>CAKNXH010060448.1:0-16509 GCA_932178445.1 Andricus quercusramuli
TTGTCCGTCCGACGTTGGGACCAAGAACCAAACAAAGTTTTAATCGGTAAAACTTAGTCCGTAAGACGCAACCACGTCCTATCCTTGGCACCGGAATTCTAACTTTCGACCACGTAACGGGAGTGAGCCGCCGGAATCGATGGGTTTTAATCGTTAAAATTGGGTTCGCGGTCCGGACGAAAAATTTCGAAAATCTCCATCCAACGGGAGGTAGGACCGTAACGGGAGCGGTAAATTCTTTTCGCGTCCTATTCGACCTACTCAAAAACAAAATTGGAGTTTAGTCTAGAAAAAGTTCGCCCCTTTTCGAATCTCAAAACGAAAAGGAGCAATTTTCTCGGAAGGCTTCAATTCACTTTTACGAGAAGTAGATATAATTTCTACCTCCCGTAAAAGCGAATTCACGGAAGGTGACAGGTGTTCGCGCGTGTTTGTGTGTGTCGCGAATACTCTAAAAGACTAGAGTGGGTTAAAAACCCCACGGAAATTAAAGGTTTTCGCCCGCTCTATTAAGAGAAGAAAATTAGGAAGTCACTTCTGGACTTAGTTTTCCTTTTTCGACGAGCGGTAGTTTTAGTGCAACGACGAATTGGTAAAGTGTATCGTTTCTTTTTGCTATTATATTTCTTCTTTTCCTCTACCTGTCGACACATTCTACCTATTGTAGAATGTGCCCTATCTTTCGAATCTTGCTCTTATTGTAATGTTCTCTATTTCTTTTTTGTCTTGAATAAACCTCATTATTGTTATAAAAATTTGGAAACACAAGCTCATTTCTAATTCGGCAAACCCGCGAAACCCTAATTTCTCATTGCAATTCTAAATAGCCGGGACAACAACTCTCAGTCCGAGAGTAGGGGTACCAACCCACATAAAAATAAAAATAGGAAAGTCGAGTCTCTCGCCCTTCCTTCAGTTTTGGGGAAGCCTCCCCCCAGCGTGTCGATACTAGGCAGCCTTTATTTACGGGTCCTTTGTTTTCAATGGGTTTAAAAATAAAATCTTTTTAGTTCGTACATGAAATTATATATATATATATTTTAATATATATATATATATATATATATATGTATTATTATAATTGATTAAATTATTTGTATCAGTTCTCATTCATGGAACCCCAAAACTCTTCTTCTGATACCACATTTGTCTCTTTGGTGTTTTCCGCTAATCGCTTATTTCTCAAGATTTCTTTAGTGCAAGATTCTATTCTATGTCCCCTTAGATAGCAATATTCGCAGCAATTTTCCCATTTAAATAACTTTATTAACATTTTTGCGTCATTATCTGTACATAAGACATATGTGTTTTCAGTTTGATTTTGAGTGTTAACCTCTTCGCTGAAAAAGTAAACATCTTCTAATTCTTTCAACATTTTCCTGGCTGCTTCATGCTCTGCTACCCTAACTTTCTTTTCGCGTTCGCTTATTGTAATAAATAAATTTCCGCGCTTTGTGTCTTCTACGACACACTTAATTATAAATCTTTGGGCGTGCAACGGCCCTTCCACTCTATGTATGCTGTAAATGGGTTTGGTTAAATCGTATTCTGCGGTCAGCTCTTCTAACGGTCCTTTTGGGTGCTCCAATTTGTTTATATCACCCTTTGGATGATTTATGGAAGGGTATATTTGTCCCTTTGGGAGTCTAGTGAGTATGATTGAAGCGGCCATCCTGTAAAAGGAAATTGTATGTTATGATTTGCATTTTATAAGGGTTATTCATGAGCTATTTTCAATTTGTCCACGTGTTTTTGGAAACGTTTTCCATCCGCTGTTTCTAAAATAGCGGTGTGTTTATCTAATATATCTACAATTGTGTATGGCCCGTGACTTTTACTATCTAATTTGTTAGTTTTGGTTTCCCTTTTTACGTACACGTTATCGCCTACTTTTCCAGAAAAAGGGTTTATTTTTCTGTCATATAGTTGTTTAGATCTGTATTTAGCATGAATTAAATTTTCAGCCGCCATGTTTTTGATTTCAGATAGTCTTATTATTAAGTCTTTTAAATAAGACCCGTAAGTTTCTAACTTTTCATGGGAAGGGAATGAACTAGGGCTACGCGCAATTTTTCCGAATATTAATTCGAAAGGTGTAAATTTAGTTGCTTCATGAATTGAAGTGTTGTAGGAGAACATGGCAAAGGGTAATAATTTATCCCAATCGTCGTAGTAGTCTGCGTAGGATCGAATGTAATCAACCAATACTGCATGACTTCTTTCCAAGGACCCATTCGATTGTGGTCGATATCCTGAGGTAAATATTTGGTTGATTCCAAATATCTTGGATAATTTTTTTAAGAGATTACTTATAAAAGCACTTCCACGGTCGGTTAAAATGGCTTTTGGGGCGCCATATTGTGAGATTAAATTCTTAGCTAGAGCATGCGCAATAGTTGTAGCTGTTATGTCGGGTATTGCTACAGCAATACAATATTTTGACAAGTTATCCTGCATAGTGAGAATGTGTCGATTTCCATCGGGGGTTGTCGGCAATGGTCCTACTGTGTCGAGTGATACTTTGTCAAAAGTTTCTATAGGCGTGTCTGTAATCATCATGGGTTCGTGGGTTTTGGCTCGAATAATCTTCTGCTCTTGGCAAGTACTACATTTTCGCACAAATTCCGTGACTTGTTCTTTTATTCTTCGGGCGGCACGCACACACTTCCATAGCAATATGTGATTTCGATATTGTTATCATCGAAAATTTCTTTTAGAATCTCTATCAGGGAGCCTTTGGGTAAGCTATCAGTCAAATCTCCTTGTTTTGAGATTCGAAATGAGTTTATGTTCTCTCTTTCGAGAGCTACACGCAGGTTGTGTAGTCCGATTCTCAGGTTTTCCTTATTCAATTCGTCGAAATGGTTTTGTTTTAGGATGATAGTGTAAACTTTATATCTACCGCGGGGCGTCATAAGTATTTGACCTATCTTAGGATGTTGTTCTTTAATTTCTGAAGGATCAATGGCTTTTATGTCTATTAATAAGCGCCCTATTGGCGTAGTGAATTCGCAATCCTCGGAAAGGAAGTGTACATAGTTTCCTCTATGATAGGTTAAATTTTCGCGGCTGCCTTTTATTTTTGGGAATGCATCAATATTAGCAGGGCGAGTGTATTCAGTCGGCAATGTGGGCTGGATGCTTGTGATTGATGTACATGTATTGTCGTCATCTGTAATTATTTTTGCAGTCTCAGTACTGACTGTTTCGGGTAGACTCATATCTATTTGTCTGGGCTTGATGTTTTCGTTTGAATTCATCGGAAGTTTTGTAGTTTCTTTCATTTTCGCTGATTCTAGAAGTGGTGTAGATAAAGCTTGTGGCAACCCACAGGCTGATGGACGAAATGTTGCTAGTTCGTCCGGCGTATTGGGTGGTTGAAGTGCGAAAGTTACGCTTTTGCGTTGTCCAATCTCAGGACGTATTATTTGAGTTGAAGAAAATTTTTCTTCTTCTTTAGGTTTCATATTTTCGCTATCTTCACTGGATTCTGGATTGTTCACTTTCTGCGTTTTGACTTCCTGTAGTTCATGTTTAGCCCAATTTATCACTGAATCTATTCTTCGAGTGAATTCACTCTCACTATCAGGTTCCAATTCTTCAATGGCGTGAAGAGTCTCTGGATTGTCTTCGCCTTCTGACACAGCCATGATAGCTCCGTGAGCTTCCTCACTTTCTTCTGTTTCTCCCTGCTTTTCCCATTCTTTATGAATTTCTAAAAATTCATCGAATTGTGTAAACGAGTTTTTCAATTCTTCTCGGGTTAATTTCGAACTATTAAATTCTTTGCTTTCTTCAATTTGTTGCTCTTCTTCTGAACTTTCCTCACTGTCGCTTTGCGGAGGATCCACGGTTATGAAGGTTTCCGAGAGTGTTTCTATTACTGGTTCCTCTTGTTCTTGTCCGTCCTCAGCAATTTCTTTTCCAAAAATTTCCTGGAAATGAACTGTGGCGTTGGGTGGAGCACTTTTGGGTATAGCGCGCGACGGAAAAGCTGCGAGAGGTATATCCAAGCTGGGTAACACACTTCGCGTTTTTCGTAGTATAGGAGGGACTCGATTATCGGATTCAACTGTCTCATCTTCTGAGTCGGTACTGGACTCGCGGTAATTGGGTCGAGTTTTATTTCTCATTTCTTCGGCTCTTCTTCTGAGCAGGCGTTTGCTTATGCAGCTTTCATTCTGGTCCTCTATAGGTTTTAAATTAATGTTCGTGCGCTGACTGTTGTCCCTGGGTTTAAAAGTTACTCGTTGGGTTCCTGAAATGGAAGGCCTTAAAGCGACGGTTTTGGTGGTTGGTCCTCTTTTTGTCACAATCGAGGGTCGGTTTGAAGATTTGTTTACAGGCTTCGCTTGTCCTTCAGTTTCTTGTTTAGTTTGACGTGTTTGTATTGGTAGTAATTTTGCGCTTTTCTTCTCTATTTCTTTTCTCTTTTCTTGGAATCACTTTCTATGATGGGATTTCTGGAAAGGGCATCGGCGTTTGTATTCAATTTTCCAGGTTTATATTTGAAATCATAATCGTAATCCCTTAATTTTAACCGCCATCGTATTAGTCTCTGTCCCGGATCTTTTACGGAGTTTATCCACTTTAGTGGTTCGTGATCACTAACTAGCGTGAATGCCCTTCCATACACGTAAGGCCGATACTGTCGAACTGCGTACAGAACCGCGAGACACTCTTTTTCAGTAGTAGAATAATTGCATTCTGCACTATTTAGTACGTGAGAGTAGTAGGATATGGGAAGATCTATGCCATCCTTTTCTTGGCTTAATACCGCACCAACGGCGTATCCTGAGGCGTCCGTGGTTATAGTGAATGGTTTCCGGAAATCTGGATATTGCAAGATGGGGTTTTCGCATAAAGCTTGTCTCATAGTTTTGAAACTTTCTTCTTCTTCTGGACCCCAATTGAAAGGTACGCCCTTTTTTAAAAGATTGGTTAGAGGCTTAGTTTTTGCTGCGAAATCTTTAATAAATTTTCTATAATATCCTGCAAGTCCTAAAAATTGTTTTATATTCTTCGGATTTTTAGGAGTGGGAAAGTTTTTATCAGCTTCAATTTTCTTGGGATCGGGCTTCACTCCTTCACTGCTAATTATATGGCCCAAATAGGTAATTTCTTTAAATAAAAACTCGCTTTTCTCCGGCTGAATCGACAAATTTGCCTCCTTTAGTCTGTTAAGAAGACGTTTTACTTTCTTCCCGTGTTCTTCTAAAGTTTCTGCATAGATTACTATGTCATCTAGATAGACAAATAGTTCGACTCCTTGTAATCCTAGCAGAACTTGGTCCATTAATCTCTGAAAAGTTGCTGGCGAGTTCTTTAAACCCATGGGCATTCTAATATACTCGTAATGTCCGTTCAGGAAAGAGAAGGCAGTTTTTGGTCTGTCAACAGGGTTTAGTTCGATCTGATGAAACCCGCTCGCTAGGTCGAAAACTGTAAAATATTGAGCTTTTCCTAGATGATCCATGATTTCGGTGATGTTCGGAAGAGGGTAAGCGTCTCCGATAGTTTTTTCGTTTAATAATCGAAAATCAATTACCACTCGGTATTTCCGTTTTCCCGTGTGGTCTAATTTTTTTGGAATTATTAACATGGGGGAGCTATAGGGTGATTTTGAGTGTGCGATAGCACCCTCTGTTAACATTCTATCTATTACAATTTTTGCTTCCTCCTTTTGTTGAGGAGAAAATCGGTAAGGGCGAACATGTATCGGAACATCATCGCTTGTGTGTATTTTATGTTTAACTTCATGTGTGGGGGTTAATGATTCTCCAGTTAAGTGAAACACCTCTGGATATTCTTGGACTATTTTAGTTACATGATCTTTCTCTTCTTGATTTAAATGATCTAGTTCTAGTATGTCTAGAATAGCTTGTACCCTATCTTCTGGGGGTAAATAATTCTCGTCAGTAGAGTAGTCTTCGAATTCATCCCCTGGGAGTTGATGATATTCGAAAGGAATTAGTTCTTGGGGATCAATTTCAACTTCTAGGTCGTCTTCAGTAGTATTTATGGCATAAATGTGACATATCCCATTGGAATTTGATACTACGGCTTCTCCCATTAGCAACCCTTCTCTTGATTTTATTAATGGTAAATATCCTTCCTTTATTTCGTTGTTCAATACTTCTACTGGGATTACTTGACGCGATCTTGCTTTTATCTTAATTTTTCTAGGTCCGGTCCCCTTGTAATCAGTTATTTGCTCTTGTGCAAATTTAGATTCTTCATCGATAAAAGGTATTGGCCTAGTAGGGTTGGAGTGGGTTACTATGGTGTTATGCCAGAAGGAAATTTCTACCTTTTCTTGACGGAGGTATTCTCGTCCCAATATTCCATCGGTATTAATGGGGAATTCTGGTGAAACTACATGAAACGTCACCATTGATTTTTCTATGGGTAACTTGATGGTGCCTATGGTGGAAATCCGAACGGTCGTTATTCCTGTTATATCTATTGATTCGTCCTCAGTTATCAATAAATCTTCGTCTAGGGAACTCAGCTTTATAATATTAATGTCGGCCCCTGTGTCAATTAAGAATAATGCCCTTGTTTTTATGAAATTGGAAGATGAAAAAGTGACTACTGGGGATTCTCTACTGAGTTTAGTGTGGTAGATCTTTGTTGTTTCATTAGAATTCGCACGCTTTTCTGACGCTCTTCCTTCACTTCGCCCGTCGCTGCGTCTGTACGGCGAGCGGAATTGTAGTTTAAAGTCTCACTGTTGGTTGGATTGGGAGATTGTGCACGAGGTGGTGTGTTCATTCCCCCTCGGGAATAACTCGAATTGGGATATCCATTATTTTCCATAGAAGTGGTCGGATATTGATGATGAGAATTATACGACGTATACGGATATTGTTGAGGAAGGTTATAATTACTGGAAAAATGTGGCTTACTTTCATAGGGGCGGGTTGAACCCCCAGGCGAATAGGAACGTTTTATTATCCCGGAGTGATGCGGTTTCTGATCCCAAGTTTTATATGAGTCAGGGGCTGTCGCAAAACGCACATGTGGGCTAGGGCTGTGATCCCCTGTTCCCGAATAACTAGGCTGATAATACCTTGGTTCGTGATAATAATTTGTTGAATAGTGAGGATTTAACTGTTGTCTAGCTTCATATTCAAGTGCTACTTTTAAAGCATCATCTAAACTTGAGGGGTTGCGTGCTTCCACTAAACCCGCAATATTATCCGGTAACCCACGTTTGAAGGCTTCTAGAGCACAGTCCTTTAACGGGGCTAATAGTTGGTCCACGTTGGGGTATTTATCTTCGAGTGCGGCCTGAGCTCCTGATTTTAGAAGAATCACGCGATCAAAGAATTCACTAACGCTTTCTTCTCGTCTCATTCTAATCGTAGAAATTTCATGCAGATACCACGCATAAGTTTTACGAGGGGCAAAACGTTGTTTCAAATGTTTAATTAAATCCTTAATTGATGTAAAACTTTTTCCATGAATACTATCTCTGGCTGCGCCTTTTAGTCGGGCCAATACCGCTTTAAGATACTGGGTTTCACAGTTAGATGGCACTGACGATTCTCCATTCATAATGTCTTGAATAAAGTCTCTAACGGGCATGTTTTTTCCGTCATAATTAGGGATGTTTACGATCCCTTGTTGTACGGCGAAACACTCCGCCATGGATGTCATCATGGCTTCACTGAGTGTGCGATTGATATCGCCAGTAAATTGAGTGTCATTAGGTCCGTCAGGCATTTTTGTTAAGGTATTTGGGAATTAAATTAAAATTGAGTAATTTCAAAGAGAATTGAGAGTTTTATTCACCCTGATTGAATAATTTCTTGGAATTTAATTGTAAACACAATCAATAATTTCTGCGTAAATTTTGGGGTTTGTACAATAAAGTTTTATTATTGGAACTTCTTTTGATTATTAGATTAGATTAGTTTGGATTACTAATAATAACTAAAAGATAATTACTTCATGAGAAAAACTCAAATGTTGTTCCGATATTTATTGAAATTATTTATGAACATTACTTTTTGTTTAAGTAAAGTGATAATTGTGTTGACTCTACACTCAGGTATAGATTGAGTAAAAGTTATTGATCACGAGCGACTAAAAGCTTTGCATGTAACGTAAGTGGAATGTCTGATCGTAAACGTGTACCTATCACTAACAAGAGACTACCTCCCCTGTCTAGTGGGTAAGTCCAGTGAATGCTAGACGGACACTCTTTGCTCAGAGACGAGTAGAGGACTAAGGTCTGTATAATTTGAAATATGAAAGTTCAATGTCTATGCGCTATATCTGGCTCTGCAATGACAGCTTGGACTATTACAATGAGAACAATTAATTGACAGGTGTGATTTGAATTGCGTCTAGTTAAGAGCACATAGCTTTTTTAAGTAATCTAGCAAATTTGATTTAATATTCAGCCGAATTTCTCTTGTTCATTCAAGAAACTCAGGAATGGATAGACGTAATTGTTTTAAAATGATCTACCTACTATACCAGAGATGTCGGTTGGAATTTCCGAAGTTATCACGTTGAATTCAACAATTTCATTTAATATGGGAATTTGAACTGTGCCAATTGTTGAAAATGAATCTTTGGGACAAATTAGAACTTTAGAATGGTTCAATTCAATAAAAGGTGTGGTTGTTCAAAGATGGGTCGTACACCAAATCGACTATTTTAGCTCTAAAGTAATTTGTGTGGACTGAAATTTTATTTATTTATTTATTTTTTTGACTTTTGTTTATTTATAAGCTGTGATAGGTAATTACACATTCGCCTTTAGAATGTATCCAAGGTTAAAGTTTCATTAAGTGAATGATTTGCAAGAACTCCTTTCCATAACAGTGTGATTCTACCTATAATTGGGTTAAATATCCCTCATGCAATTCCTGACTCGTAATAAGCAAAGAATTAATAAGTTGATGAGGAACTTTCCTTTTGGCTCAGAATTGACATGATATTGGGGTCTGTCAGAGGAGTTAATATTCGTCGCAAAGTAAATGAATTGTCTGATCGCCTATACACCTTGATCACTAACCAGCAATCTCCTCCGTGGTACAGTGAAAAAGGACAGTAACGGTTAGACAGATAAGGTTCAAAAATGAGTCAAAGAATCCGTGTTTTAGTATAAGTTACACGACGATAATTCTGGATATCACTGTGCGTATAAAATTATCATGACAATAATTCAATGGATAATTAATAAAGGTAGATCTTGTATTTAATTATATGTTTGACCAGTTTATCGACTCCTGAATACTTCAACACTGTAAGAGTTATATCTTTAAATTATTTGGATGGTTTGGAATGTCGGAAAGGTTCGACTTTTCAAGGTTTTTGATCTAAAACGCGATTTTTGAATGTTGATTTTCGATGACGTTGATTTAAACCCTTCACTTGTACAATCCTGCTACAAGGAGTACATACAAGGTTAATTCGGGGTATTTCGTGGAATTATTAACGGTGGCAGAGCTTGCGAGCACGCGAAGTATACCAACGCCTATCATGCACTTCGAACTTTGCCTTGCCCCGAAGGTGACCGTGCAACGTATCTAAGAAGGACTTATACTCTCGAGTGCCGATGAAATAGCTATCTTAAAAATACACTGAAGTTAAATTTGTTAACGAAAACACTGAATTTAAACGGAAGTGACTATCCCACCGCTGCCACCAAATCAGCTGTCACGTCCCGAGCAATAGGCGAGGGTAGTATGGAAAATAGGAATAGAAAGAGACCAGTGTGCTGATTACGTCAGGCTGGTAAGACCTGACCAATTATTTGATTGTGGGTTTGTGTGTCACTTATCAGCCCTACGCGGACTGTGTCAGAGTACAGTGTTCAAATGATTCAGAGATGGTTGTTT
Source organism: Andricus quercusramuli (assembly GCA_932178445.1). NCBI lineage: Eukaryota > Metazoa > Arthropoda > Insecta > Hymenoptera > Cynipidae > Andricus > Andricus quercusramuli. The sequence goes on from CAKNXH010060448.1 coordinate 9,858, forward strand.
AAATAATTGTTTTATTATAAAGAATAAGAATAAAGTTAAAAGTTACATGAATTAGACTTACATATACCTTTCGATGCTTGAAAGGGCAAAAGAGTGAGTTGCTTTGTCGGTTGTATTTCCTTATTGTTTGTAAAACACCGACGGAGTTTTACCGGATGAGACTTTGAATGTACTTAAAAGTAATTCAATATTGAGTCCTTTCACGAACGTTAACACCGCGGACTTTATTCGGAAAGTTTCTCTACAACGACCGAAAGTCTCAGCCGAGGGGACTTAGTTCGGGATTCGAACACGTTAACTATTTTGAGTTGAACTTGAAAGTACTTGACTTATTCAAAGTGTTTCTTCGGTCACAGTGAGTTAGAAGCCGCGACTTTGTCAAAGCGATTCGTTAATCGTACATCGAAGTGAACAGTATGACTGTTGAGAACGTAAGACAATTGACAAGGATGTATCTGGGGTTTATATATGATGGTTTCTCCATGCTAGGGGTAGGGCGATCGAACTTTTGAAATCGGCACGTTTCCAACTTTTGAAATCGGCACGTTTCTAACTTTTGAAATCGGCACGTTCTTATTAATAATATTACTCGTATCTAGATCCGCTCAATGTTTGTGAGCGATGCTAGTGGGTAACTAATACTATTAAACGTTGAATGATTTATGCTATCGTCAGCAACCGTGGACAGCGGTCGTGCATCTCGACTCTTGACCTTTCAAGAATATGAATTCTACTACTAACTTAATTATGTGTAATGCGTTTCGTCAGACACTTTCGGTTACCGTGTGTCTGACTATTTACATACTGATTTCACTAGTATTACATTGTACATTGTTAGGTGACTGATGTATCACATATGGCATTAATTGTTGTATTAGTTTAAACACATGTGTGTATTAATATTCTATATCTATATCGTTATTATTTAACATATTACGATGAATAATATATTCGTATGGTAATGGTATAAATGTGATTATCCTATATCGGTAACATATCTAAGTAACATCTAAATGTTACCGATATTTGATATCCTGATGGTAAGTACTCCGATTTATCATACGCTCGTGACGTTACCGACCGCGGATCGTTTATCGCTGGCCGCTATGTACCACGCTTCGTGATCAACCACATGAGTAATTACCATAAGTAGCTTATCTGTTCTACTTATCGTTAGTGGTTACGTAAAAATTTGAAATTTTAACCGGGACGTAACAGTCCTCCCTTCTTAAAATATTTCATCGTCCTCGATGAATTTTATCATACCAAGAACATTTGCAACAAAATTTTTTTTTTTTTTTTTACTTGCTCTCCTTTGAAATTTTCGTTGCTTACAAAAACCTTTTGTGAGTGCATTTGGTGTACTTAGTGTTGAATTTGTTATTATAAAAGAGATTTATGATCAATTTTACCGTGGTATCATGTCTAGCGAGGTGTGTTGTGGATGGTCTCGGCGTAGTTCATGACGTAATGTTATGGTAAGTAAAGTGCTAGGGTAAGTGAATTCTCATTGCACGTATGTGATTTCTTCTGTGTTTGTGCTGGTTCATGTGGCCCTTTTTTCTTTTGCATGAGGTCTTTATGGAATTTGCTAACGTCGTCAACTTCTAGATACACATCTGAGGATGACAACCGGAGTGCTTGCTCTGTTAATCAGTCTTTCTTCATCATGTCAAGCGATAGTTGCTCTTCTTCTGCGTCTACGATTGGATACGCGGAGTATTGTTCGAAGACGGGACTTCCTTTGTGTCTAAAAGCGACCTCTATAATGTCTTCGAATTCTGGTGAGTACTATTTGTTGAATGTCATTTAGCGCGAGTGTCTAATCATGTCAACATCGAATAATAGTATCTCTGCTAGTTTGTCTACCTCTTTTGAACAAATTATAGATGATTTTGATCTATCACTTTTCGAGTCTGAAACGGTTGTGCAGGGTCCGGTTGTAACAATTTCGAAGACAGTTCCTTGCTTCGCTCATTCAAAACTGGATAGTGTAGTGAAACGAATTTCTCGACTAGAGTCATTGGCTGGAATTTTTATTGTTGAGGTTCGTGAAGTGAAGTCCACCGAGGCAGTGCGGGTCGTAGCTTCCTTGTGCCGAGAATCCTTCGGGTGGGCTGTCTCAGACAACGACTTCATTTTAGTGCAGCACTTAGCTTTTAGGGACCCGGGTGCTTTGTTACAAGTATCTTCGAGGTCCTTGCAAAAATTGTTGTTTGACAACGCGGCTAAATTTAAACTATTTGGATTAACCATAGTGTTGCCCGATACTTGTGCGTTGCTGCTTGCTTTATTGTGTTTTTCTTTTAAATGGATTTTTAACTTTCTTTTGTTATTTTCAGAATTTATGCCTTCTACTCGTCCTCGTCGCTTGAACCTGAGCTCCTTCTGCAGTCGGTTGTTGTTTCTGGGAACTGCACTGGGATATTACTCCTCGCTGTGTCAAGTCCTACGGCTGCAGGCGGAAGCGATGGCTACCAACTCTTCAGCGGGAAGTTCTCGTATTGCGGACGGCAAAGTCGCCAAGCGGGGCCGCGGGAGACCCCGAAAGATTCCGACCACACCGTCATCCTCTGCTGTGGTTCCGTCGGAGCTCGAAGCTTCGCAGAACTCGCTGTTTCAACGAGCGGATGAGTTGTACGACTTTGTTAGTCAGCATCTCTCGCCTCGTTCGGATGATGAGTCACGACCTTGCACTCACGTGCAATCCGTCTCTGGCATCTGCTTAGGGTAGGGTTTCAATTTATCTTTGACTTTTGCGACTTCCTTATGTTTTGTTCGTGTATTATTTTTTCTTGTCTGATATTTGAGTTTGTTCTGTTTTATGTTTCAGTGAACGAGGGACTGCCCATGTCTTTTGTCCGTGTGGACGTTACCTTTTTTTGGCGTCTCGAGAGACTAAATGTAAATGTGGGACTGTTCATGTGAACAAAGAAAGTAAGTGTTGATCTTTAATGACAATTTACCTTATTCCTCGTGTTGAAATTCAGCAATAATCTTTTGAATACTGATAGTGCGATCTTTGTTGTTTTTGAATATTTTAAATTGTATGTATTTTATATGTATATGTTTATTTTCAGTACCCAAATCTGAGGAGGTCTGGATACCAAATTTCGGACGCGGCAATGGGGCTAGCCCTTAAAATTTTCAACTGTCGTGCCAAATACGCTCACATTAGGTTTTTATGATGATTATATAAGAATGAACTGTATTTTTAACCTACGCACAATATATATTATTTATCATCTAATTTTGCAGGACCAGTGACCTTTGCGTGCCCTTTTTACTTTTTGTTCTCTTCATTTGTTTTTCGTTTATATATGCTATCGCAAATGTCATTGGTCCGATATCCAAGCGTTTTTATTTCTGCTCTGTTTTTTATTATATTTTTGTTTTGTTTTAGTTAGTATTAGTTTAAATAGAATTCTCTTCTTATAGCAATGTTATAAGGAAAAATGATAAAATTAGATAATCATTGTCTAAAGGACAGAATTTTAGATATTGAAATAGCGTATATTAGAGATTCTAAGTTTCAATTTCCAAGACAAACTTTGTTTTTGCGTGCACAATTTACTTGCAGGGTCATTTAATTCTATATTGTTTAATTAAATCAATCAATATTTTGCTGTTTCAATACCTAACTTCCTTTGTGAATTCTCATACGTGGCGGAATGTTACCCACTCCTTTATAAGAGGCAACCTTCAACTCATGCTTCTGCATTATTTACTTTTGTCTTGATAATATTGGATTTATAATTTAGTTTTTTACTTATTATACTTAATTTTTGATCCGCTGGAATGGTGTTTGATTGAATCTTCTTTTGTCTGTGGATGATACGGCTTTCCTTTTCTCCATTTTGTTACTTCGTAGCAGGCGTTTCTTGGTAAGTGGGATGTGTCAATTCTTCTTTCCAGGCGGTTGAAGTTTCTTATCGCTGTAAGCTTATACTCCTTGTTCGAGCGACCATAATGAATGTTGACGTCACCTTTTGCCACTGTGCCCTCGTTGCTCTCCTCTTTCTCTGTAAGCCATTTTGTCGGAGTGCTGTTGCAGTTCTACTGGTGTATCTCTCGTTAGACGGGCGGAGTCTGTGCACTGCGGTAGTATTTCACTTATTGCATGCGGCCATAATGAATGTCTACGTCACGCCTGACGCTTGCCGTTTCTTCTACTAACACTGTAGTTAGCCTTTCCGTAGTTATGGTTTGCGTTTGGTCAGTCATACTTAACGTAAGTTGGCTTATGTTTGCTAATATTTCTATTTGGTTATGTGAAATTTTGGTGTGTTTTATGATTAAAATTTAAAAAAAAAAGACAAGGTGCCCTTGTGTCACCTCCCTTTTAAAAAAAATTTTTCATCGTCCTCGATGAATGATGAAAGGGGACTGGATGTTGATCTTGTCCTTATTTATTCGTTCTCAAGATGAAGATCGACATTCAATTACTTTTTAGGCTACTCGGATGTCTGGTTTCGAGCCTTATTGGTTTGTGATTCTTTCGTGATGTCGAGAGGCAGAGATTGCAACTCTTCTTCATTATTACTGTTGTTCTTTGATTGAGAGTTGATTTTCGAGCATTTGCATGTTTTTATTATTAGCTTTCTTCCGTAATATATTGTTGTTAACAATAATAATATAGTTATTCCTATGGGTGTTCCTAACATGATGTGATTGTTTCTTCTTCGATGATGATGTTTTTGTTGAAGTTGTGTGAGTTGGTTTTCGATTACTTCCAAGGATTGCCCGTGTTGAAATTCTTTCCATGTTTTTGTTGGTTGTATTTGCAATTCATTTTCTTCTACAGGTAAGTTTTTGGGAAAATTGAATATTATAGAAGATATATTAGCTATATTCAATGAGAATTCTGGATTATATATATATTCCTCTTTGTTTTTATTGATTGTTATACCTGTTAACATAGTATCTTTTGTTCTGGCAATACATCCACTTCCCAGTCGTATTATTCCGGAATTTGAGATATATTCTCGTTTTGTTTTCTTAGTAGGGCAACTAATGTTGATGAGTTCTGGTTTTGGTGTTGAATATAACCATGCTTGTAAGGAAGGTATTTGTATCCAAAATGAGCTGTCTTGTAGAGTGATTCTTACGTCACATTTTTGGAGGCTTGATGTCGTTGGTTTGAGTAGCATAATGACTTCACAGATCGAACTGCTTGAAGTTGTATGTATGGGTTGATTTGCTTCGCAAATGGTATTGTATATAGTTCGTATACAGGTATTTTGATATTCTTTGTCTGTTAAGAAAAATTTCTGGTCGTCCGATGATAGGGCGACGTAGGTTTGTTTAGGTAATATGTAGGCAGCTCCAGTGATGTTTGTAATTATGTTTTGATGTACTGGGTATGGGTTTATTTTATACATCTGATAGAAATTTCTTTCTAATAAAGGGATGTCTACAGTCACCATCAGTTTGTTAAAGTGGTATCCAACGTCTGATTTTCCTATTTGATGCAAGTCTTCCGCTTTTATGTGTGTACTTGGCAATGGGAACTCGTATTCGTTTGTTTCTTTGTTTATTTCCATTATTATTTGCTGTAATTGCTCATTTGTTATCAGGGCTGGATGTACTTTTCTTTCTCTTGCATTAATTATAATGTCTGTGAACTGTTGCAGAGTGTTGTATGCGTGATCGAGTTTTGATTCTACCTGTGCGGTCCATTGCCTTACATAATTTAGGTATTCTAGATTGTTAATGCTGTTTTCTTGAATTTTCATGTTTTTTATTGTCCTTTCTAACAATGATTGCATATTAATTATTTCGTGAGCTCTTGTATCTAATTCTTTATGTATGTTTTGAATTTCTGCCTTTACTATATGGGTTTGTTTTCTTAAAATCTGGCTCAAATTGTTTTGTTTATCGTATAATTCGTTAATCATTTCTGTATATTCTTCTCCGTCTTCTGAAGTTATAAGTCCAACAACTGGTCCTATAATGGAGCCTATGAAGCCTAACATTGGTACTCGGCGTTTCTGCATTGTTCTTGGTATCGAACTAGTTTCGGGTTTGTAATGCTGTATTTCGGACAGTATTCTATCTAGCGTTTCATTTTCGGCTTCGATTCTGTTGATTTTAGCTAGCAGGGTATCCAATTTGACGTCATTTCGGCAGTCTTCGTGGATTGAGCTTTTCCTGCAATTTTCATAGTTATAGTGGATGTCTCGTATAAGGTCTTTGGTGTGAAAATGTTGGCTGAAGTTTCCAATGTCCAGGAATATAACTATTCTCCAATAACTCTGAGTTAGTCGTATTGGTTCCAGTTTTTCGTAAAATAGTCCGATGTTTTCCTTCAAGGGTTGAATTTCATAGTGCATGGGACTGCCTGGGATGATTGGAAGTAGGATGAATATTATCCATCTCCAGTTGGAATGCCTTGGGGGAGAATTTAGCCACTCCATGTTTATATAAACAATGAAAATTACTTCAATAAAATTCATAATGGCTGATTTATTTTTGTAATTCCCTTTTTGAGAAAAAGGAAAGAAATAGGCAACCTCCAAATCCTCTTCCTTTTTCTTTCGGTTTCCTATATTTTTATTTTTATTTTTCGTGATGTTATAAAAAGGGGAGATAAGAAGGCAACCTCCAAATCCTCTTCCTCCTTTTATATTTTTATTTATTTTTTTTTTATTTT
>CAKNXH010060449.1:3073-24662 GCA_932178445.1 Andricus quercusramuli
ACATGACACATGACATGACACATGACATGACACATGACATGACACATTACATGACACATTACATGACACATTACATGACACATGGCATGACACGTGACATGAAGCTTTTATGAACTTCCGTAAAATACCCTGAGGAATGAAATAGCTCCCATCCGATGTTCTCCGATGCTGGCTATGTTATATTCTCCTTTTCATATTAGTGGTTGGGGAACATGAAAATCAGGGAATTTGCTTTTTCAGACACCTATGCAGAAAGCTTTTCTTTTAGTCCGATTTATTTTCGTGTCGGTTTAAATTGAAGCGCCTGGCATGAAGAACTGTTTGAGAAAACAAAACTCTCGATGCCTGTGATCTACGAAACCTTTCCTCTATGGAAATTGAAGAAATCTGTGGCTAGGCGGATGCAATTTTTTTGGGTATCATTGGCCATCAGTTCAAACTTTTTGAAGACATACAATTTTGGTTCATCAAGTTAGAACATTTTTTGATTTATTTTTATTTTTCAATTTGTTTTAGTTTTTCAATATCTTAAGAGTAGAAAACAAGAGTGTTTCTCTGATATCAGCTGGAACCATTCCATGACATTCAATTTTAGGCCTAGAAGATAGGGCATTTTGGGGAATTTGTTAGGATTTTCTATTCTCTTTGGGGTTGAAAACGAGAGTGTTTCGGAAGAGATAGGAAGAGGAAGCTGTTTTAGGTATCATTTGATATTATTATCATGATCATTATCTCAGGATTGAAAACAAGAGTGTTTTTGAAGAGATAGTGGCATAAAACTTTTTTGGCATCTTTGAAAATCAAATGGAACAAATGTAACCGAATGTACTCTGAATTTAAAATCAATGAATACTTAAATTTTCAGAGCCAGGAGTGATCGACGGCATGTCACTTGGATGGCTGCATGCCATGTTTCCCAGACTGACATATGAGAAAGGAAGATTCTGGCCGAGAATGCGCGCGGTGCAACCACTAGACGAGCCATCCTCACCCAGAACTCAAACATTAAAAGAGATTTTGCAGACAGTCATCAAAAGCAACGAGGACCTGGCAAAATGAGAACAGGAGTCCCTGGCCGTAGTGCACTCAACGGTCAAAATACAGACTGACATTGCGTCCACGCTGGCGCAGTTTACCCAGCTGATGGATTCCATCTCCTCAGGTCTGGGACTGACAATAACAAAAAAAAACGGACACACCGATAGACCAAAACGAAGACTGCCTCACGGACTGGGAACAGAACACAGACCGACTCTGTACTGGACCACGAGGTACAGGTCGAGCCGACACTCAAGGAGTGGGAAGTTGCTAGCGCTGGCGACTCGACGGATTGCCGAGAACAGACGGTCAAGCCAATGTTAGTGAGCGACGTAATGCTTAAAGGACCGACTATGATTGAAGACCAGGATGCCATTCACATTGCTGAGACGGTCACTGAAAAAGACGACTGGGAACTTTAGGCTCACTCCTCACTAGAAGAAGGAGAGACTCAAGACGAAGAATAACTTCAAACGCCTCAAATCAAGATGACGAAGAGTTTCGGAATAACCGCGTCAACCTCTTAGCAGGTCAAATCTAAGGCTTTGAAGGTTAGGTTCGGAATTGAAGGACACGTGAGTAATACTTCGTTTGCAGATTTAGTTCCTAAAGCGGTCACTGATAAATTGCAACGGACTTCAAAATTAGACAGATCGCTACATGACTCCCTGTCGATTGGAAAATGCTCAATCAGCATCGATTTGAATCATAATGAAGCGAGCCTGGATAGAAGGTACACTTGAACTAAGAATATGAGATATGAGACCTTTGAAAATTTTCTATATACAGAACTGAAAGCTAGAAGACAGTTTTATGTACTTGATAAAAACGAAAGATCGAAAGTAGATGGTATGAAACTTGAGAACGACCATACCAAGGCAAAAGATATAATGACACAGCCACACACACACAAATATTTTTTCGGGTCTGGACGTCAGACCATGTTTACTATATGTTTTTGGGGTGCTGAATTTAAATATAAAGTCAAAAAAACCCCAGCACGTCTGGGTTCTGACAGAACCTCAAAAAAATCTTTTTTGGAGTCTGGAAGTCAGACCATGTTTACTACATGTTTTTGGGGGTCCCTGAATGCGAATTCGAGGTTCAAGAAACCCTAGCTCGTTAGGGTTCTGACATAACCTCAAAAAACCTCAAATAATCTTTTTTCCTGTTCCGGAGGTCAGATCATGTTCACTGTATGTTTCTGGGGTCGCTGAATACAAATTCGATGTCCAAAAAAACCCAAAACGTCAGGGTTCTGACATGACCTCAGGGAACCTCATAACATTTTTTTCACGAGTCCAGGGGTCAGACCATGTTTATTATATAATTTTAGGTTCGCTGTATACGAAACCTGACGGGCTGGAGCTTTTTAGACTACGGATTCAGATTCAGCGACCAAAAAACATATAGAAAACATATCCTGACCTCCAGATCCGAAAACAAATTTTTTATGTGGTTTTTTGAGGCTTGTGATTTTGAATGACTGAGGGTGGTTTTAATAGTTTTTTCCGGCGGTAATTACTCCACTGAAGAAACTTGCTCTATGACAAGGTAATTTAACACTACTTCAAACAGCAGAAGACAGTGTATAAAGGCCTTTTATTTTGACGATTTTGTGATTTCCAAAGACATGGGGTGGTTTTAAATATCTTTTCCGGTAGCACTTACCCCACTGAAAAAACTTTTTTCATGACAAGGTAATTCACAACTATTTTCAATTCGAAAAAAAGTGTAGAAAGGCGGTCATTTTGACGGTTTAGTGATTTTCAAAGTCTGAGGGTGGTTTTGAATGACTTTTCCGGCGGCACTTACCCACTGAAAAAACTTGTTCTATGGCAAGGTAATTTAACCATTTTTCTAACTCAAAAAAAACTGTACAAAGGCGATCATTTTGACGATTTTGTGATTTTCAAAGACTAAGGGAGGTTTTGAATATCTTTTCCGGTGACAATTACCCCACTGAAAGAACGTGTTTTATGACGAAGAAATTTAACACTACTTTTAACTCGAAAAATAAGTGTATAAAGGCGGTCATATTGACGATTTTGTGATTTTGTCAGACTAAAGGTGGTTTTAAATATCCTTTCCAACGTTATTCACCCAACTACAAAAACCTGTTTTCTTGCAAGGTAACTTAACAGTATTTTCAACTCGGGAAAAAAGTGTATAAAGGCTGTAATTTTTACGATTTGCTGATTTTGTAATGAATGAGGGTGGTTTTAAATGTTTTTTCCGGCAACAGTTACTCACTGAAAAAAAACTTGTTTTATGACGAGAATATTCAGCAGTATTTATATCTCGGAAAGAACTGTATTGCGGCGGTCGTTTTTACGATTTTGTGATTTTGAATTATTACGGGTGGTGTTGAATATATCTTTTTCTGCGCCATTTACCTCATTGAAGAAACTTGTTTTATGACAAGCTGATTCAGCATTATTTTCATCTTGGAAAAAAGTGTATAAAGGCGGTCATTTTGACGGTTTAGTGATTTTGAAAGTCTGAGGGTGGTTTTAAATGTTTTTTCCGGCGGCACTCACCCACTGAAAAAACTTTTTTTGTGACGAGAATATTGAGCAGTATTTATATCTCGAAAAAAAGTGTATGAAGGCGGTCATTTTGACGGCATTGTGATTGAGAAAAACAAAGAGTGGTTTTGAATATCTTTTCGGGCGGCACTTACCTCACTGAAAAAACTTGTTCAATGACAAGGTGATTTAGCACTATTTTTAACTCGCAAAAAATTATGTTAAGGCCGCCATTTTGACGATTTTGTGATTTTGAATTACTTAGGGTGGTTTTAAATATCTTTTCCGGCGGAACTTACCCACTGAAAAAACTTGTTTTATGACGAGAATATTTAGCAGTATTTATATCTCGAAAAAAAGCGTATAGAGGCGATCACTTAGACGGTTTAGTGATTTTGAAAGTCTGAGGGTAGTTTCAAATGTCTTTTCCGGCGGCACTTTCCCACTGAAAAAAACTCGAGAAAAAGAGTGTATAAAGGCGGTCATTTGGACGATTTTCTGATTTTGTAATGATTAAGGGTGGTTTTAAATGTTTTCTACGGCGGCATTCACCCATTGAGAGACCTTGTTTTATGACAAGGTAATTGAGCACTATTTTTAACTCATAAAAAAGTATATAAATGCGATTATTTAGACGATTTTGTGATTTTGAATGACTTAGGATGGTTTTAAATATCTTTTCCGGCCGTCGCTGGCAGTTGTTATTAATTGAAAACGCTATAATGACCAAAAGCGGATAGCTATTATATTCTCTTAAGACTGCATCAAAGGTATTGAACTTGGAGAATATCAATATGGACTCCCCTTACGCCAGAATTTGGATGGGTTTTATAAAAAGCAATCTTTTGATTTGCTCTGGACAGACCTTGTGGGTAGCGGAATATACTATTAGTAATAGGATGTTAGGTTTTTCCAAAGGCATAGACTCATTGGCATCTTGCTAAAATGTTCTCACATATATTTTTCAGTAAGTATATATAGGTTCTTATCAGGTTCGAGTTAGATACGTAAAGAGCAGGTCGCTCGTCGCTGGCGTCGTCTTTGAAGACTACGTGACATGTACTGAACTTGGAGAATATCGAATATCGAATATCGATAATAACGTTTGAAATGAAAGATTAAAAGTCCTTAACAGAATATAATATTAGTACTATGGCGGTAGGTGTTTCTGAAGTCGTAGAATCATTGACTGCCCGCTTAGATGTTTTTGCACATATTTTTCAGTATGTATATATAGGTTCTCATTAGGTCCAAGTTAGATACGTTAGGGTGTTTAGCAGGTCGCTCGTGGCTGTTAGTTATAATTAATTAAAAATGCTATAATTACTTAGTAAAAATCGCCATTATCTGCAGTAAAGACTCCATGACATCTATTAACCTGAGAGAATATATTTCCCTACGTTAGCATATTGATGGTTTTTTTCGAACAGCGAACAGTCGATTTTTGTGCGCATATATGATAATATAATTACATTTGGGATTAGAGATTTAATGTCCTTAGCGGAATATAAGATTAGTACTAGGGTGATAGGTTTTTCTAAAATCGTAGGATCGTTGACTGCCTGCTTGAATGTTTCGCGCTATCATCTTCTCTGTAGATTGCATGACATGTAAATACTCATTTTTGCACGGTTTTCACTCGTCTAGAAGGTGTTGTGGAGAGTTATGGCGACTGCGACGGTGGCTTTGAAGCCAATGTTGACAGCAGTCACTGTGGAGTGCATGTTCGACGAGGATCTTTTGTGGTCTCTTGCTAGGAGACTTAAGTTAAAACGACTTCGTGCCATCGTCACGATGGGGGACGTCGGCAACCAACGCACAAAAGCCTCTAGAGGTTTGATTAATGTTAGGGTGACGTCATGCGTTAATCCTGAGACTAGTTTTTATGTACGCTGCATTGTTTTACCGAAGCTTACATCTTATGTACCACCTCGTGGTATTTCTACGGATCATTGGCTCCACATTCAGGGGCTGGAATTGGCGGATCCGCTTGTCGATCGTGGTGGCTCGATGGACATGATTTTAGGTGCAGAGGTTTACTCATACGTTACTGAGAAAGAAGTCCGAAAGGGTCCTTTGGGTTCTCCTGCGGCTCAGCAAACTTCTTTGGGCTGGATCTTGTCCGGGCTATTTTCTGATTAAACTTCTTCGTTTACTCGTCAAATTGTTGGACTGCAATGTACGGTTGATCACGAATTGTTAGACCTGCTGCGTCGATTTGTTGTACAGGAGGATCTACCGACTGTATCTCCTATGTACACTCTTGATAAGGAGGAGTGTGAGAAACTTTTTCTTTCCACTTACATTGGAAAAGTACAGGAATGAGCTTTCTGAGCTGTCATCGCTCAGCATTACTCGTTGGTTGGGATGTTCTTCGGATGTGTCTGGCTGCGAACTTCACGGCTTTGGAGATGCATCGGAGAAGGTTATTGGTGTGGTTGTCTATCTGAGGATCCTAACTCCTTCAGGTAAGATACGAGTTCGCTCGTTATAGCCAAGACTAAGGTTGCTCGGCCTTGAATCTACCCACTACGGTGCAGAGTTATCTATGGTCTGACTCGGCAAATACTCTCGATTGGATCCGTGGCCATCCACTAAGATGGATGAAATATAATTCGAATCGGGTCTCGGAAATACAGACTATCTTGCCTGACGCTATTTGGCATCATGTTTCAAGGACTGACAATCCAGCTGATTGTGCGTCTCGAGGAATTTCTCCGTTACTTTTGGAGAGCCATCCTCTCTGGTGGGCTGGACCACTATGGTTATCGCTACCAGCTACTTCTTGGCCATCTTCTACAAGTTCGGTAGATCCGAGCATCAACAGAGAGGAGAGGCACGTTGTCCATGCTGCAACGGTTGAACTTGATCGACCATGGTCCCTGCTGGGTCGATATTCGACTTTGACTAAACTACTTCGCCTTACTGCTCTCTGTCTACGATTCATCGACTGGTTGAAAAGGAAATCCATTGATTTTCCTCCATGCAAACTCAACCCAGACGTTTTGAAACGTGCTCGATGCCATCTGATTGGGTATGAACAACGCCGACACTTCTTCGATGAGCTTAAGTTTCTGCGCAAACAATTCCCAGTTACTACAAAAAGTCCTTTACTTCGTTTGCTGCCGTTTTTGGACTCTGACGGCTTACTACGACTGGGAGGTCGTTTGAAACATGCTTTTTTGGACTTTGACAAGAGATGTCCTTGTATTTTACCCAAAGATTCAATCCTCACCACACTCATTGTTCGAAATGGGCATCAAGCCATTTCACATGGGGGAGCACAACTTACGTTGTCTTATTTGCGGAGACAGTATTGGATCATCAGAGGGCGTTGTGTCGTGAAGAAGGTTTTGAATCGCTGCGTTACTTGCGCTCGACATCGTGCAACTACTTGCACTCAACTTATGGGTCAACTGCCTACTCATAGAGTTACTCGACCGTCTAGACTCTTTGCTATAAGCGGTCTGGATTACGCTGGTCCCATTTGGATGAGAACTACAAAAGGTAGAGGACACAAGTCATACAAGGGCTACATTGTAGTTTTAGTTTGTTTTGCTACGAGAGAAGTCCATTTGGAGGCTTGCTCGGACTACACCGCTGATGGCTTCATAGAGGCTTACAAACGATTTGCTGCTCGAAGTGGGATAAGCAACTTCCTCTACAGCGACTGCGATACTAATTTTGTGGGGGCCGATAAACAGCTACGTACTCTTTTTGATGAGGCCTCTGCTGTCCCTGCGACCATCAGCCGTTATCTTGCTGACAACGGAACAACGAGGCGTTTTAACCCTCCAGCCGCCCCACACTTCGGAGGACTTTGGGAAGCAGCTGTCCGCTCTGTGAAACATCATCTTCGTCGAGTAGTAGGAGATACTAGTCTGACTTTTGAGGAAATGGCGACTTTCCTCGCACAGGTGGAAGCTTGCCTGAACTCACGTCCACTACAGGCTCAGAGTGATGACCCGAGTGATCTGGTGCCGTTGAAACCGAGTCATTTCTTGATCGGTTCTCCGATCTTCACAGTTCCAGAACCATCTCTCATAAATCTTAAGCAAAATCGATTACAACGCTGACAGCTTACCAGACAGATTTATGAAGATTTTTGGACCAGATGGTCCTCTGAATACCTGCAAGAACTGCAAACTATTCCGAAGTGGCAGAGGCCTACGCCTCCAATCAAGATTGATGACCTCGTGCTCATCTTGCACGAAAATCTTCCGCCCACAAAATGGGCTCTAGGTCGCGTCATTGCTACACGTCCGGACGCTGAAGATCGTATCAGATTCGCTACTCTGCGGACTGCTAATGGGACTCTCGATAGACCCATTGTAAAGTTGTGTGTCTTGCCGGTTCACCCTTTGGGGGTGCAACCTACCACGTGAACTTTTTTTGTGAGTGTAGTTAGTGTCATTTTTCGCTTTTTTTTTAATCACCGAAAGTGGGGGGGGGATGTTCCGGATAATTTATGTCGGTTTTGTCTATTGTATTTGTATCGTATGATTGTGTGCTGCGTGAATGTTATCTTCTCTCCTTACCGGACGAATTGAGGTGTTCAGGGGTCAGTGTCGAACGTTACGAAGTTTGAGTCGGTAGCTCTTACGCTTTTGCCTTCAAATTAGTTGTAAAAGTTTATGTAGCCTTTGCTAGATGGCAAACACTTTTTGACTCTTTTTAATAAATTGTGTTTTTTGGTGCTCAACAACTAATTATGATGACTCAGTGACTTTTTTCACCATCAAACTTTAAATTCTGCATGTGCATGATGTCCTTTTTTAAGTGCTTTTCTCCACACAGTGTCAGCTGCCTTGAGGAAAGTCGAGGGAGGTCTTTGGTATGTAAATGGAATGGAATGGAAGCTTCTTATGTGTCCCCTAAGGATTTAAATTTTTCTTGAATCTCTTCCCTATTCCTTTGCACACACTCCCACGCACTTACTTGCTGGTGAAAGGGGGACCTACAGTTCAAGGAGGGTTCCAAACCACCAAGAGCAACGGCCTTGAGTACTTAGAGAACCTTTTTCTCTAGAGATACCGGTCCCACGACTCTCCGGAGATGAACAAATCCCTTGCTAGGCTAGTGTTCACCGCATGGGCCACCGAGGCTCTTCCAGAGTGCGAGGCGGAAATCGAACCCGCAAGCCGACGGAGTGGGTCCAAAGCCTACGCCAATGAGGTATGTAAGTGAGGAGTTAATTACTTGGGCGTTCTTCGATGAAGCGTTGACAGATGAAGAAGGAGACGCTCTTGTAGCATCAATCAAAAACAGTTCAGGGAATGAAAACTATAGTAAAAACAGAGAAATTACAATTGAGGATTTTCATCACACAACACTTCTAGATTTAGGTATGAATTTATTTAATTATAATTTTTTTTTATTTAATTTATTTATGTATTCTTCCTCCAACGCATTCATACGGACGGTTGTTGTTGTACGATCAATAGTTTTTAAACTATTGAGAGTTGTGAAGAACCAATGGGAGCTCGCTATTCCCGCGCGTACATAAACATCTTGCGCGAACTCTAGAATGTGGTGCTCTTCAAGTCAGTAATTCTAATATTTTGCCAAGGACATACAATTTCGAAGCAACAGGAAGTTCTCAAAACATATCACCCTCACTTCTTCAGTGATTTCCTTGATCTAAATTCTAGATTTTGCTTAAGATGCTATGTATGCGCGGAAATAGCGAGCTCCGATTGGTTCTTCACAACTCTCAATAGTTTAAAAACTATTGATCGCACAACATTTTATCACAGTAGTTTTTTGTTCAGTTTTGTACAAGGAATATGTACGCACAAGGAATATGTTGAGTTCGGGACCACCCTGTATGTATATATATATATATATAGTTCGGTTTCAGTTTTGGTTCTTTGGGAATCAAACCGAAGGGCCGATGACAAAGCTACCGAACGCGTCCTCGGGTTGCGGATAGAGCGTCCCTGTACCAAGGGTTTCTGCTCAATATGGTTACAATAATGAATAAGCAGTCGCGGATAATTGTCCAGGGATGGTCCCGAAGGAATAACCCCTAAGCGAAGGCGTTACAACCGTGCCGAAAGCTGAATGACACCTGGGTAAAATGTCTTAAACGGCGACCTGAGAGACCAGGCGACCTCTCAGAGTATCAGCCTTATCCTTGCACGAGGGGCTCTACAATGATGGACGAAACCTTTCCCTAGCTGCTCGTGGGAACAACAATGACAACACCAAACATAGTTGTAGTAAGTGCGGTTCAAAAAAATCGAACGCGCAGGGCTCCCGACAATGGTTCGGACAACAATGCCGACTACCCTAGAGTTTAAGGAGCCAATCAAGATGGCGTCAATGCGATGGACAGGCGGAATCTCAATACTTTTGGGTGGACGGATCGACTCAATGACGACCTGCTAGAGTGCTACGATAGCAGTATGGCCCCCGAGCGAGAAGGTTACATGGCACGAATGCAGGTTCTGTGGTGCGAGAAACACCCAGAGCTCTCTCGCACTTTTCGCGTCAACGTCTGCGAAGCCATGCCGAACAACTCCGAAAAAGGGGCTATGTAAGCGGAGCGCCTACTCTACCGCAGCCAGAACGAGCCGGCAACAGAGAAAGAGTGGTGAGACTGATACCAACCGCGAACAGGCATCCAATAGACGATGCTTCAGGAATCGGAGAAACATCAACATTCAAGTTTCTCCCAAGCCCAAAGATCTGACTGAACTGGATGATGAGCTTCGTGGAGATTTTTCCGAAGAATCCGACCTCTGGACTATCAATTGTGGTGTGTACAGTGCAGCGAGAACTTTGGGAGATGCAAACCGTAAGACAAAATCAACGGTTGATCATAAGACCAAAAGACGAATACATCAACACAGCACAAAGATAGTCTGGGCAAGACAGTACGCGTTCCGCATTCAGTGTGTGATTGACTACATAACATCTGGCAGGACTTCCACTGCCAAGGTTCGAAATTTCGCGCACTAACTGCGGATCCGTCATCACACAATCAACAAGTCAAAGCTACTGACAACCAAGCAGCATATACTTGACAGAATACTAGTACTATATAACGCTAAGAGAAGTCTAGAGCGAAGGGAGACATGTGTCAGAGAAAATCAACAGTTTTTGTTTGACCCATCTCGACTCCTCCAAGAACCTCCAGTTACTGTCGACCATCCGCCCAAACCAGAGGAGGTCGAAGCATTTTGGAGAGAAGTCTACGAGGTCCAACATCCACTTCAAGAAGACTCAAAGAACATATATAGCTTCTAGGAGCTGTAAAATACCCTCATAAAAGCTAAGGAGGAATGCTCACCTATCACTACAGAGGAAGTGAAAAACGTGTTAAGAGGCATGAAGAACTTTTCTGCTGCCGGTCCAGATGGTATCAAGACCTTCTGGTAGAAGAAGTTGTCTGCAACCCACCAGCATCTGGCCCGATTTTTCACCTTATATCTAAAGTTTGAAAAGCCTATTCCGGAGTGGTTGGTCGAAGGGCGCACAGTGCTCCTGCCGAAGCAGGGCAACTTAGCCGACCCTAAGAATTACAGGCCAATAACTTGTCTGAGCACACAGTATAAGATCTTCACAGCTATCCTAAATGATTGGATTGTTCGGACAATTGGACCTGTGTGGCGAGAGATGTATGAACAACGCGGCTCAAAGAAAGGCGCAACAGGATTTTGGGAGAACGCGCTCATCGATAGATGTGTTCATAAAGACGCAGCATCCCATCAGCGATTCCTATCGATGGCCTGGATTGATTACCGGAAAGCTTTCGATTCATCCTCCCATAGACTTATCATCTGTCTGTTGGAAAGCGCTCAAAGGTTCATCCACACATCGTGAGGTGCATAGAGAGATTAATGCCGCTTTGGAAAACCAGAATTACTACCTCATCTGGAAAACATCGTGTGATCACTAACAGTGTCACCTTTCAGAGAGGTGTGTTTCAGGACGACACCATGAGCCCTCTTCTCTTTTGCCTCACAATATTTCCACTGTCTCTCGCACTTCGCCATTCCGAAGGGTAACTCTGTGGCAAACCTGGAGATCGTAAGCATAAGGTCTCTCATGTATTTTACAAGGACGATCTCAAGATGTATGCTAGAAATCAAGAGAAACTACATCAAGCTCTAAAAATTGTCAAAGGGTACAGTCAAGAGATTGGAATGGAGTTCGGGTTAGAGAAATGCGCCAAGGTTAATTTGAAGGAAGGAAGACTTAATGGCATCCCCGAAGATCCTGAGCTCTCCGACAGAAACGCTATACGACACCTTAGCGCTGGAGAGACCCATACATACCTGGGCGTGCCACAGAGCCGCATTCAGGACGTGACATCTATGAAGGATACTCTCCGAAGCAGATACAAACGTCTCATCTGGCAGATTTAGTCTGCCGAACTGTCAGCTAAGAACAAAGTATCTGCAACAAACATGCTTGCCGTCCCGGTAGTACTCTATTCATTTAGAGTGGTTCCATGGACGAAGCACGAGCTCAGATCCCTTGATATCGGGACGCGAAAGGTTTTGCACATGAATAAAAGCATGCACCTTAAGTCTTCTATTCCGCGAATGTACATCTCACGCCACCTAGGTGGTCGCGGAATACTGAGTCTTAAATTTCTTCACAACAGGATTATTCTGGGTACAGCACATATAATTGCAAATGGACAAGACCCTCTTCTTAAAATGGTCAGGAAACATGAACAAGTGGGCAAAGGCGCATTTCTGTACAAAGCAGCGGAGGTGGCTGCTTATACACTCGGCCTCAACTTATATAACAGGGGTGAGCAAAATGCATCAAATCTTATCAATCATGAATAATCTCTCCTGAAGGCCCGGATTAAGAAAGCACAGGAGAAAAACTTCCGCGACGAGCTCCTCGACAAGAGGATGCACGGCATCTTCCACAGAAATGTGGAGGATCAGACGATGTCGTATGAGCTAACGTATGTTTTCCTTAAATCATCCGGATTGAAGTCGGGCACGGAGGGTTTTGTTTTGGCATGTCAAGACGGTGTCATTTCTACTCTAGCATATCGTAGCCACATTTTGAGCCAAGATATTCCCGATGATAGCTGCAGAGCGTGTCATGCACACCCCGAGCGTTTCCTTTATAGATATGACGTCCTGATTGCGGCTCTGTGGCACGACCAGATATATATAGGTCTCTCGAGCACCAAGGTGTCGCATAGCGCTTCTCTCGACGATCTCTGGGTCTTCGGAGATGCCATTAGGTTTACGTTTTTTCAAATAAATCTTAGCGCATTTCTCTAACCCGAACTCCGTTCCAACCTCTTGAGTGTTCTCTTTGACAATGTCTAGAGCTAGATGTAGTTTCTCCTTATCTTTAGCATAGATCTTCAGATCATCAATGTAAAATACGTAAGTGACCTTATGCTTTCGATTTCCAAGTTTGCCGCAGAGGTACCCTTCGGAATGGCGAAGTGCGAGAAATAGTGGCAATAATTTGAGGCAAAAGAGGAGAGGGCTCATTCTGTCACCCTGAAACACACCTCTCTGAAAAGTGGCACTGTTGATGATCACACGATTTTTTCCAGATGATATAGTAAATCTGGTTTTCCAAAGCGACATTAATCTCTCTAGGCACCGCACGATGTATGGGTGAACCTTAAAGCTTTCCAACAGACAGATGATAAGTCTATGGGAGGTTGAATCGAAAGCTTTCCGGTAATCAATCCAGGCCATCAATGGGTAACGCTGATGGGATGCTGTGTCTTTACAGACACATCTATTGATGAGCGGGTTCTCCCGACATCCTGCTGCGCCTTTCTTGAGCCGGTTTGTCCAATATAGACTTTGCCACAAGAGCAAGGGATTTTATACACACTCAGATCACTGAGAGATGCCTTTTTTTCTTTATAATTGTTTAGAAGTTGTCCTTTTTTCGCAGGTGTTTTAGATATATTTTGGACATTGTATTCGTTGAGAATTCTTCCTATTTGTTCTGTGATACCTTGAAAGTAGGATAGGATGGTTTCAGCTTCTCTCTCTCTTTCTTTCGTAGATTATGTTGACTTATTTTTTTGATTGTATTTTCTTATTGCTTTATCAATTTGTTTGTTTGTGTAATCGTTCTTCATCAGGATTTGTTTAACGTTTTGTAATTCCTTTAGTAAGTTATCTTTATCTGCTATGGATAGAGCTCTAAATACAAGGGAGTTGATGACCGATTGCTTTTGAGATGGATGATGGTGGGAGAAGGCATGTAGGTATCTGTTGGTATGAGTGGGGTTTCTGCTAACTTCATGTCCGAATGTGCAATCAGATCTTTTGCCGACGTCTCCAGATGACAAAATTGTCGTCAACGTAACGGCAACAAAATTCTGGTTTAAGTTTGAATTAGTTGGAGATTTTAGTTTTTGTTTTTATTTAGTTTAAAAAATACTTTATTGACCAATTAAGTTCGACCGGTCCCCACGGTGGGGCGCTCTGGCCAATCACAGGCATCATCAAGAGTTTACATAAGAACAGCATAACCTGAAACTTCAGTTTCAGGTCAGCCGTGAAGAAGCGAACTGTAATGTTCACGAAACGTGGGAAAGATTCGTAGTTTTGCACAGAAATCTCGACGTAGGATGGCCAACATCTTACGCCAAGCCCAACTTCCTTCTTCAAACTTAACAAAACAAGAGAAAAACAGCAATTAAAGAACTAATTCGGAATAAACACATCATAATATTACCAAGAGACAAAGGCAACACAACGGTAATAATGAATTGAGGAGACTATAACAACAAAGTCATGAACGATGGTCAGCAAAACAAAAACTCTTCTAAAAGTCTAAACTTGTCAGCAAAACAGTTTCTGAATTAATACGTACTAATCCCATCTCTGCAAAACTTTATGGATGCCCAAAAATCCACAGAAACAACATTCCACTCAGATCGATCGTCAACACAATGAACTCACCAACTCACAACCTAGCCCGCTTCCTCACCAAAAAACTGAATCCTTTTTCGGTGGGGCGCTCTGGCCAATCACAGGCCAATGACGTCGACCAGATTCGTATTTTTGCACACGATTGAAATCCGAGACACCTCCTTCTAATGCATTTATTTATGTTTTCAATTTTTTTATTAATGTGCACGTGAATACAAATGCGACGGCAAAGCATTCTATGGATGTATTCACTACGGATCTATTAATTTGTGCTCATTGTATGCGCACTGTGTCTACTCAAAGGCATCAAATTTTCCTTCTTTGTAGAAAGAGGTTCATTTTCACTTACAAAAACATGAGTCTTATTTCATCAAGTTCATATTTCTATCCTATCGAGAAGATGTTATTTTTTCAAAGGTGAAAAGTGACTTTCTAAGAAGACATGTCCCGGGAAGGTTTGTTCAGTGGTGTCCCGAAGCATCTCATATTTTTTTGAAAGTAGGACCTGATATTTTGGGATGACTTATCCAGGGAAATCCTTTCCAAGGCTGCCGCGAAGTATCTAATTTTTTTCAGGTGGAAAGTAATTTCTCGGGAAGACTTGTCGCGGGAAGAATTGTCCCGGGAAGTCCTGTCTAATGCTGCTATGCAGCACCTCCTAATTTGCTTGAAGTAGGAAGTGATTTTCTGAGAAGACAAATCCCAGAAAGGCTTGTCCAATCGAGCCTAGAATCGAGTCGTTGAGCTGTTCAGCGTCATATTTCTTGTTTATTGAATTAAAACATATTTTTAATCAGTTTAAACTGCTTTCCGATACTGAGATACTATGAAGAGGAAAGTGCATAAGAGAGAACATAATTTAAAGTTGGTTAAGTATTTTCTTTTCAATTTTCAACTTCAAGTTTGAAGCTTTCAAGTGATTGAGGACAAAGGTCTCACTCGAAGCCCAGCTATCAATTTGTTGTCAACGCGACGTTTCTAATTGAAAACGTGCAAAAAAATTCACGATTCATTGATGATGCAGAAAGTGACGAGATGTGCCATATCGCTTTCTGAATTTACTCCAGTGTTTGAAACCTTACAATTCACTGCAGTGACGCCATGTCCTTATCTTCTCGTGCTCCAAACAATATATTGTCAGTGCGTGCAATTGTGCATTTTTTGTCTATATCAAATCATGTCTCATACTTCCAGTGGATTTTCGGAGATGGTCGATTGGAACCTTTTGTTTGAAGCTACTAGAGATAGTCGCTTAAGCCATCCAGAAGGCTGTACTATCGTTGAGCCTCAAATATAATCAGTCTACACGTCTAGATGGCCAGACTGACCCTCCATTTTTCACCGTGTATGCATCCAGCCGCAAGCTGCGTCCCCTTCCCTTTTCTAGCTTTCACTAAAAAATTAATTTGTTTTATATGAGAATACATAATTATATTACATTTAAGTTGTCACGACTCCACCTTCGAACACCATCCCCTCTTTTCACCAAAAAATTTTCAGAATTAATATGGACAGCTAAAACAAAATCTTGTTTAGAAATAGACAAGAAGTTGACACATAATAATGACATCACAGTTTAAGAAATACTAATAATAATATATAATTTGAATAATAAAATTCAATATAATACATTAAAGAAGTTATATATTTTACTAAACATTATATTCTTCAATACCATATACTGTAAAATATGATGTAATAAAGATTGCATAATTGCGAAAGACTGAAAAAAATGTGTCAAAGAAGATTTTTCAAAGCAAGCCAGAGGACTTTTCTGTTTCTTTTTTTGTCCTCTATCACCCAGTACCGGCACGTTCATAAGTAGGACACCCTGTTTATGTGGCCCGCCAAACAGAAGAGAATATAAGGTCAACCACCTTTTATACACGGACGAACTTAAACCCTGCTTCTTCAAAAGAGGACGTTAACATCCTTGTGGCGGCGGTAAATAGGTGCTCGAAAGCAATTTGCATGAGCTTTAAACTGAACAAGTGTGCCTGCATCCACCTACACCAACACGGAGGAAAATGGAAATTTCGATTGTGAGAAGATTGCTAAACAACATCAAAAAGTGCTATGCAAGTAGGAACGAATGCTTGAATATAGATTACGTTCCTGGATATTTTAGTAACTATAAGAAATGAAAATGGGTCCTATAGATGTTAATAAATGTTTGATATGCTCATGGGATTGAATGCAATCAGATGTGATCATTTCATTGTTTTAACCCTCATCACTTACACCTCCGAAAAATGACATATTACTTACATGCGGTAAAATTGACCCCAGCTGACTTTGAAAGGTTGTCATACTGATTGTATGCAAGTTTTCGAGTTGAAAAAATTTACAGGAGCTATTTAATGTATAGAAATTAGATTCTGAATGTCTTTCCAAAATAAAAACAATTTGAAGTCTATAAAAAAATTCTCAAAATTTAAAAGTTACAAAAAAATTAATTTTTTTTAAAATCCATAACTTCCACAATTTTTATTATTTATAACTAAAATTTGTTTTGGGTACTCTTCTAATATCATGTGTCAATAAAATAATGCGTATAGGTAAGTTTGATTCAGAAAGTAAAATTATTTGAAGATCGTATGGGAGGTATATTTAACCAAAAATAATTGTTCATTCAATAGAGGCATTCAGGCTCAACGGTAGCATGTTGAACGTACAGTAGAGACCTCAAACTCTTAGAAGATGGCAACACAGGTCCCAGTTCAAACGCGATCCTATTCAAATATTAGTCTGAAGTTGATTTTGGGGTCGATCTGACCCCAAGTAAGTGATGAGGGTTAATTAAAGAAAGAATTACTGAGGCAATCTTATTACTGTATCCACTAGTGAAATTTAATCTCAATTACAATGTTTGTGCTCCTTTCATGAAAATACTGTTATTTTTTTATAAATGAAAGTGAACTGACCTTTCTTAGAATTGGGTGTAAAGATAGAAATATATTATAAGGAATGATCGTTGGAATTAAAATTAAAAAATTTGAGCTTATTATCGTGTGCAGCTCTGGTTGCAATGGTCAACAAACGCGCCATAGTATGAATTGCGAAACGCACTTCAGCGTCGGTAGTGTCTTAAGCTGCGCACGTTCCCGAACGTCTAGTAGTCAGACCCACCCGCTATCAGAACCCAAAAGTTAGCCGTTGTTACAAACTCCCGTGAATCGAGGAATTTGAAGTCGATCGTCACACCGCCGCATGCTTTGTTACAAGTTTGTTCCCACGAATTCGCCGTGAACTTCCGAGTTCAATGTGCTTTATGCAGTTTGCAGTGTCATATCATACGTGATAAATGTGTACGTGACCTAAACATTTTTGTTGCTGAAAATGGGTGAATTGAATTCAGGTCCAAACATGGCACACAGAATCCCGAATTTGGAAGTATCAATTAAGTGCAATTTTATTATTGTTACCTTGTCATTTCGGTATCTTGTTCTTTGGTTTTTGCAGGTTATGTAACGTGTGAAACGAATTTCGCTTTTTTTGTAGTTTAGTGTTTAGTTGAATTGAACACACTTTTTTCCAGTCTTGTATTCTTCGATCACTGACGATCATTCTATAATAATGCATTTTACATTATCTTGATTCTTTAATTGTAGGAAGTATTGTTCAATTTTTAGCGTGTGATTTTCCTGTGTTTACTTGTCGCTCAGGTACGAACCAGCATCCGTTTTTGATAGGCTTGTATAATATAAAACTATCACTTTATTGAAAATTTTAAAGTTCAAAAAATGTTTATTTGCAATGGATGAGGTGTGGTACTAAATAATGAAAAACACGCGTATAGATATTATTTGTTCGATGTCTCTATCGGTTTCATTTAAAATTGTTGTAACTTGTGTAAAATGTATTTGATAGAACCTACGAATTTTTTCGACCGCGTTTAACATTATTTAATTGTCATTTCAAATTTAATAATAACCATGGTTTTTCATTTTCAAAAGTTTTATAGTAAATTTCTAAAATCAAAATTTAATTTGATCTATTATTCAAATTCATGCACTTTAGGAACATATTTGAAAATGTTTATTTTATGTTTTTATAATTATTGATTTATTTAATTATTCGATAGTGATACTTAATATATTTAAGAATATCCTGCAATCATTTGGAAAATCTTTATATAGATTACACATTTTTATTAATTTCCTATAAATTTTTGTATTATTAGGAGAAATGTACGTGTTCTTTCATAAAGTACAAATTTAAACATATTTTTTTTATTTTGCATATGAGTAGTATCATTTTACATATTTGTATATTTGCACGGACAGAAAAAGTTATATTCATAATATAACCGCGAAATCATATGGGTGTATATTCGGATTTTTCAATAAACTTTCTTGACACATAACATCAAACGTCAAACCGCTTTAGCTCAAAATAATTTGTCTAATAATAGTTATTGTACAATGTTTGTTTTTATATATCCTTACAAAACAATCGTAATTATCATCCGACCTTAATAAACAATAGCTTATTCCATTCATTAGAATATAATCTTAAATTCGGTTCATTGAATTCTATTGAGGATAATCCCAGATAGCAAAGTGCGCCCATGGTGCGACGCACGTGCGTCGCACCACGTGCGGGTTCCCTCGCACGACGTGCGCGTAGAAGATGACACAGCTTCGTCCTCATATGAGTGACAGGTGTCTCGAACATCGTGAGGGTCGCACGTCATGGGTGCCGGTGCGGGTATGGTGCGTTAACACATTTAAGACTTTTAGAGGGTACAGGAAATATTTGAATTGATATTTTTAAATAAACAGCAGGTAATTTATCAGGAACGTATTTTTTATTATGGGTGGAAGGAATATTTATACATTATAGTTGCGCATTAGCAATTCAGTATTCGTATGTTTGTATCAACAATAATAAATAATAATAATAATTAAATATAATAATATATTTAAACCAAAAATAAACTGTTTATGACCGTTTTCACGTATCTTATTAAAGTTCCAGCGAAGGATATTTATTATTTTGGACACAAACATGCTAATATTTGTTGTTTTGAATAATAAAGAAAAAAAAACAAGATTGAACAGAAATTAACTCTGCGGCCCCCCGTTCATCTCGATTTGTGTCATTTACTTGTTTCTTTACAATAAGTCTGTTTTTAAGCAACTATCTTTCCTATCTCCTAATTCCATGATAAATTACTATTAACCCGAACTTTTACTGTTTATTTTTTTTCTAACAATCTTCTCGAATGCCTTGGCTCAATACTCCTTTTCTCTCTTTTTTTTTTTTTTTTACTTTTTCCGAATTAGTTTGCTCTACAATACTGTTTTCCGATGAATCTGATCTTTCTTTTTTACCGAAGTTATTTTTGTTTATATTAAACGACACTAACTGATCAATGTGTCTTTTTGCAAGATCTCCCGACTTAGATCTAACCTCATAGGTTTCTTCGGAAAACTTTTGTTCTATAATCGCTTCAGACCATGGTTCTGAGCTTTTTCGAAAATCTTTTGCCATTACTCTGTCACTTATTTGAAACTCCGCTTTTCTGCCTTCTTTCCTAAATCTAATTTGATCGTACTGTTTTTCCTGAACCGTATTTTCAACACAAGGACGTAATAAGTGCATTGGCGTACGCAATTCTCGGTTAAACATTAGTTTTGCTGGACTTTCTCCTGTCGTGGACGGTTTCGTCGATCGATAGTAAAACAAAAATTTCTATAATACTTATTTAACATTGTTTCCCTCTCGAAGTAACGCTTTTATCTTCTTCTGAAAGGTTTTTACGAAGTTTTCGGCCGCGCCGTTTGTGGCTGGGTGAGCAGGAGCTGTATACGTATGTTTAATACCTAATTTTACAAGGAATACTTGGAATTCTTTGCTTGTATACTGAGTGCCTGAATCGCTTACAATGTGGTGTGGCAATCCTTCAATCGCGAACAGCCCTCGAAAAACTTCAATCGTAGCTTCCGACGTTATTCTGCTCATTAAAAATATTTCCGGCCATTTGAAATGAGCATCGGTAACTAATAAAAATGTATGGCCCAAAAAGGGACCAGCGAGGTCTGTACGTATTCTGTGCCACGGTCTTACCGACCATTTCCATGGTATCAGTGGCGTTTTTCGAGGGTTGTCCGGATTTTCGCAGCAATTTTTATAATTTTTCGCCGTTTTTTCCAAGTCGCTATCAATGTTTGGCCACCACACAAATGATCTGACAATGCTTTTCATTTTTACAATTCCAAAATGGCTAGCATGCAGTTCCTGAATTACATCTTCCTTTAATCTATTCGGTCTTCGACTTTTTTAATATTATCCGGCCAGCCATCTTCTACAAAACGTTTTACTGCAGCCAGTGTCTTATCTTTGCTTGTTTCTCTCCCCACCGCTTTGTAGTCTAAACACGCTATTTTACTTTCCACTACATGGTGTAAATAAGTATATTCTTTAAATTTACTGGCAGATTCTTTTTCCGATTTACTAAGCGCTAACGGCAACCTAGAAAGGGCATCAACATTACAATTTTGCTCTGAACGTACCCACTCAACTTCATAATTGAATGCTGTTAAAAAATGAGCCCATCTTTGAAGTCTACTTGCGGCAATTGACGGAATTCCTTTACTTGGACCGAGAATTCTTGCTAGCGGTTTGTAGTCTGTACGCAATATAAACTTTCTACCATGAAAAAAAATAATAAAACTTCGTAATTCCGAATATTATTGCTGCTGCTTCTCGATCCATTCGTCATAATATTTTTTAGCAGTGGTTAAGGACTTTGAAGCGTAATTAAAATGTCCTAAACCCGGTGGAAAAATAGTTTCAAATTCCTTTTCTAGTTCTTTTGTAATCACTCCTATGTTATTTCTTAACATTTCGTCAGTGTTAGTTTTATGAATTTGTTCCGAAATTATTTATATCCAAAGTCCTATTGCCTTTAACCATTATCGACCTAGAATTGACGGGATCTTAGTTTTTACGATATATAATTCTGATAACACTGTAAAATTATTCGCTCTAACTTCTACTTTACGTACCATTTCTATTGGACAAGTGATTGTTTCATCGTAATTTTTAAATGTTATGCCAGTTTGCACCATTTTAATATTTGGAAAATACTTAATTTTATCGTACTCAGATATGGCTGATATAGCTGCACCGGAA
>CAKNXH010060451.1:2028-13381 GCA_932178445.1 Andricus quercusramuli
TTGACCATTTGAAATTGAAATCTAAATTGAATATTTCAAAGTAAAAGATTCTGAAATTTAGCAATATAAATTAGTATTAAATTAAAAAAATTATGATTCAACATGAAAATTTATTAGACGAATTTTTCTAAAATTGAAACGTATTTCATCGTTAAAACATTTCACCGTTCACAATGGAAACATTTTCAATTATATACCTTTGAAATTGAATTATTCTGAAAAACGTTCAAAGTAAAAAGTAATTTTAAATGGGAAATCTTAAAAAAGTAAAGAAATATTTTTTCTTTGAATTCAAGAATCTCAAAATTTAATGATTTCCGATTAAAATTTCAAAAGAGGACAATTTCGAAACGCTAAAAATTGAATATTTTCCTGTTAGAATTTTCAAAAATAGATCATTTGAAATTCAAAGGGATTAAAATTATATTATTTCTAAATAAACGCATTCAAAATTGGATAATTTAAAAGTGAAAACTTTTGAATTTTAATAAATTTGAATTCGAAGCGATTAAAATTGGACAATTTGGAATTGAAATCCAAATTGAATATTTCAAAGTAAAAGATTCACCGTTCAAAATGGTAAAATTTTCAATTATAAACCTTTAAAATTGACTTATTCTGAAAAAACGTTCAAAATAAAAAGTAATTTTAAATGGGAAATCTTGAAAAATGAAGAAATATATATTCCAGTAACTTAGAACTTGAAAAAATGGTTTCATTTGTAATTCATATCGTTCAGAATTGAACAATTTTACTTTGAAATCAAGAGTCTCGAAATTTGATGATTTTCGATTGAAATTTCAAACGAGGACAATTTCGAAACGCTAAAAATTGAATATTTTCCTAATTGAATTTTCAAAAACAGATCATTTAAAATTCAGAGGAATCAAAATTGTATTATTTCTAATTAAAAGCATTCAAAATTGAATAATTTAAAAGTGGAAACCTTTCAAATCGAATTATTCTAAAAAAAAGTTCAAAATAAAAAGAAATAAAAAAAAAAGAAGAATTGTGATATTAAAACTTTTTTATACTGAAACCCTTACAAATTTCTCTTACATTAAGTAAATTTAATCGGCTAGAAATAAACAATTTTTAAATTGTCAACTATACTTATCAAACTTTAAGCATTTCAATTTTAATCGCAAACTACTGTCCTGACGTTTCAGTTTAAAACATTTCAAAACTGAAAAATGTATTAACAAAAGCAATGATAGTTTTTAATTTAATAATGTTAGATTTAAATATTCTAAATTGTATGGTTTCAATTTTAGTCAGTTTGAAATTAAATAATTTTAGGTTGAAATGTTCTAAATAGTTTGGTTTCAATTTTAAACGCACAAAACTTTCTTGTTTCTCAAATTCTTCGAAATCGTAGAGTATGAAATAGAAAGTTGCATGCACACTTTTCAGCTCAAAGGATTTATAATTAAAATTTTTGAATTAAATTCCTTCAGAATAAATTTAAAACAATAAACAATTAGGACAATAATTTTTTTTTAATCAAGCCTTAAAAATGAGAAGACTTTAGAACCAGGCATTGAATATTGAAGTTTTTTTGTTTGAAAAATGTTCCAAGAAGTTCGACATTTTCAACTCAATTGAAAAAAACATTTTTCTAATTAATAATTGAATAATTCCTTTAATTTTTAATGGTTACAATTTTGGGAATTCTGAATTTTCATAGTAAACGCTAAATTTTCAGTTTTTCCGTATCATAAGTTTCAATTTTGTGATTAAAATTGAAATGGTTGAATTCGAAAAGTATGACTGACAACTTAAAAATGCTAAATTTCTAAACTGTGATTACAAAAAAGTTTTAATATAACAATTCTTCGCGACTAAATTTGTTTGCAGTTTCAGACGAAGTTTGTATTTGTTTGAGTTTCAAGTTTATGGAGTATACATTTTTTTATATTTTCCATTTGAAATTACCTGTTATTTTATTTTTTTTAGAATAATTCAATTTTCAAGATTTATAATAAAAAATTTTTCCATTTTGAACTGGGAAAATAAAGGTGAATTTATTTTTTTATTTTAGAAAATTGTTCTAATCTATTTTTACGTTAAATCATAATTTTTTAAATTTAATCAATATTTAGATTTCTAGAATTACCGAAGCTTTGACTTTGATATATTCAATTTAGAATTCAATTTCAGATTGTTAAATTTTAATCGTTTCGAAATTAAATTTATTAAAATTCAAATCGGAAAATATTCCATTTTTAACGTTTTGAAATTTTAAACTGAAATCATCAAATTTCGAGATTCTTAAAATCAAAATAAAATTGATCAATAATTCTGAACACTTTGAATTAGAAATGAGACAATTTAAACTTATCATGAAATTGTTCAAATTTAAAAATTTGAGTTTGAAGGTTTTGAATTTTGACAGCTCCTGTTATCAATTTTATTTAATGTAAAATCATCCAATTTTGAACGCTTTTATTCAGAAATGATACAAGTTCAATTTATTTTAATTCCATTCGAAATATTGTCATTTTTTCAAATTGTACCTATCTAAAATATTTTGAATTCAAACGTTTTTAATTCAAAATCATTTCTAATTTTCAATTAGAGTGAGGTGATAATTAATTTGAGCTCACAAAAATAATGGTTTAGATCATTTATTATTATTTTTAATATTATTCTCTTTGAATAATGCTAAAAAGTTGCAGTTTTTTTCTGAAATATTCACCTTTTTATCCACTTTTTACTTAGAGCGAAGTAATAATTGATGCAAATTAACAAATATAATTGTTTAAACGAATAATTATTGTTTATAACTATCTTCTATAGTAATGATAGACAGTTGCGTCACGTAGTGTGACGTAACAATTAATTCAGTTTGGTAAACAATTGTTTAAACAATTTATTATTATTTTTAATAATATTCTCTTTAAATAAAGCTAGAAAGTTGCGGTTTTTCTGAAATATTCAACTATTTGTCCACTGTTTACTTGAAGCGCGGTAAAAATTATTGCAATTTATAAAATCTAATTGTATAAACAAAATATTATTGTTTATAACTATCTTCTCCTAAAGCAATGCTATATAATTGCGGTTTTTTTTTAATTGAGATAATAATTAATGCAAGTTATTAAACATATTTTTTTCAACATTATATTATTGTTTATAACTATCTTCTTTTAGAGTAATGCTAGAAATTCGCGGTTTTTTCTGAAATATTTAGCCTTTCTTTGACTTTTTAGTTACGAACGAAGAATAAATATTAATATTAATTTTAACAAAAAGGCTCTCAGTAACTGCTTCAACATAAATTTATGTTTAATATGATCCATATAACAAATTTGAAGCATATTTCAAATATCTGTTTTATTTCTGAAAAATATTTTCACGAAAAAGAAAGAGATCGTTTAAAAAACGATTGTTTCTAATGTTTATTTATTATTTATTCATAACTGAAAAGCCAAAGCAGAGTTAAAAATTGCAGAAAAAAACCGCAGCTTTCTAGCAATTAACAAAGAGAAGATAGTTATAAAGTTCAAATTTATATTTTTATGGATTCAAACAAATTTGGGGGCGATATGCATGAAAATTTGAAAAAAAATTTCCAATGCATTTTTGGATAATAAAAGTTAATAATATTAATATAATTATATAATTATGATTAATTACATTATTATATTATGATTTTATTAATATTTTAAATTTTTTAAATATTTTATTAATATTCAAATAATAGAAAAGCTTCCAAATACCATTTTAATTCGGTATTTTTATCTTACCTTGCTCTAATTCTTTTCAAGGTTTCTAAAAGGTAATCTTCGACTGTATCACACTGATACATCTGCATTTGCAAAGGTAAGGGTGGTGCTGGTTTCGAGGGATCCATTGATAATTCTTGTTGTTTATATTCTTTCGCTATCTCTATGCATTCCATAATTAACTCTGCCTGCAAATAAAAAACGTATGAGAAAATCATGACAGACATCACAACACTCTTTACCCTATTCCCCTCTTTTTCCGTTTTTAAAAATAATTCCTCTTTTCCCCGTTGTTTTCGAAAAACAAGAATCTTAAAAAAATGGAAAAGTTGCATTTTCAGTTAAAAAATTAATTTTGAACCAAGAAAAAAATACTTTTCCACTAAAAAGTTACATTTTTAAACAAAGACATAAGCCTTCAATTGAAAAAATAATTTTTTAACAATGTAGTTCAATTTTTACCCAAGGAGTTGAATTTTCAATTTAAAAAGATTAATTTTCAACAAAATAGTTGAAGTTTCAACCAAAGAGATGAATTTTTAACTAAAAATATAAATCTTGAAAAAAAAAAATGATTTCTTAACAAAGTGATACAACCAAATCTTTCAAATAAAATAGTTGAATACCCAAGCAAAGAAGAATAATTTTCAACCAAAAAGTTGGATTTTCATAAAAAAAAAAGAAATTTGTACGAGAGCGGATGAATTTATAAATCAAAAAGATAAATTAAAAAAATAGTTGAATTTTCTGTTAAAAAAGATTTTAGTTGACTTTTCACGATTAAAATATAAATTTTTAACCAAGAAATAAGTTCCTACAAAAAAAAATTAAATTTTCATCCAGAAAAGATTCCAGTTGACTTCTCAAGATCAAAATATGAATTTTTTTGACAAAAAATAAGTTTCTACGAACAAAATTGAATTGCTCATCATTGTAATTAAAAAGGACCATTTTTTTAAAAGTTGAAATTTCATCCAAAAAAGCTTTTAGCTAATTTTTCAACATCAAAATATGAATTTTAAGGGAACAGTAAATTTTCTACGAAATAGTTAAATTTTGAACGAAACTGTAGAATTTTCAACCAAAAGTATAACTTTTTAACAAAAAAGTTTTATTTTAAACGAAACAGTTGTATTTTTATCCAACACAGATTAAATTTCTTTTGAAACAGATGAAGTTTTAATTATAAAAGAAAACAATTTAAAAAAAAGTTGAATTTTCATGCAGAAAAGATTTCAGTTCTCTTTACAAAACCAAGATATTAAATTTCACCAAAATATAAATTTTCTACAAAATAGTTAAATTTTCAACAAAACAGCAGAATATTCAATTAAAAAGTATGATTTTTCAACAAAATTGTTGAATTTTAAAGCAAACAGTTGCATTTTTGTCAAAAAAAAAAATGAAAATTCTACTAAAACGGGTGAATTTTTAAATCAAAAAGGCAAATTTTCATAAAAAGAGTTGAATTTTTATCCAAAAGGATTTCAATACACTTTTCTACAGAAAAATACAAATTTTAAACAAAAAGTAAATTTTCTAGGAAATAGTTGAATTTTTAACAAAACAGTTGCATTTTTGTCCAAGAAAGATTTTTAAGATCACTTAAGAGAATCCAAATATTCTCGGTTGAAAATTTATTCTTTTGAACTGAAAAGTCTACAGTTCATATTTTTGGTTCAGAATTAATATTTTTTTGTTGAAATTTTATTATTTGGTTGAAAACTTAATTATATTGTTTATTTACCACTTATATTCAAAAGTTATCCTTTCAATATAAAATCTAACTGTTTTGTTGGAAATTACTTTTTTTGGGTTGGAAGTTCAAATATTTCGTTGAAAATTAACTTTTTTGCTAAAAATTCATATTTTTTGGTTGAAAATTGAACTGTTTTGTTGAAAAGTCATCTTTTCTCAACTGGGAATTTAACTATTCCATTTTTGGCTGAAAATTTACAGTTTTTAGTTGAAAATTCATATATTTTGGTGTCAATTCTCCTTTTTTTTCGTAAAAAACTAATTAATTGGTTGAAAATTCCACTACTTGGTTAAAAGTTAAACTATATTGTTTAAAATTAATTTTATTACTTGCAGATTTATCTGTTTTTGAAAATTGAACTTTTTGGTTAAAAGTTATTTTTTTTTTATCGAAAATTAATTGTTTGAAGTGAAAATGTAACTAATCCATGGAAATGAAACATTCTCGAAGAAAACCTGTCATTATGGCTTGAAAATTCAGCCGTTTTGTTAATTTTTTTTTAGTTAAAAATTTTACTACTTTGGTAAAAAATTCAATATGGGATTGAAAATTAACTTTTTTCTGGAAAATTTATATTTTGAGGTGGAAAATTCCACTATTCTGTAGATAATTAGTCTTTTTGGCTTGAAAATTCAACCATTTTGTTGAAAATTCATTTTTTTAAATTAAAAATAAAATTATTTTGCTAGAAAATTCAATATTTGGTTGAAAATCAACTTTCTTGTCAAAGATTCATGTCTAATGGTTAAAAATTCAAATATTTTGTTAAAAAGTCGTATTTTTTTGTGAGTCATTTTGTGAGTAAATCAATATTTGGCTAAAAATTAACAACTGTCTTGCTGATAATTCTTTTTTTGTTTGTTGAAAATTCTATTATTTAGGGAGAAAATTCAATATTTGGTTGAAAATGAACAAAAAATTCAATATCTGTTTAAAAATTAACATTTTTGTTGAAAATCCCAATTTTTCGGGTAAAAAATTTAACTGTTTTGTAGAGAATTCCTCTTTTTGGCTTGAAAATTGAGCAATTTGGTTAAAAATTGTTTTCTCTCATGACTCGAAAATCTTTCAGGGTTTAAAATTCAATTTTTTTTTGAAAATTTACCTTTCTTGTTTAAAAATCCAACTCTTTTGGTAGAAATGTGATTTTTCTGGTTAAAAGTCCAACTGTTTGGTCAAAAATTAATCTGTTTTCCTTGATTTTCATTTCCTTGATTATACAACTATTTTGTTGAAAATTCTTGTTTTTTCGGTTGAAAATTAATTTTTTTGTAAATGAAAACTTCACCATTACATTTTTGTTAGAAAATGTACCTTTTTTATTGGACGACTATACTATTTGCTTAAACATTCGTCCCTTTTGCTTGATTTGGTTGACAAGGAAACTATTTTTCGTTGGTCATTTTCTTTTTAAATTATACTATTTAGTTTGAAATTCATCTTTGTAGGTTTAAAATTAAACTTTTTGTCTCAAAAGTGATCTGTTTTGTTGAAAAGTTGATTATTTAGTTAATAAATTAACTACTTTCTTGAAAATTTGTATTTTTGGCTTGAAAATTCAACCGTTTTGTTAAAAATTCGTTTTTTTAGGTAGAAATTTTAAATTTTCGGTTTACAAATTAACTGCTTTGTAGAGAATTCCCCTTTTTGGTTTGAAATTTCAACTGCTTTCTCGACAATTCTTTTGTTTTTAGTTGAAAAGTCTATTATTTCAGGATATAAAGTTCAACACTTGGGTAAAAATTATCATTAAACTTGAACATTTTCGACTCAAAAATTCACAACTGCTTCGTTGACGATAATTTTTGTTGTTTAAAAATCCTATTATTTTGAGGCAAAAATTCAGTATTTGGTTGGAAATAAACATTTTAGTTAAAAATTCAAATTCTTGGATTAAAAATTCAACTTTTTTAAAGAGAATTCTCCTTTTTGGCTCGAAAATTCAACTATTTGGTTAAATTTTTTTTTCTTGACTGCAAAAGCTTTCAGGGTTTAAAATTCAACTACTTATTTGAAAATTCGTTTTTTTTTAGTTTGAAAATTGATCTATTTTGGTAGAAATTTGATCATTAAAAAAATGAAAATTCATCTTTCTTGCTTGAAATTTTAATTGTCTTCTAAAAAATTTGCGTTTCTAGTTTGAAGATTCAACTGTTTTTGGTTAAAGTTTAATCTTTCTTATTTGAAAATCCGACCATTTGGTTGATAATTCGTCTCTTTTGCTTAAAAGTTCAACTGTTTGGTTTTAAATGCAACTGCTTGGCCTAAAATTAATTTTTATTGTTGTTAAAATATCAACTATTTCGTTTAAAAATCATCTTTCTTGTTTAAAAAACAACTTTTTTGTTGAAAATTTATTTTTTCGGACTTAAACGTCAACTTTTTTCTAAAACATTCGACTTTTTAGCTTGAAAAGTCAACTCTTTCGTTGAAAATTCATCTCTTTTGGTAGAAAACTAATCCAATATGGTACATATAAGTTAATTTTATTTATAAGAATTTTTTCCCCTATTATTCCCCTATTTTCTTGAAATATCGCCCAATTTTCCCTATTTTGAGGGCGTTTTTGGCTGTGAAGTGTGTAATTATTGTCGACTTGAAAATATGAGAGAAGGAAACTGAAAAATATTTTTAAAAATTACCCCTTTTTCACTTGTGACTGTCTTCCTCGAAGGCAATGGCATCGTTTTCTGTCCCGGAACAGTAGTAGTTTCTCCCGTTGCCAGTTCATTTTCTTCTCTTTCTCTCTCTTCTTCAGCCTCATCTTCCAAAACGAGTGTTTCTGCTGTTCTTTCGAAAAGTCTCACTACTTTATCGGATCCACAGGACGCAACAAAAGTGCCATTTGGTGAAACTGTACAATTCCAAGCCTCACCCGAATGTCCCTGAAAAGAAATGATTAATAATAACAATAATAATAATCGAAAATAATATATGTATGTGTTATTTCTGAATAAAAGCATTTAAAATTGGATAATTTTAAATTAAAAAAATATAAAACAGAAGCTTTGAAAATTCGAAACCCTCAAACTAAAATGTTTAAATCTAGACAATTTTATCAGGAAAATTTATTGAAATTTATTGAAAACTAAATTAAGTATTTCAAAGTAAAAGCTTCTAAAATTAAAGAAATTTAAATTTGTAACTAATTTAGAAAATTATGAATTACCGTAAAAATTGATTAGACAAGCATTTCTGAAATAAAAAACTTAATTCACCTTTATTTTCACCGGTCAAAATGGAAAAATTTTCAATTGTGAATATTTAAAATTGAATTATTCTAAAAAAAACGCTCAAATTAAAAAGTAATTTTGAATGAGAAATATTAGAAAAAATGTATATTCCAGAAACTTGAAATTTAAACAAATCCGAACTTCATTTAAGACTAAAAAAACAATTAGTCGCGAAGAATTGTTATATTAAAACTTTTTTGTACTCAAACCCTTGAAAATTTCTATTACTTTAAGTAAATTTAATCTTTTTCAAATTAACAATTTTAAAATTGTCAATTATAATTTTCGAAATTTAACCAATTCTATTTTAGTTAGTTTCAAATTTAATAATTTTAGATTTAAATATTATGAATAGTTTGTTTCAATTTTAAACAGACGCTTTTCAGTTTAAAGGATTTGTAATTAAACAATTTTGAATTATATGAATGCAGAATAAATTCAAAATAATGCAAAATTAAGACAATGATTTCTCAAATTCAAGCCTTATAAAAATGAGCAGATTTTAGAACCAGGCATTGAATATTGAAGTTAAAAAAAACATTTTTCTAATGAACTATTGAATAATTTCTTTAATTTTCAATGGTTTCAATTTTAGAATTCTGAATTTTCATGGTGAATGCTAAATTTTTAGTTTTTCACTGTCATAAGTTTAAATTTTGCGATTAAAATTAAAATAGTTGAATCTCGAAAAGTATAATTGAAAATTTAAAAATTGTTAATTTCCAAATGATTTAAATTTACTTACTTTAACATTTTCAACGAAAATTAAAATGGTAAAAAATCGTCTTTTTGGCTTAAAAATTCAACAATTTTATTGACATTTTTTTCTGTTTTAGCTGTTTAGTATTCATATTAATTGTTAAAAATCTAACTGCTTGGTTAAAAGGTAACCCACTTTGTTAAAAATTCATTTTTTGGTTGAAGATTCTTAATTTTAGTTAAAAATTCGTTTTTTTTCGGTAGAAAATGAATCTCCTTGGTTAAAATTTTATCTTTTTGTTTAAAAATTACACAATTTTGTCACAAATTCATCCTTTTTAGCTGAAAATTCTATTATTTTCGTTGAAAATTAACTTTGTTTTTAGTAAATTTATATTTTCGGCTTCAAAATTTCGCTATGTTGTAAAAAAAGCATCTTTTTGGCTTGAAAATTACGAAATTTGGTTAAAATTCTATCTTCCTCAACTGAAAAACTTTCGTTTATGAAATTAACTGTTTTTTATTTTAAATAAAAATCTTTTTCAGTTGAAAACTTAACTACTTGGTTAAAAGTTGAATTACTTTGTTAAACATTTGTTTTTTTGGTGGACAATTCATCATTTTAGTTAAAAATAGATCTCTTTATTTGGAAATTCATCTTTTTTGGTATAAAATTAATCTTTTTGATATAAAATTAATCTTTTTGGTTGAAGATTAATCTTCTTTTTTTAAAAATTACACTATTTCGGTAGAAAATTCAACTATTTCGGAATGAAGATTCAACAGTTTTGTTGAAAATTGGTCTTTTTGGCTTGAAATCTCAAGAATTTGAGTACATTTTTGTCTTTTTTGATCGAAATCTGTTGTTGAAATTCAACTATTACATTTCTTCTTAAAAATGTATTGCTTTTAATGAAAACTTTACTTCTTCGTTAAAGGTTGAACTGCTTTGTTAAAAATTAATTTTTTTTTAGTTGAAGATTCAGCATTTTAGTTTTAAATCCATGTTTAAGGTGGAAAATTCGACTTTTTAGCTTAAAAATGCAAAAATTTGATTGTATTTTTTCTTCTTTTTTGGTCTGGAAAAGTCTTTTTTGGTTAAAAAATCAACTATTATGTTGAAAATTCAACTATTTTGAAAACAAATCATATTTTCAGATCGAGAATTTTACGATTTTGTTGAAATTTTTTTTCTTTACTGAAAAAATCTTTTATGGGTGAAAAATCAACTATTTTGTTGAAAATTCGTAATTTTTTTGTTAATTCAACTGCTTTTTATTCAAAATTCAAATATTTTTTGGTTGAAATATCACCTGTTACATTTTTTATTGAGAATTCATATTTTTTATTGAAATTTAAAATACTTGGAAAAAGTTCAACTACTTTGTTAAAAATTAATTTTCTTTTCGATTGAAGATTTTAGTTGAAAATTTGTCTTCTCCTGTAGAAAATTAAACTTCTTAGTTAAAAATTCAGCTTTTTGGTTGAAACTTCAACAATTTTGTTAATAATTCATCCTTTTTTGTTGAAAATACAACTATTTTTGTAGAAAATTAACTTTTTTGTTGAAAATTTATATTTTTAGGTTCAAAATTCCACTATTATGCGAATAAAATCATCTTTTTGGCTTGAAAATTACACCATTTGGTTCACAAGTTTTTCTTTCTTGATTACACGTTTTCGTTAAGAATTTATCTTTTTTCGGTTGAAGATTTATCATTTTAGTCAAAAATTCATTTCTTTAGTTGAGAACTGAACTATTTTCTTGAAAATTCGTTTTTCTTGGATTAATTTTTAAACTAACATTTAACTATTTTGTAAAAAAATCGTGTTTTTGGCTTGAAAAGGACACGATTAGTATTTTTTTATTCGTCTTTTGTTATGCATTTATCTGTTTTTTTTTAAATTAGAATCTTTTTGTGAAAAAGTTAACT
>CAKNXH010060451.1:13481-25756 GCA_932178445.1 Andricus quercusramuli
ACTCTTAACTATTTGCTTAACAGCTGAACTGCTTTGTTAAAAATTAATATTTTTGGTGGAGAATTCATCTCTTCGGTTGAAAATTAATTTGTTGTTGTTGAAAATTAAACTCTTTTGGTAGAACATTCAACTATTTGGTTAAAAATTAATTTTGTTGTTGAAAAATCATAATTTTGGGTTACGAATTCAACTGTTTTGTAGAAAAATAATCTTTTTGGCTTGACAATTCAAGAATTTGGTTGAAATTTTTATCTGTCTAACCTGAACAATTTTTTTGGTTGACCATTCAACTCTTACATTTTTCCTTGAAAATTTATCTTATTGATTAAAAAATATAATACTAGGTTAAAACTGCGGCATTTTAAGTGGAAAATTCAACTATTATGGTAGAAAATACGTTTTTCAGGTTTGAAAGTTCAAGAATTTGGTTGTAATTTTTTTCTTCCTTGACGTTTAAGAAATATTTGAAATTGGTATCATCAGAAAGAATCTCTTTCAAAAGCATATTTTTTCTAATAGCTTGAATTTCTGTTTAAGATTTCTGAAAAATGAATTGAGTGATCAGTTTCCTAGAAGAAGATAGAATGGTTCAGTTACCTGGAGGGTAATGATTTTTTGGAAAATATCGGCATCCCATTCTTTGACTTTTCCGTCTTTTCCACAAGTGAAAAAGTAATGAGTCTTGGGCACGAAGGCCAATCCGGTCACAGAATCGTCGTGGGCGAATATCGACTTGTGGCAATCTCCGTGATCCATACCCCAGATTTTTATGTTACGGTCGGCTGACCCGGTTGCAATTAGAGTCGAATCACTAGAGATATCCATACACAGTACAGGAAGTTTGTGACCGTAAAGAGATATCCAGAACTGAAAATATAAGCAAAGAATTTTAATTTTTTAGACTTTTTTTTTAAAAGAATTTTAATTATCGCAATTTTTTTGGCTATAATTTCTCTATGGGATAAAATATAGGGTCCAAAAGGTACTTTTTGTCACGTTAATAGGGTATTTTTTCGCGCTCAAAAGATAAATAATTCAGGAAAAATGCAAAGGACATCAAAACGATTCGAGTTACATTTGAAAGAATTGAAATTAATTGAAAGAAAAATTTTAAATAAAAAAAATGCCATTGATTTCCGTAAAATTAAATGAATTTAGAAGAATTTAAGGTAAACGAGAAGAATTCTAAGAAATTCATAAAAATCCATGGTGAGGTTAAAAGAATTTAGGATCAATTAAATCAAAACTTTTAAAAATTCCAAAAAATCCATTGAATTAAATAGAATTCAGTGAATTTAAAAGAATTCCAGTGAATACAAAAAATTCAAGAGAATTCCAAAGAATTTAAAATAATTCAGGGTGAATTAAAAAAAATGTTAATGATCGAAACCCTACTAATTTCCAACCGAAGAAGTGGTTCATAACTACAAAAAAATGCAAGCTAACTTCAATAGAATTCGAACGAACTTTAAAAAAAATTAAGTGGATTGAAA
Source organism: Andricus quercusramuli (assembly GCA_932178445.1). Taxonomy (NCBI): domain Eukaryota; kingdom Metazoa; phylum Arthropoda; class Insecta; order Hymenoptera; family Cynipidae; genus Andricus; species Andricus quercusramuli. The sequence goes on from CAKNXH010060451.1 coordinate 14,975, forward strand.
AAAATTTTTTAAACGACAAAATTGATTGAATTGAGGATGTTTGAAATAAGTTTAGAAAAATGAAAACGGCATTCAAAAAAATTTCATGAATCTGATGAAATTTAGAAGAATTCAAAAGGATTTTAAAAAAAATTAGGACCAATTAATAAGAATTCATGGCGAATTCGAAATGAATTGCAAAAAGTATTTGAAAATATCATAAAATCTTGATGCTCTACGAAATCCCTCACTTTTTATGAATAAATTCTTTTAAATCCATTAAATTTTAAAATCTCTTAAAATCCCTTAAAATTATTAAAACACTTCGAAATTCCTTGAAATTTTTTAAATTTCTTGTAAATGTTTTGGAATCTTTCAAAATACCCTAAAATATTTCAAAGTCTTTGAAATCCCTTCAAACTATTGAAATAAATAAAAATTGTCTAGGAATCGTTGAAAATTTCTTAAAATATTTCAAATTCTTCGATATCTTTTGAAATTCCTTGTAAATCTTGAAAGATCTTTTCAAATACACTAAAAAATTTCAAATCCCATTAAATTACTGAAATCAATTAAAAATTAAAAATTTTTAACCTAAAATATTTCAAATCCTTTAAAATCTTTCGAAATCCCTTACAATTTTTCAAAGCTCTTGAAAGTGTCAAGGAATCTGAAAAAATACGTTTAAATATTTAAAATCCTTTGATTACTTTATCAACTGATCTTTAGGATCAATTAAAAAAAAAATTCACTGAAGTTGAATTGAGTCAATTCAAATTATTGAAATCTATTGAAAATTTTTCGGAAACTTTTCAAATGTCCGAAATTATGTCAAATCCTTTGAAGTCTTTTGAAATCCCTTGAAATTTCTTGAAGCTTTTGAAAATTCGTGGGAATTTTTAAAAATAACCAAAAATATTTAAAATCCTTTTGGGATCCCATCAAATTATTAAAATCTATTCAAAATTCCTTCGAATCTTTTAAAATACCCTAAAATATCTCGAATCGTTTGAAATCCCTTAGTCATTAAAATCCTCGGATATTTTATAAAATACCTTGGAATCTTTTAAAATATCTTTAAAAATTCATTAAAAACTTTGAAAATACCTAAAATACTTCAAATCCTTTGAAATCTTTCGAAATCCTCTCAAACTTTTAAAAGCTCTTGAAAATTTCTTTGAATTTTTCTAATACCCTAAAATCTTGAAAGGCTTTTGGAAACCATTCAAATGATGGAAATCTATTACACTTTAATATTACTTGGAACTTTTAAAAATATCCTAAGATATTTCAAATCCTTTGGAATAACTTGAAAATTATTTAAATATATTCAAAAAACCCTAAGATATTTTTTTGGAATCTTTAAAATTATCCCAAAATCTTTAAAACTGTTTAAATTTTTCGAAATCTCTTGAAATTTTTTAAAGCTCTTGAAAATTCCTTGGATGATTCAAAAATACAGTAAAATATTTCAAATCCTTGGAAATCTTTTGAAATCCCTTGAAATTTGGAAATTTTTCTCAACATCCTAAAATCTTTATAATAATATTGAAATATAAAATCACGTAAAACTGTACGAAATCTGATATTTCCTGAAATCTTGGAAAATGTATTAAAATACTTTTAGAGCTTTTAAAATCTCTTAAAATTATTTAACTTCTCAGAAATCTTATAGAATCTTTTGGAGTGTTTTAAAATATCCTTAAACCTTCCCAATGAAAATTTGTTAATCTCGTGAAAATACTCTGGAATCTTTTAAAGTACCCTACAAGATTTAAAATCCCTTGAACCTTTTTAAAGCTTAAAAATTCTCTTGAAAATACCTTGGATATTTTAAAAATATACTAAAACTGAAATCCCCTCAAAATATTGCAATCAATTGAACTTTTTCCGGAATCTTTTAAAATACCCGAAATTCATTCAAATTCCTTAAAAATCTTTTGAAATCCCGTGAAACTTTTTGCAGTTCTTGAAAGTTTCTTGGAATTTTTGAAAATACCCAAAAGTATTTCAAAGCCTTCTAAATCCTTTCGAATTCCATCAACTTATTGAAATCTATTAAAAATTCCTTGGAATATTTTAAAATACCCTAAAATACTTCGAATCCTTTGAAATCCCTAAAATATTTTTAATTCTTTGGAATACCTTCAAATTATTGAAATGTATTAAAATTTATTGGAAACTTTTAGAATACCTAAAATATTTATAATCCTTTGAAATCTTTAGAAATCCTCTTAAACTTTTGAAAGCTCTTGAAAATTTCTTAGAAATATTTAAATACCCTAAAATCTTGCAAGGCTTTTAGAAACCATGCAAATTATTGAAATCTATTCAAAATTCCTTTGAATTTTTTTAAATACCCTAAAATATTTCAAATCTGCTGAAATATTTTGAAATCCAAAGAAACTCTGTATAGCTCTTTACAATTTTTTTGAATTTTAAAAAATACCCTAAAATGTTTAAACCCTTTTGAATACCTTCAAATTACTGGAATCTATTAAAATTCATTGGAAACTTTTTAAATACCTAAACAATTTCAAATTCTTTGAAATCTTTTGAAATCCTCTGAAACTTTTTAAAGCTCTCGAATAGCCCTTGGATTTTTTGAAATATCTAAAAATCATGAATGGCCTTTGGAAATTATTCAAATTATTAAAATTTCTTTGAATTTTTTATAATACCCTAAAATTTTTCAGATCTTTTGCAAACGCTTCAAACTTTTTAAAACTCTTTAATATTCCTTGGAAGTTTTAAAAATATCCGGAAATCTGCCAAATTTTCAAAATTTTTCAATAATTTCCAAAAATTCCAAAAACCCAAAGATATTTTAAATCCTTCAAGATCTTTTGAAATTCCTCGAAATTTATTACAACTTATAAAAAATCGTTGGAAATGTTAAAAAATACCCTAAAATTTTTCAAATCTTCTGAAAACGCTTGAAACTTTTTAAGACTCTTTAATATATTTGAAGATGAAGATTCATTATTTTAGTTAAAAATTAATTTTTTTGGTTGAAAATTCAACTATTTTGTTGAAAAATAATTTTTTTTAAGAATTCAACTGCTTCTTTATTTAAAATTAAGATCTTTTCCGGTTAAAATATAAAATTAATCTTCTGGGTGAAAAATTTATTTTTTTGGTTGAAAATTTTTAATTTCAGATTGAAAATTCAACTGTTTTGTTGAACAATCGTCTTTTTGGATTAGAAAATCCGCCTAGAATTTATCTCTTTTGGTCAAAAATTATACTATTCGATTAGAATTTTAATCATATTGTTTAAAATTGAACTATTTTATTGATAATACATCTTTTTTTTCAAATTATTAAACATTCCTTTCAATTTTTTATAATACCCTAAAAATTTTTAAATCTTCTGAAAACGCTTGAAAAATTTTAAAACTCTTTAATATACCTTGGAAGTTTTAAAAATATCCGAAAATCTGTCAAATTTTCAAAATTTTTCAATAATTTCAAAAAATTTCGAAAAATTTCGAAAACCCTAAGATATTTCAAATCCTTTAAGATCTTTTGAAATTCCTTGAAATTTGTTACAACTTATAAAAATTCGTTAGCAATTTAAAAAAATACCTTAAAATTTTAAAAATCTTCTGAAAACGCTTGTAACTTTTTAAAACTCTTTAATATTCCTTGGAAGTTTTAAAAATACCCTAAAATCTGTCAAATTTTTAAAATTTTTCATTAATTTCAAAAAATTTCAAATTCCCTAAGATATTTTAAATCCTTCAAGATCTTTTGAAATCCCTTGAAATTTGTTACAACTTATAAAAATTCGTTAAAAATGTTAAAAAATACCCTAAAATCTTCAGTAGAAAATTTTTTGGAATCTTTGAAAATATCTACAAGTCTTTAAAATTATTAAAAAATGTTTAAAGACCTCTTAGAATCTTTTAAAATAATCTAAAAACTTATAGGTCCTATAAAATAGTTCCGAATCTTCAGAAATTCTAGAAAATGATTTAAAACCCATTGGAAACTTTTAAAATATTTCTAATCCTTTGAAATATTTCGAAATCTGCTTAAACTTTTTAAGGCTTTTGAAAATTTTCAGAATTTTGTAAAATACCCTAAAATATTGAAAGGCCTTTGAAAACCATTCACATTATTGAAATCTATTAAAAATTCCTTTTGAATCTTTTAAAATACCCTAAAATATTTCAAATCCGTTGCAATCTTTTGAACTCCCATTCAACTTTTTAAAGTTTTTGAAGAATCCAAGGAATTTAAAAAAATTTGTTACAAATTTTAGGAATTTTTTTAAATATCCCAAAATATTTCAAAAGAATTCAAGGAAATTCAGAAATAGGTATAGATCTTAATTCAATAGTGACTATATTTTAAAAAAGCGACTAAAACATAATTTGAGAAAAGAAAGTTTCTTGACTTTTGCAATTTTTTGTTAAAAATCCCTGACTTTTCCTGACCAACAAAATTCCCTGGTTTTCCCTGATTTCTAGGTTTTCCCTGACCTGCGACTCCCTGATTTTCCAAAACAATCTTATAAAAAAATGATCAATAAATTGTCGTACCTTGAAAGTGTCCAAGAAAAATATCTTGACAGTAGCATCAAGTAAAGCAACAGCCACAAATTTATTATTAGGACTGATCCTAACGCACAAAACACTTTCCTCCAATTTCAGTGTTTTCAAATGAAGAACAGAGAGTACTTTTGCTTTAGACTCCGTCTCTGGATCATCGATAAGTTCAAACTGCCAAAACTTCACGGTCTGATCTCCTCCTGCAGTTGCAACTCCTTTCTGCAAAAATATTTTTAATTCACTTTTAAAGCATGCATTAAAAAAAACAAATAAATAATTTGGTTCCTTTTTTTAGAAAGTCTTACCATATCAGGGAATAAAGTTATACTCCAGAGTTCTTTAGAATGAGCAGGGACTTCTTCCAAAATTTCACCGGATGCGATGTCGATGATGAGCATTTTTCCGTCCTTCATTCCTACCATTAAATGCCTATCACCTGGTACGAAAGTCATTGTCAACGCGTATCCACATGCGACTGTTCGTAAACACGCTAAAGTTGGTCTGAGGATTAAAAAATAAATTATTTATTAAGTATTCCTCAAATCGCAAAGGCTAAAAAGAGAAAAATGGGAGAAGAGAATAAATACTTGAAACTTTTGTACTTTTTAATGACTTTTGAAAATAATAGTTCAAGTTTCAACAAAATAATTAAGTTTTCAGTTGAATAATAGAATTTTTAACAAAGAGAAATGACTTTTGGACCAAGAATATAATATTAGAGTTTTTAACTTAAGAAAATTAAATTTCAACCATAAAAGATGAATTTTCTACCAAAAAAATATGATTTTTCTACCAAAAGATGAATTTTCAACAATATAATTAAATTTTTAACCAAAATAAATCAGTTCCAGACCAAAAATACAATAGTAGACTTTCCAATTAAAAATAATTAACTTTCAACGATAAAAAAATGAGTTTTCAAGCAGAAAAGATTACTTTTCTAGCATAATATGAATTTTCCATCCACAGGGATGGATTTTCTATCAAAAAGGAGATTTTTCACCAAAATAGTTGAATTTTCGACCAAAAAAGATGACTTGTTAACAAAATAGTTGCATTTTCAACAAAATATTTACATTTTTAACCAAACAGTCGTATTTTTAACCAAAAGAAATAAATTCTGGACCTAGAATATAATATTAAAATTTTCAATTGGAAACAATTAACTTTCAACCATAAAAGAAGAATTTTCGACCAAAAAAGATGTATTTTCAACAAAATAGTTGAATTTTAAACAATATAATTAAAATTGTAACCGAATATAATAATTTTTGAACAAAAGAGATGAATTCCAGACCAAAAATATAACACTAGACGTTTTGCAATTGAAAATAATTAACTTTCAACCATAAAATATGAATTTTCAACTAAAAAAAAATTAACTTTTCCAGCAAAATATGAATTTGCAATCCACAAGGGCGGATTTTCTAATCCAAAAAGACGATCATTCAACAAAACAGTTGAATTTTCAATCTGAAATTAAGAATTTTCAACCAAAAAAATAAATTTTTTACCCAGAAGATTAATTTTATATTTTAGCCGGAAAAGATCTTAATTTTAAATAAAGAAGCAGTTGAATTCATTAAAAAAAAATGATTTTTCAACTAAATAGTTGAATTTTCAAACAAAAAAATGAATTTTCAACTAAAATCATGAATCTTCATCTAAAAAAGACAAATTTTCAACAAAATAGTTTAAATTTTTTTCAAAAGAGACGAATTTTGTACAAAAAAGTTCAATTTTTTAACTCAAAACGACGAATTTTCAACGAAATAGTTAGACTGTCGTCAAAAAGAGTGTAATTTTCGACTAAAATTATGGATCTTTAACAAACAAAAAAAATGAATTTTTAAGAAAGTAGTTGAATCCTTGACCAGAAAAGATTAATTTTCAATAAATTGAATTTTTAACCCAAAAAGATGGATTTTTTTAAGAGACGAATTTTTTATAAAATAGTTATATTTCTTCACCACAAAAAAAATTAATTTTTAACACAGTAGTTCAACTTTTAACCAAGTAGTTGAATTTTGAACCAAAATATATAAATTCTTAGCGAAAAATGTAATAGTTAATGTTTCAATCGATACATATTTTAATTTTGAATAAGAAAGAGTTGACTTAATCCAAAAAATACGAATTTTCAACGAAATAGTTGACATTTTTTTCTAAAAGAGATGAATTTTCTACAAAACAGTTCAAATTTTTAACTCGAAAATATTAATCTTCAACTAAATAGATTAATTTCTACAAAAAAAGACGATTATTCAACGAAATATGACATTGTCAACAAAAGAGAATAATTTTCAACTAAAGTGATGAAATTTCAACAAAAAAGGAATTTTTAAGAAAGAAGTTGAATCCTTGACCAGAAAAGATTAGTTTTCAATCTGTTGCATTTTTAACCAAAAAATATGGAATTTTTTCTAAAAGAGAGAAATTTTATTCAAAACGGATAAATTTTGTCAACAATTTTGAAGTATTTAATAATATATAATAATATAATATATAATTTTTAAAGAAAGCAGAACCATAAATAAACAAATTCTTATTTTTTTGCTAACAGAAGACGTCTTTGAAACCCTTGAAATCTTTGAAATCTTTGTGAAATATTTGTGAAAGCATTCTTTAATATTTCTTTGTGAAATCTTTTGTGTTCGTTTAAAATCATTCTTATCTTTTGAAATCTTCCCAAATTTGTTGAAACCTTTTGAAACAGATTAACATATTTGAAATATTTTGAAATATTTTGTAATCCCTTAAAATGATTGAAATATTTTAAATAGTTTGAGATCGTTAAAGTGTTTTTAAATCTTTTAAATCTCATCTACTTTTTTTTTTGAACTTTTTGAAATCTTTGGAATTATTGTATTCTTTTGAAACCTTCATGAAATTTTTATGAAATCTTTGAAATATTTGCGAAATCTTTCTGAAATCTTTTGTATTTATTTTAAATCATTAAAATAATTTTGATCTGTGTAAAATCTTTTGAAATCTGGTTAACTACATCCTTTTTAAAATCTTTAAAATCTTTTGTAAGTTTTAAAATCTTTGGAAATATTTGTGAAATTTTCCTTAAATCTTTTTTCTTTGTTGAAATCATTGAATTATTTGAAAACTTAGTGCAATCTTTTCAAATCTTCTAAAATGTTTGAAACCTTTTGAAATCGTTTTGAAAGTTTGAATATTTTGAAAGTTTTGAAAGCTTTATAAAATTGGTGTGAAATATTAAAAATCTGGTGTACACGACTTTTAAACATTTTTTTAATCTGTGAAATCTTTTGAATTTAAATAATTTTTAATCCAAAGCGAATAAGATTTGACATTTTAATATTGAAAACTAAATTTAATCTGTCAAAATCAAAGTTTCTGAAATTCTAGAATTTTAAAGTGTCATTTAATAAAAAATTATAATTTAACATTAAAGCTGACTAGACAAATTTGACTAAAATCAAAAAATTAATTGAATTATTAAAAAAAAATATTTCAAGGGAAATAGTAATTTAAAAGGAAAACATAAAAATTCAGAACTCTAAAATTGTGATCATTCATAATTACCGAAATTATTCATTTACTGATGTATCAATTTCAGATAGTTTAATTTTTATTTTTTAAATTAATTTTTAACTCAATGAAAATTAAATTTTAAACTAAAAAATACAAAAAAAGATTGCTGTAATACGATTCCATTTTTTGAAATTATACAATTTTAAGCTTTTCAATTTGAAATTGCTTTATATTCACATCTAAAATTATTAAATTCGAAACTGAATATCAAGGCTTTTAATATGAAATTTTGAAAAATTCAATAGCGAAATGGTCTTGAGAGTTTGAATTTTTGAATATGAAACTACAATATTGTAAAATTAAAAATTAAAAACATCCAGAAATTGATCTGAAAATTAATGTAAACTAAAACTTTAGTTTCAAGGCTTCAAGAATTAAATTGTCTTAGAATTGCGCATTCAAAACTATAATTTTAAATTAAAATTATAGAAATTTGAAACAGATAAATATATTATTATAAAGTATCATATAATGTAGTATCATGTTCCATTCAAAACGAGTGGATAGATTTTTTTCACTAAAAAATGTGAATTCTGTCAAAAAAAAACACTGTCATTTTCACCTTTCAAAATTGCAAAATTTTAAATATTGCGAGAAATATTGTGAACCTTTAAAGTTTAATTATTCTAAATACTTTGAAAATTAAATGCTTTCTAATTGAAAACTTTCAAAAATTAATAATCATGCTAAATAATGAAATAGGAGGAAACTCCCGGTGTAATATTTCTCTCCCGGGTTTCTCCCGGTGTTTTAAAAAAAATGTAATTCAAGGTTCTCGTAAAAATTTAAGCAGATTTCCAGGTTTTCAAGGTTTAAAGAAAATTCAAAGAGAATTCCAGGTTTTTCAAGGTTTCCAAGGTGTGATAAAATATTTTTCAGACTCTAAATTCGGTTACCTGTTCCATAATTTGATAGAGTCTCCACTCGCAGTTGCAAGAGCCAGATTATCAGAACTGAAGCAAATTGCTCGGATATCTGTGCGATGGCCATGGCTAACTAATGATCTGAGGCAATTTATTTCAGCTTCTTTTTGCGTTACTGTAGTTGAATAAAGTTCAATACTGTTGAAATTGCCCGCGACGCACACCTGAAATTTTAAATCATTACTTTTTATAAGATAGCTAATTATATTATAAAAATTTAATATTACAATCCATTTGTAAAGAAACCAAGAACAAAACTTTCTCAAAAACAACCTATTTTAAGTCAAAATTTTGTCTTCGATTTCATTTGATTTGATTTGAAATAAATAAAAAATACAAACATAATATTTGAACAGACTTCACAGCCCAAAATTCTCATAAAACAGGGAAATAGGGTGATTTTACAGGAAAATAGGGGAATAAATTCCTTTGAATAAAATTAAGATACACGTACCCTATTGAACTCAATATGAAATGGTCAAGATTTCAAGTCGAAAAAGAAAAAAAATTTATTTTGTACCAGAAGAGATGAATTTTCAACGAAAGAGTTGAATTTTCTAGCTAAAAAGTCGAATGTTTTAAAAAATAGTTGAGTCATAGACACAAAAAAATCACTTTTCAACCAAATAGTTGAATTTTCAAGATAAAAAATTAATTTGCGACCAAACAGTTGTATTCATAAACAAATAATTTAATTTTCAATCAAATGGTCGAATTAGAAAAAAAAATAACGTCAACCAAAACCAGTTGCAATTTTACATAAATAGTCAAAAAGCCAAAGACGATTTTTTAAGAAGAGAATTGAACCATGAATTTTCAACCAAGAAATTTTTGACAAAAAAAATCAATCCAAAAAAAAAGATGAATTTGTTAATACACTAAGACAAATTTTTAACAAAGCAGTTGGATTTCCGAACGAAAAATATGACTTTGTCATAAAATAGTTCCATTTACAACCAAATAGTTAAACTTAAACAGAAAACGAATTTTCCACAAAATAGTTCAATGTTTAACTAAATAGTTCAGTTTTTAACCAACAAGTATAAATTTTCAACAAATGAGCGAATTTTTAAACAAAAAATATTAAACTTTAACCACAAACAGTTGCATTTTAAACCAAATAGATGAATTTTCAAGACAAAAAGACGAAATTTTTAGAATAGAGTTGAGTTTTCAATCTAAAAGGACGAATTTTTAATACAAAAAGATCAATGTTAAACAAAACAGTTGAATTTACAATTGGGAAGTTTAATTTTTAACTAAAAACGATAAATTGTCAATCAAAAATGGAATGGATAAATTTTCAGTTTAAAAAATTAATTTTTAACAAGAAAAAAAGACGAATTTTCCACCAAAGTGATGAATCTTTAATTAATAAAACCAATTTTTAACAAAGTAGTTCCACTTTTAACCAAGTACTTCAATTTTCAAAAGAAAAAATATTTTTTTTACAAAAAAATAAATAAATAAAATAAACGAATTTCCAACAAAAAACATGAATATTCAAACAAACAAAAAAACTAATTTTCAACCAAAAAGTTAATTTTCAACGAAATAGTTTAATTTTCTATGAAAATAATAGATTTTTTTACCTAGAAGGATAAATTTCCAACAAAAAACATGCATTTTCAACCAAATAATTGAATTTTCAACTAAAAACGATCTATTTCCAACTAAAAATTGAATGGTTATATCTTCATTAAAACAAAATTAGTATCCAGCTAAAAAAATGAATTTTCAACCAAATAGTTTAATTTTCT
>CAKNXH010060451.1:30756-43302 GCA_932178445.1 Andricus quercusramuli
TCATTTATAACCACATAATCGAATTTTCAACTAAAAACGATTAATTATAAACAAAAAATGGAATAGTTAAATTTTCAGTTTAAAAAAATAAATGTTTAACACAAAAAGACGATTTTTCAACCAAAAAGTTAATTTTCAACTAAATTGTTGAATTTTCTACGAAATTAATAGAATTTTTACCTAGAATAAGACCTAGAAATACAATTTTCTAATAAAATACATGCATTTTCAACCAAACAATTAACTTTGCAACTAAAAACATTTTCAACAAAAATTGAACAGTTAAATTTTTAGTTAAAAAAAAAAATTTTCAACCAAACACATAAATTTCCAACAAATTACATGAATTTTCTACCAAAGAATTAAATTTTTAACTAAAAATTGAATGATTAAATCTTCATTTAAAGAAAATTAGTTTTCAGTCCAAAAAATGAATTTTCAACCAAATAGTTGAATTTTCTACTAAAATGATGGAATTTTTAACCCAAAAAGACAAATTTTCGACAAAACAGTTGACTTTTTAAGCCAAATAGTTAATTAAAAAAAAATTCAACAAAGTAGTTGAATTTTCAAGAAAAGAGATTAATCATCAACTAATAAAATTAATGTTTAACAAAGTAGTTCGACACTTAACCAAGTAGTTGAATTTTCAAACAAAATGATGAATTTTTTACCAAAAAAGACGAATTTCCAACAAAAAAGTTAATTTTCAACCAAATAGTTGGATTTTCTACGAAAATAATAGAATGTTTAACCTAGAAAGATGAACTTCTAACAAAATACATGAATTTTCAACCGAATACATGAATTTTTAATCAAATAATTAAATGTTCGAATAAAAGCTATCAATTTTAACAAAAAATTGAATAGTTAAATTTTAATTTAAAAAAATTAGTTTTCAGACTTTTCAACCTGAAAAAATGAATTTTTAACCAAATAGTTGATTTTTAAACAACAACAAAAATGAATTTTTAACAAAGTAGTTAAATTTTGAGGGAGAAAAATTAATCTAAAACTAATAAAATTAATGTTTGACAAATTAGTTCGACACTCAACCAAGTAGTTAAATGTTCAACTAAAATGATAAATTTGTGTACCAAAAAAGATGAATTTCCAACAAAATACATTCATTTATAACCACATAATCGAATTTTCAACTAAAAACGATTAATTAAAAATGAAAAATGGAATAGTTAAATTTTCAGTTCAAAAAATCAATTTTTAACACAAAAAGATGATTTTTCAAACAAAAAGTTAATTTTCAACTAAAAAGTTGATTTTACTACGAAATTAATAGAATTGTTACCGAGAATAAAACCTAGAAAGACAATTTTCTAATATAATACAAGCATTTTCAACCAAATAATTAAGTTTGCAACTGAAAATATTTTCAACAAAAATTGAACAGTTAAATTTTTAGTTAAAAAAAATTTTTAACCCAAAAAAGAAACGAATTTTTAGCCGAATAGTTGAATTTTCAAACAATGAAGAAAAAAGCGAATGTTCAAAAAAGTAGTTAAATTTTCATGTAAAGAGATTAACCTTCAATTAATAAAATTGATTTTTAACAAATTAGCTTAACTCTCAACCAAGTAGTTGTTTTTTTTAACAAAAGGTTCCATTTTTTTACAAAAAAAAAAACAACAAATTTCCAACAAAATACGTGAATTTCAACCAAATAATTGATTTTTTAAACTAAAAACGATTAATTTTTAACAATAAATGGAATAGTTAGATGTTCTGTTAAAAATTTTTTTTTTCAACCCCAAAAAAAAAGAAGTACTGTTTAAAAAAAGAGTAAAGAGTGTGAAGTCTGTATTTAGATGTTTGACTTGTAAAATAAAATCACGGATTTTCATTTTTTGAAGCATTTCAAAAAATTGTTATTCACGTTTTTATTTTCTATATGCGAAGTTTTTGAACGACCCCTTACAATTTTTTGAAATGCTTAAATTAAACAATTTCAAAAATAAAACGTTCAAAAGTTAATAATTAAAAATTTTAATTGCTTCCAATTAGAATAGTATAATATAGAATTAGAAAAAATATAATCTTATAATTAAACATTTCTTTCCAGATTCTAAGAATATTGTTCAATTTCAATGTATTTTTATCGTCTTTAAGATAAAATTCTTAACTTTTCAGCGGTTTATTTCAAATTATTAATTCTAAGTCTTGAATCTGAAATGAAAAAATGATGAATTCTCGCTATTTCAACAAATTAATGCCTTACCCTGAGCTCTTCGTCTCTTCCCATTATTATATCGACTGCCTTCACTTTGTTGCTTTGCCTTAAATTGTTGGCAACCTTAATTTGGATAGCTGGAAGTCTCTTCAACTCGTCTTTTATACTCGCTTCTACACAAATTTGCTGCGATGTGCCATCTCTAAAAGTAATAAATGATTAAAATCTGAATTGGAAAATTTTATTATAGATTAGTAATTCTATTTTATTTATTCAGAATTAAGATTTCCAATTTTTGAAACATTATTATGCAAATTTCAATTATTAAGCATAGTAGAAAAAAAGTTACGGACCTCGGACTCGCTTCAGAGATAAAAAATTGCGCAAATAGTTCACAAATTTGAAAAAATTGTGTCAAAATAGTGACATACAATTTTTCAAGTATTAAACTTATGTGTAGTTCGAACTTACAAGCGTGCAATGGAAAATTAAAATTTTGTAGGCAAACTTTCCAGTTTTTTAACCTAATATTTTAAAAGTGTGAAAAGTTAACTTCAATGTTATTTAAAATGTTATTTTTTAACCTATTTTGATAGAAAATTTAACTATTTTGTAGAAAATTCATCATTTTGGGTTAAAAATTCAAGAATTTGATGGATATTTTTTATTTTCTTGACTAAACAGTTTTTTTGGTTGAAAATTCAACTCTTACATTTTTCAAAAGAAATGTATCTTTTTGGTTAAAAATTCAACAATTTTGTTAAAAGGTCATGAGAAATTTCATCTCCTTCGTTTAAAATTAATTTTTTTGGTTCAAAATTCAACAATTTTGCTAAAAATTCATTCCCTCAAGTTGAAAATTAAACTATTTTTGCGGAGAATTTAACTGTCCAGTTGGAATTTAATTTTTTTGTTGCCTTTTTGGTTTTTTCTTGACTAAACAGTTTTTTTTAAAATACAACTATTACATTTTTTATTAAAAATGTATCTTTTTGTTTGAAAATTCGACAATTTTTTTCTAAGTTACACTTCTTGGTTGAAATTTGAACTATTTTATGGAACATGCATTTTTTTGGTAGAAGATTGATCATTTTAGTTGAAACTTTATCTCTGTCGTTGAAAAGTCGTCTTTTTTGTATAAAATTAATCTCCTTCGTTTAAAATTAATTTTTTGTGGTTCAAAATTCAACAATTTTGCTAATAATTCATCCTCTCAAGTTGAAAATTAAACTATTTTGGTAGAGAATTTAACTGTTCAGTTGGAATTTAATTTTTTTGTTGCCTTTTTTGTTTTTCTTGACTAAACAGTTTTTTTTCAATACAACTATTACATTTTTCATTCAAAATTTATTTTTTTGTTTGAAAATTCGACAATTTTTTTTTAAAAGTCACACTTCTTGGTTGAAATTTGAACTTTTTTATGGAACATGCATTTTTTTGGTAGAAGATTCATCATTTTAGATGAAACTTCATATCTGTGGTTGAAAATTCGTCATTTTTGGTATAAAATTAATCTCCTTATTTTCAAATTAATCTTTTTGGTTTAAATATTTTAAATGTTTTAAATGTTTTTAATGTTCTGTTGAAATTTTGTCTTTTTAGCTTAGAAATTCCACAATTTGATTGCAATTTTTTTCTCTAATGACTAAAAAATTTATTTTTGGTTAAAAATTCAACTGTTTGGTTGAAAACTAATCTGTTTTAATCGAGGATTAAAGAATTTTACTATAAATTCATTTGTGCTGGCTAAATACAATTGTTTCTTATTTTACATTAAAATATTTTTTTGCTGAAGATTCACAAGTTCAGTTGTAGATTAGATTTTTTTATCAAATTTTTAACAAATTCCCTTGTTGAAAACTTGATTACAAAAATAATAGTTCCTGTTTTGAAGTTTAACTGTTCTGTTGAAATTTTGTATTTTCAGCTTAGAAATTCCACAATTTGATTGCAATTTTTTTTTTTTAATGACAAAAAAAATTTTTTTCAGTTGAAAAGGCAACTGTCCATTTATAAATTGATCTATTGCGGTTGAAAATGATCTCTTTTATTGAGAATCCAACTTTTTTGTAGAAAATTCGTATTTTCAACTCTAAAATTCAACAATTTGGTGTTGAACAGTTGTTTTTTTTTGGTAGAATACCAATTTTTTGGTAAAAATGACAATTCTTTTATTTTATATGAAAAAATGTTTGTTTGAAGATTCACAAATTTAGTTGTAAATTAGATTTTTTGTTGTAGTTAAAACTTAATTTTTTTAATTGAAAATTTAACCATTTTGTTGAAAATTCGCTTACAAAAATCATACTTATTTTAAAATTCAACTCTTCTGTAGAAATTTCGCCTTTTTAGCTTAGAAATTTCAAAATTCAAATGCAATTTTTTTTTCTTTAATAACTGAAAATTTTATTTTAAATTGAAAATGCAACTATCTGGCTAAAAATTAATCTCTTTCGGTTGAAAAATAACTTTTAAATTGAAAATTCAACTTGTTTGTAGACAATTCGTTTTTTCGGCTTGAAAATTCAACAATTCGGTAGAAAATTTTACTATCTGATAAAAAATTGACGTATTGTGTTGAAAATTTGTCTTTTTTAGTTGAATACTAATTTTTTGGTTAAAAATTCAACTATTTGGTTAAAAATTAATATGTTTTAGTTGAGGATTAAAGTATTTTGTTATAAATTCGTTTGTGCTGGTTAAATCCAATTGTTTTTTATTTTGCATTAAAATCTTTTTTGTTGAAGATTTACAAGTTTAGTTGTAAATTCCTTTTTTTTTTGGTTAAAACTTAATTTTTTAACTGAAAATTTAACTATTTTGTTGAAAATTCATATTTTTCTGGTTGGAAATTCAACCGTTTTTTTTTACTGTAAATTGATTCTCTCAAATGAAAAACTAACTACTCTATTTTTGGGGATAATTGATCTTTTTTAGTTTAAAAATGCTCAGTTAAAAATATTTGTAAACGAAAAAGATATAAAGTACAAATTATTCATATTATATTATTCATATTTAGTTGAAAATTGATGTAATTTGTTTGAAAATTCGTATTTTTGGGTAGGAAATTAATCTTCTGTGTTGAAAATTCACCTTTTTGGTTGAAAATTCATCTTTTTCGATAGAAATCTATTATTTTTTAGTTACAAATGCAACTTTTTAATTGAAAATTAAACTATTTTAGTCGAGTATTCAACTATTTTGTTAAGAAATTGTTCTTTTTCGTCCAATTCAACTGTTTTTGATTTAAAATGAAAATCTTTTCTCAGTTAAAATATCAACAATCACATTTTTTGTTGAGAATTTTTTTTATCGTGGAAAATTCAACAAATTAATAAATATAAATTCACGAAAAAATATTTTTAAAGGAAAAGTAAAGAAATTGTGGCATTATCGGACAATTATTTTTTCAAAATAGTAGCAAAACAGTCCGAGGCCTGAAGTTAACTTACTGAGTTGCTTTCCTTTTTGCTTTCTTTATTCTTCTTCCTAGTTTTTCTTTCGTTTCTTCCTCGGATAGAATATAAAAAAGTTCGACGGTATTATCGGTTCCATGACAAGCAACGACCCGACCAGTTAAGTCGGTGCGAAGAGAAACGAGTCTCCCTTTTCCTGCTCTTGCGATACTACCGACCTTTTCGCAACGTAAAGGATATTTCTGAAATCATAGTATATTTTATTGTAGATCCAAACATTCAATTTGATTTTGGATATATTTTGTAAGCGATTTTTATCTATTTTTTGTCAAGCTTGGTAGACAAATAAAATAATAATCTTCAGGGTGGCTGAAAAAACTCATTCTCAAAATTCCCTGGCTTTTCCCTGACTAATTTTTTATTTTCCCTGTCAATTAATATTTTAAAACGAAAATTGTAATCCTGCAATATTTTTATTATAGAATATTTCATTAATGGAATACAAAACTTTCAAATTTAAAAGTATATATTTTTAATTTGTTATTCTCAGGGCTGTTACAGCCTAATTTACCAAAAGGAACTAATTTTTAACCCAAAAATAGACTTAATATGCATTAATAATGTGACTAATGTTTTTTTCAATTTAAAAGAATTGAAAAAAAATCGATTCATGACACTTCAACACAATTAAAGTTAAATTCAACTATACAAAATTTTCAAAAAATCCATTGAATTGACTAGAACTGAGTGAATTTATAAGAATTCAAGCGAATAAAAAAAATTCACGAGAACCCCAAAAAGAGTTCAGGCTAAATTCCAAAAAAATATTTGAAAACTTCTTCAAATCTTTGAAACCCTGCGAAATCCTTTATTTCTTAAGAAATAAATTCATTGAAATCCATTAACATAAAACAAAATAACGTGAAATTCTATGAAATCTGATATTTCCCCAAGTTCTAGACAATTTATTAAAATCATTTGAGAGCTTTTAAAATCGCTTAAAATCACTGGAATCTTATAAACCTCCGAATTATTGCAATTAATAAATTTTTTTTTTAATATTTCAAATTTCCTAAAATATTATAAATCTTTTAGAATCTTTTGAAATGCGTTGAAAATTTCTGAAGTTCTTGAAAATGCTTGAAAATATTTTAAAATAACTTGAAATATTTCAAAGCCTTTGAAATCTCTTAAAATTTTGTTCGGCTCTTGAAAATTCCTTGGAATTTTTAAAAATACTGAAAAATATATAAAATCTTCAAGAATCTTTTGAAATCCCTTGACATTTTTTAAAGCTCTTAAAAATTCCTGGGAATTTTTAAAAATGCACTTAAATATTTCCAATTCATTAAAACTTTTTGAAATACCTTTTGAATCCATTTACATCATTGAAATCAATTGAAAATTCTTTGGAATCTTTTAATATACCCTAAAATATTTCAAATCCTTGAAAATATTTTAAAATTACTTAAATTTTTTTAAAGCTTTTGAAACTTTCTTAGAAGTTATGAAAATATCCTGACATATTTCAAATTCATTGAAACCATTTGAAATCCCTCGAAACTTTTTTAAGCCCTTGAAATTTCCTTGGAATTTTTTTTAAATATCTTAAAATCTTTCAAATCTTTTGGGAAGCACTTCAAATTATTGAAATAATTTGAAAATTCTTTGGAGTCTTTTCAAATTCCCTGAAATATTATAAATCGTTTGAAATATTTTGAAATCAAAGGAATTTCGAAGGCTTTGAAATATATTAAGGTATTTTAAAATATTTGAAAGCCTTTTATATACCATTAAATTACTGAAAT
This sequence comes from Andricus quercusramuli, assembly GCA_932178445.1. Classification (NCBI taxonomy): domain Eukaryota; kingdom Metazoa; phylum Arthropoda; class Insecta; order Hymenoptera; family Cynipidae; genus Andricus; species Andricus quercusramuli. Next base: position 38,166 of record CAKNXH010060451.1, read on the forward strand.
CAATTAAAATTCCTTGAAATATTTAAATGACCCTCAAATATTTCTAATCCTCTAAAATCTTTTGGAATCCCTTGAAATTTCTCAAAGCTTTTGCAAATTCCTTAGCATTTTTAAAAATGCCGTATAATATTTCAAGTCCTTGAAAATCTTTTGAAATTCTTTAAAATTTTTCCAAGCCCTTGAAATTTCCTTGGAATTTTTAAAAATACCTTAAGATCTTTCAAAACCTTTGAAAATCACTTCAAATTATTGAAATCTATTAAAAATACCCTAAGATATTTCAAATCCTTTAATCTCTTTTAAGCTCCCTTGAAAATTTGTAAGCCCCTAGAAGTTCCTTTTTTTAAATTACTGACATTAATGTAAAATTTCGTGAAATGTTTTAAATTATCATGAAATATTTCAATTTATTTAGGATGTTTGGGAATTTGAAAATCTTTGAAATCCATTAGAATATTATAAAATCTCGTAAAATTACATAAAATCACTTGAAAATTTTGTAATCTCTTGAAAACATTGAAAATTATTGGAATAAATTTAAAATCTTTGGAATATTTTAAAATTTCCGAAAATATTTTAAATCCTTTAAAATCTTTTAAAATCCGTTGAAATTTTCAAAGCTCTTGAAAATGCCTTGGAATTAAAAAAAATACCCTAAAAAATGTTAACTCTTTTGAAATCCCTTGAAATTGTGTAGAGCCGTTGGAAATTTTATATTTTCAGAAATTCTTTAAAACCTCAAGAATTTTTTGTTACTTACGTAAAACTATTCAAATTCTTGTAATTTCCTTGCAATTTTTTTTATTTCTTAAAAATGCCTTGGGATCTCTTAAAATACCCTAAAAAATTGCAAATTTATTGAAATCCCTTGAAACTATTTAAAGCTCTTGAAAATTCCTTCGGATTTTTAGAAATCCCCTAAAAGTTCTAAAATATTTTGAAATGATTCAAACTATTAAAAACATAAAAATATTCTTGGAATATTTTAAAATACCTTGAGAGATTTCAAAAGAATTAAAGAAAATTCAGAAATATAGATCTGAATTTGATAATTGTTGACCTATGGGTTACGTTATTAAAAAAAAGTGATTAAAGTCCTGACTTTTCCCTAATTTCTAGGCTTTTTCTGACCAGCGGCCACCCTGATCTTATATTTTAGAGCTTAAATTATTATTTTATAATTAAAAATAATCGTACCGAGTCAGTAACTTCATTATCTTCAATAGCTAGGTCATTCAGAGCTTCGCTGATGCCGATTTGCGCAGGGTCCACAAAAGAAATTTTCCAAACTCGTAATTCGTTATCACTGCAACCAGTTACTAAATATTTTCCATCTTTTACTAAAATCAGTCCCCATACCTGGAAAAAAAACATACAGTAATTACAGAATAATTATAAATAGAAGATAAAAATGAAATTATTTAAATTCATACAGAAAGACAATTTTTTTAGGAAAGAGTTAAAATTGTATAATTTCTAATTCAACGCGTTTAAAATTGAATACTTTGAAATTAGAATTGAGAAAATTGGATCATTTAAAATTCAAAGGAATTGAAATTGAATTATTTCTATTTAAAAGCGTTCAAAAATCAATAATTTAACACTGAAAACTTCTGAATTTATTTTCAATTCGAAGCGATACAAATTTGATAATTTGAAATTTAAAACTAAATTGAATGTCAAAAATCAATGCTTCCGAAAGTCTAGAATTTTAAATTGTTATTACAAAAGAAAAAATGTAATTCAACATCCTTTTTCAACGCTCAAAACGATAACACTTTCAATTATAATTCTTTAAAATTGAATTATACTAAAAAACGTTCAAAATAAAAAAAAAATTAAAATGGGACATATTAAAAATAAAAAAATCTCTCTCTGGAAGTTTTTTCAATTCGATTTTTTTTTTCATTTGAGTTTAAAACGTTCAAGATTTTGAACTTTTCCAAATAAAAAGTAATTCAATTTGCAATGCACAGTTCTAGAATCTTCTTATTTTTAATGTTTGCATTTGAAAAATTATTTTCTTAATTTCTCAATGTTTTGAATTTATTCTGGAGTCATTTGATTAAAAATGATTTAATTACAAATCCTTCAAACTGAAAATTCTGCAACCATCAACTCTTTCAATTTGCTACTCTACTATTTCGAAGAATTAAAAAAAAAAAATACAATTTTGTGTGTTAAAGCTGAAAAGAAAACAATTTAGAATATTTAAATCTATAATTATTAAATTTAAAATTGTCTAAGATTGAAAAAAAACAATATAGAATATTTAAATCTAAAATTAAAAAGGTTTCAAGATTTTACCTCTGATCCGTGTCCAACGATAGTTCTGAAATTATGTTCTGTATCGAGATCCCAAAATTTCACGAACGTATCTTTACTAGAACTGATGAGAATGTTGTGGTTGTTCATAAAAGACAATGCAGTGATAATTCCTTTGTGCCCTACCAATCTGCATATTCCTGTTTCTGCCACAACATCCCATAATATAATATCTGTGTCCTGAAAAATAATTTACACAATTAATCATTTCAAGGAATTCTAAATTTTACAGAACTTAAAAAGATTTCCAAAGCTTTTTAAGAAATTCATGAAAAAAAATGAATTTTCTACAAAATGGTTCAATTTTTAACCAAAGAGTTGAATTTTCAAATAAAATGATAAATCTTCAACTAGAATAATTAAATTTTCATTTAAAAAATAAGTTTCCAATGAAAAAATTATTTTTCAACAAAATAGCTCAATTTTCAACCAAGGACGTGTACTTTCAACTAAAATCAAGAATCTTCATCCATAAAAATGTCTTCTTATCCAAATTGTTGATTTTTCTACAATTTAGAGTGATTTTCAAGTAAAAGAGATGAATTCAAAACGAAAAAATTTCAATTCGACCAAAAAAGACGAATTTTTTAAACAAAAAAGTTAAATCCTCAACCAAATAGTTAAATTTGCAACCATAGAGATGAATGTTCAACTAAGATGATGCATCTTCGACCAAAAAATGAATTTCTAACAAAGTAGTTCAACCACGCAATTGAATTTTCAATCAAGAAGATTTATTTTCTACCAAAAAAGCCAAATTATCAACAAAATACATGAATTTTGAACCAAATATTTGAATAAAAACCATTCTTCCACCTAATAGTTAAATCTTCGACTAAAAATACGAATAAGTCACCAAGAAGACTATTATTCTACCAAAGAGCTACATTTTAAACAAAATACATGAATTTTCAACTACAAAAGATAAATTTGCAATAAAAAATGAAGTAGTTAAATTTTAGGTTTAAAAAATTGATTAAAAAAAAAGAATTTTCACGCCGAAAGAATAATTTAAAATCAAAAACATTAATTATCTACCAAAAGGACGAATTTCTAACAAAAGACACGAATTTTCAACCAAATAATTAAATTTGCAACCAAAAACGATCAATTTTCAACAAAAAATGATACAGTTAAATTTTTATTTAAAAAAAATTAATTTTCAACCCCAAAAAAAGATAAAAATTCAACAAAAGATGAAATAGTTACATTGTCAATTCAAAAAGTTAATTTCTTATAAAAAAACGGAATTTCAACAATATAGTTTTCGATCCAAAAGAAGACTTTTCGACAAAACAGTTAAATTTTCAACCCAAAAATAAATTTTTAACAAAGCTGTTGAATTGCCTACGAAGTAGATTGTTTTTTTCATCAAATGGTTGAAGTTTCAACCAGAATCACGAATTTTTAACGAAAAAAATTAATTTTTATCACAAATAGACGAATTTTCAAGAAATAGTATGGATTTTCAACTAAAAAAGATCCTTTTTGAACCAAAAGTGGAATTGTTAAAATTTCAGTAAAAAATTAATTTAAAAAATAGAATTATCAACCAAAAAGATTAATTTTCAAGCAAAACCATTAATTTACGACCAATAATATGAATTTTTAACAAAATACAAAAATGTTCAGGCAAATCGTTGAATTTTTAACTAAAAAGATACATTTAAATGAAAAAATAGAATTGTAAAATTGTCAGTTAAAAAAAAATTAATTTTCAAACCCAAGAAAACATCAAATTTCAACCAAAAATTGGAAGTCACATTGTCAATTAAAAAAATTAATTTCTTATAAAAAAAAGACTAAATGTGAATACCTAATAGAGTTTTCAATCCAAAAAGAAGAATTTTCAACAAAACTGTTGAATTTCCGAATTTCCGAAAGAATCAAGACATTTTAACGAAAAAGCTTAAATTTCGTCCGAAAAAGACAAATACAACAAAATGCATGAATTTTCAACTACAAAATATAAATTTACAATAAAAAATGGAGTGGTTAAATTTTCATTTAAAAACATTATTTAAAAAAAGAATGATCAACTAAACAGATTAATTTTCAAACAAAAACATTAATTTTTTACCAAAGAGACAAAGTTTTAACAAAATATGTACATCAATTTTCAGCCAAATCGTCGAGTTTTTAACTAGAAAGATAAATTTACAATGAAAAATAGAGTTGGTAAATTTTCAATTTGAAAAATTAATTTATAACCCAAGAAAACATAAAATTTCAACAAAAAATTGGAATAGTTACATTGTCAATTTAAAAAGTTAATTTCTTATAAAAAAGACGAAATGTGAATAATATAGTTTTCAATCCAAAAAGAAGAATTTTCAACAAAACAGTTGAATTTACACAAAAAATGAATTTTTAACAAAAATGTTGAATTTCCTACGAAGTAAATTATTTGTTCACCAAATATTTGAGGTTTCTACTAGAATCACGAATTTTTAACGAAAAAGATCAATTTTCGTCCAAAAAAGACGAATTTTCAACAAAATGCATGAATTTTCAACTAAAAAATGTAATTTTTAACCAAAAATGGAATAGTTAAATTTTCAGTCAAAAATTAATAAGAAAAAGAGAATTACCAACCAGAAAGATTAATTTATAAGCAAAGACATTAATTTTCCACCAAAAAGACGACTTTTTAACAAAATACATGAATTTTCAGCGAAATCGTTGAGCTTTCAACTAAGAAGATAAATTTACAATAAAAAATAGAGTTGTCAAATTTTCAGTTAAAAAAATTAATTTTAAACCCAAAAAAAAAGATAAAATTTCAACAAAAAAATTGAAAATTGAAAAATTG
>CAKNXH010060452.1:0-53348 GCA_932178445.1 Andricus quercusramuli
TTAAAGGCATTCCTGACGTCAATGGTGACCATTACACAGACCTTCCTTGACCTGTGGTTGCCGCTCCATGCTTCATCCATTTCTCTCAGGGCCTCCGATATTGCTTCCACAGTTGACCTGCCCTTACGAAAGCCATACTGATTTTTGGCTAAACCCCCCGTAGCCTCAATTGCCGTCCTTAGCCTGGCCCGTATGAGCTGCTCAAAGAGTTTGCCCACAACATCCAGCATGCAGAGGGGTCTGTAAGAGGAAGGTGTCATGGGTGGGCCCTTACCCTTGTCCAGTCACACTAGCCTTTGTTTTTTCCACCATGCGAAGAAAACTCCGGCGTCCAGACAGGCATTAAAGGTATATAGCAGCACATATGGGTACTCCTTCACAATCCTCTTAACAACCTCCATCAGGACCTGGCGCCTTTCCGTTTGCCATCTTGGTTGCAGCTGTCCAGAGATACTCTCTACTGAAAAGAGGTACCACTTCAAGTAACATATTCTCCGCGATGACTCGGTCAGGGTGCTTGGGGAATAGTTCTCCCACTATCAGCTCCATCATTTGCGGGTCCATGCTAGCGACTGGTGACCTTTTACGAAGTTTTCCAGTCACTATCTGGTACCTAAGGCCTCAGGTGTCCGTGTCTACTGACATACGAACCTCTACCCATTTGACGTGCTTACTGCTGTTCGTGGCACGATTTAATGTTTTCTTTGCCGTCATATATTCTCTGTTTGCATGGGTTGTGTCTTTCCTTTTCTTCCGAGTTCGGGGTACTTTTCGTTTGAGTTTGAAACACTTCGTTCTCAGTTTTCTCGAAACTTCGTCTTGGTCATGTGAACGGTCGCGTTCTCCACAGCTTCCTGTCCTAACAGGTGTCTGAGAGCCTCCTTTATTTCTTCTGTGGTGGATGCGACGTCTATGCCCCGTATTTGGATCTTTGCATGTGGCGTCGCTTGTTGTACTTCCCCAGTTTCTTCAATGGCCTTTCGTAGCGCATCAGTGAATTCACCCCGGATTTCAGCTGATGCTCCCAGCTCCAAAAGTACATTCCCTTGACATGTTTTCTTGATGGCCCTGATTTCCACTACCATTTCGTCTGGTTTGACGCTTGTTTAATGTGTTTCACGACTCGCCCAAAGGTACATCTGGCTGCTGGCATTATTATCACCACTTCAGGTCGAACTTTGTTCTGTTTTCCTCCCTCTCTCATTTTTGGGTTCCCCGTCACGTTGTTTACCCGCTCCTTTGTCTCTCTTTTTTTCTTGCGACTTACTACTTTGTTCCATCCACTGGTGACCCCCTCAACCTGTGGTTTCTTCACGGTCCTCGAGGTTTCTCCACTCTCAGGACTTGACATGTTTGTCACCTGTCTCCTGCTCTTGGACTGAGACACGTGCGTCCTCTCTATGACGCAACTTCTGTCGTTGCGTATTGGTTCTCCAGGTGTGAGCAATTGCGCCGACTTCTTCTTTCAAAACTTCTCGAGCTCTTTCATTGCCTCCTTCACAGAAGTTCTGTGTGCAAGTATATGTGCCATCTTATCTCTTGCCACTGGTGAATTGTCCTTGATAAACTTATCAATGTTAGTTCTCTTCTTTGTGTGCTTTGTCATATCTTTAAGCAATTCATAAATTTCCAAAAGTATCTTTTCTTCCAGCACTTCAAGTCCTTTGCAGTCCGGACTTGAAGTTTCCTCCATAATCTTGGGAGCAGAGTCTTCTTCGTGATGGTGGCTTTCGTTATCGCCGTTTTCTTGATGTCCGTGTCCATTAGATCTTGATCTTCTATTGCTTCTTTTTCATCTAAGGATGCCATACATATTTGATCCAGCGCTTCTGGCGTCGAGGGACAGGCCGAAAAAACTGGAAACGGGTATACCCTCGGTCCATAGTCCTACCACAATTCCCTATGGCCCAACCTCCATTTAACCGGTCCCGGAATGCACGGACGGACCGGACTCTTCCGGAGCACTGCAGATTCCGACCTCTGCAGCGACCATGCACTTCCTGATCAGAACCCCAAGGGGCTGGATTCTTCATGACCGCAACTTGCACCTCGGCAGACCAAGCTCACAGCAGCTCCATCCCCAGTGGCGATGGAACACTCCCAGTGGGTCATGGTCAGCACTGATCAAGTGCGTTTAGTCTGCGGGCCTGTTTTATTCCGGCCCTTCTTTGGCTGTTACGTTTTTGTCAGCCCATGACGAAAATTCGATGAAAAACACGGCTCGTTCCTCAAAGTCAAAGAGAACTATGTCAGGCTTCGAGTGCGCAACAGAAACAATTGTCGAGAATATGAAGTTCCAAAATATATATATATATATATATATATATATCAATATAATATAATTATAATAATATATAATCGTTTTTTCTCATTGTAAACTTGTGATAGTTACTCAATGTTTCATTAACGCTAAGTCTGTATCTCGCGACCGCTATTTTTGACGCCAATTGTCAAAGGGTTCCTTGAACTGAAAGTTTAAAAAATCGTCCTCTTGCTCTTCTGATCATCGAAAACTTTCAATTAGCACCTAAAATAGCAACTGCAAAGCGATTATTCACTCTTTCGGTTTCTTAGCAACTTTTCTGAGGTAATCCATTCGACTATTAGCCCACCTGTGAACAAGTTAATGATGAATGCTCTGACAGCATGTTGAGTCGTTTGTATTTATCCATTTCAACTTCTAGACTATCAAACAAAACCGCGGATTTTCCTTTTTGACGAACAAAAATAAAGCTGGCAGTTATGCTCGGTATTGTCACCAAGCGATCCTAACATGTACCCTACTAAAAGTTTCACCCTTGTCTCTATATCAAGTGATCTAACTTTCCCACCCTTTTTTGTGAGCAAATGTAAATTTTTGTATAACGGACATCATCATAATGGCTACTTTACGGTGGTTCACAAGAAAATTATTTTTATTTTTGGGCGGTCGTATCGCGAAAGTTTGTTTCTCTGGGTGAGATAATATACTCCTAATTTTTTCAGATTAAAAAGAAAATGTTTAAAGGTTGCAAGCTCCCAATTTACGTAAAAATGGAGATTTTCGTTTTTTTCTTTTTTTTTTTTAATTATACATAAGGTATACATAGTCCCAGTAATCGTGATACCAATTTTCTTGCCTTTTATTTCATTTGTATGAATGTAATTTCTATTTGCTATTATAAAATGCTAAAAATAAGTGAGTTTTATCATTGAATAATACTTTTAACACACTTTGTAACAATATATTCAAACTATAACCGAGTTTCGCGATTACTGGGACCGTCACGATTACTGGGACATTCACCTTATTTGTTTTAGAGAAATATCTTGTGAATAACAATTGTAGCTAATACAAAAGAGAAAACTTTCACTTTGTCCCCAATTAAAAGAAATGTTTTGCCGCCGTTTAGAAACATAAAATGTACGATTTCTTAGAAAGAGATAAATATAAGTGCATAATTGTACCCCAGAACATTTTTGGTAAGGATTGTTGAAATTCTGAAATCTTTTCCACACGATAGAGAAAAAAATATAATAGACATGATACAAAAACTTAAAACCCGGGAAACCAGAAAAATAAAACATAAAATAAAAAATATTTCACATGGCTTTTAATGGGTTCTCCATCAATAAAATTGTATAAAATAGTAAAATACATCAATAGGAGGCAGAGAGAATAACAGACTACTTATTTTAAATGAAATCACATTTTATATATATTCTTATATTCACAAAAAATATAATAATATATCTAAATATATTCGCAACAAACATGCAGATGAACTGTGCAGTATTTTAGTAATTTCTTTGAAAGAAATTAAACGATTCTTTTGGTCATCCGTTTACATGTTGATAATAACTTTTATTCCAAAAATAAATGAAAGCGTCGATACATATTGCCGACGTTTCGACACAAAATGTCTATATCACGTTTGAAGAGAGGCGGATCCTGACAACAACAAATTTTTGGAGTTCTGAATAAGTTCTCAAGATGTTTTGTTTTGTTTCATCATCTAATATCAGAACTGTGCAGTGATAGTCACTCCTGATTTGAACGAAGCATGCACTTATTAAATGTTTTATTTATGCTGTCAGAGTAAAAGTCATTTTCGATGTTGCAAAGTACAAATACATCAGCGATTTTTATCATTGTGTAAGAAAATAAAAATGTACATATACTTACAAAAAATGTTTATATTGTTCAACTGTATATTTGTTGCGAATATAAGAAAAGATAGATGAAAGATGAGCAGTATATTTGTTGTGAATATAAAAAAATATTAAAATTATGATTTCATACAATATGAGTAATGTAACTCCTACTGATGTATGTTACTATTCTATAAAATTTCATTGATGAAAAACCCATTAAAAGACTTCTGGAATAATTTTTTTTTCTGGTCCCCCGGTTTCAAGTTTTTCATCTCATATATGTATTATATATTTCTTCCTATCGTGTGGAGAACATCCCAGAATTTTGGCAAACCTTGGGAGAAATGTTTAGGGGTACAATTCTGCTTTTATATTTATCTCTTTATAAGAAATTGTACTTTTTATGCCTTTGACAGGCGACAAGTAATTTTTTTTCAATCGTGCACAAAGTGAAAGTGTTGTCCTCTGTATTAGCTAGAATTTTTATTCATAAATTATTTCTCTGAAAGAAATGTGTATATTTAGAAAAAATCGAAAACTACGAAAATTTCAATTTTTACGTAAATTTGATGCTTGAAACCTCTAAACAAATGTTTACAAATCTGAAAAAGTTAGGGATGTATTATCTCACCCAGAAAAACGAACTATCGCTATACGGCCGCTGAAAAATAAAAACAATTTTTTTGTGAACCACACTCGGCTACTTATTCATATATTGTTCTAAATATGATTTCTTAATTCTTGTATTAAAAATCAATTATTAATTAATAAAAAAGATTCATGGAATGAAAGAAACGTACTGAATACGTACAATGAAATATTTGTTTATCGAAAGAAATGAGTCTTATAAAAAAAATTATTTCTCATCTGAAAAACATTATTTGTATATTTATGTGAAAGCCTACATATCTTAATAGTTGCGTCTTAAAATAAAAAAAATATGAATAGAACTTTCCATCCGTGAGGATTTTTTCCCTTCTACCCGGGTAAAAAAATTTTGGTATGGGATTGATCTAGGAAAACATCTGTGAAATCGTATGGGAGTGATCTCTCAGATAGTATATTGAAAGTATGGCATTTGAGACGATCCCATACTTCATGTATGTTTGAATGAAGTATAGTGGATGTATAGCCCAAATATAGCTAAAGTATAGCGATGTATAGTTGAAGTATAGGGGAAGTATTTTTGAAGTATATCTGAGAAGTATAGCTGCAGTATAGATAAAGTATATCTGATGTTCAGTCAAAGTATGGCTAAAGTATATCTTATAAGTATAGCTCAAGTATGTGGATTATGTCTGAAGTATAGGAAAAGTATGGCGATAGGTATAGTCGTATCATTGCTGATGAGAAATAATCAGTTATCTGAAATACATGAAAATAGAGATCCAGAATCATAATTTTCATAATGTCAAAGAATATTGTTTGTAAATTCTAAAATAAGTAGAATGCAAATAAGAAAAATGTCAATTGTAACATAAATTTATTAACTTTATGAAATTTAACACTAAACATTTCACCTAAGTAACAATTTTATTGAACCTTTTTATGCTATTGATATTATGTTTAGGAATCAAAGATTCTGGATCTCTTACCAATATATATGACATAACAGTCACATAAGTAGTTCATTGTATATCCGCTGCATATTGTATATCCTCACGAACAATATTTAAAGTATAGTTGACTCACGAAATCACTCCAAACGCGAACTTTTAACATTTTTGGAGGAGCTGTCATTTATGATATATTATGTTTTATCAGGTTGCTAGGGTATCTTTGAAGAACAAATGAGTACAATTCTATGTCCGATACTTCTGCCATACTTAAGTATAGATGTAATATATCCCATACTTCAGCTATACTTAAGTATAGATGAAGTATATCCCATACTTCAGCTATACTTAAGTATAGATGAAGTATATCCCATACTTCAGCTATACTTCAGCTATACTTTAGCTATACTTCAGCCATACTTCAGCTATACTTTAGATATACTTTATCGATACTATTTCAATATACTTGAAGTATGGGATCGTCTCATTTACCATACATTTTTTATACTTTGGAAAGTCAATGATTGATCACTCCCATACCTATGATTTTTACTCGGGTAAGGATGCTATTCTAGATTTCATTAGTTTTTATTACGTACGTCCTTGTAAAATACTCCAAGGTGGTGTAAAGGCCCAAAATCGGACCACAAGCTGTCCTTAAATGATTAGTGGAACCGATAAATATTTATACAATATTTTCGAAGTCATTCTAGAACTTTTCTCATGAGAAATTATGTGATGAACTGTAAAACAAGCAAATTATCATTCTGAAGGGTAGTTTACAAAAATTTGAAGGTAGTTTTCTACAGGCAGCACACATTTGATCTCTTTCGAGGGCATTCTCAATCATAAAAGGCTGAAAATTTCTTAGGTGTATGAAAAGAAGCACATTTAAAATTTTCAACCCCCTGGAGAGGGTTGTTTTATCACTTTCAGGTATAATTTCCTGAATTAAGATAAGGTAAAATTATTTGGTGTGACGCCTAACATTATTTTATTGCCATTCTTACTGCTTTTGCGTCAGTCAATTGTCATTTATATCCACACACAAATTAAAACTTTTCAGCGTTCAAAGACCTTTTATCGCAGATTAAACATTTTCTTTTTTTGGCTGCATATACACATGTTTACTATACAATCCTATGTTTTAATACGCCTTAATACCGTCCAATCTAAAATTTTACATTCGACAAAAGAGCTAAAGTTTAAACCAAAGTAGAAAGCTCAAGGGTTGTAAAATTATTATTTTGACCTTCACAAAGGTTGAATATTATATTAACGTTTAGGTTTACATGATTTTGTTATGACACTTCATTTTTCACTGGATTAGAGTTAAGTAACGTATTAGGTGAAAATTAGTTTTGCACGATGATAAATAAATTACATAAACCTGAATTGCCCTAATCTCCCTAATATCAATTGTAAAGTATGCTTTTAGAAACATCATATTCGAATTTCAGAAGTCGACATATACCAATACATTTGTTATATTCGGGTCCTTCATTCAAGACAGTAAACAATTCCCTATATTGTAAAATATCTAACTTGAACGAAAAGAATAAAATTTTCAGTAAATACATCTAGGATTGAACCTTTATTAGTCTCAGATATTGGTGCAATTTGTTAGCCACTTGTTTCTCATTTGGAACTCATATCCGTTATGATAAATTTGAATGGGAGGGCATGAGGTATATATTGCACCCATTAATGACCATGAATATAATATCCTAGCTTTACGAGCGTTCCACTTTCAAATGGGGGTACCTTGAAACAATGTACTGTGTACCACTTTCTGTCCTGAGAAGCAAATGGGTTTATTGTTGTGTGAATGTTTTGCGTGCGCCCCAACTTGCTAGGCAAAACGCCGGAAGGCGCTGAGAATAGGAAGATGCTTGTTTTATTCATAAGGAGAAGACCGAGTAGACATTAGTAAGCCGAAAATCAGTATTCTGAATCCGTGCGCTTTCATTCAGTGGTTGTTGCTTCGGCGGGCTGCGGAAAAGGTGTGGAAAGAAATAAAGAAAGCAGAAAAGAATTGCAAACTCATGCGGCATGTCAGCTAGGTTTTGTACTTATCAGCCGAGGATACTTTGATTTTTTATGGTGTCTTGGCTGATCGAAAAATATGTTAGAAAATCAATATAGTTCATTTCGATAAAAATGTGACTTGACTTCGCAAGTACGCATGCCCTAAATTCACATTGCCAGTTTGCCACTTGCTCAATTTCTTTTTATGGAATGAACTAAGAATGTCCTTCTGATGACTCTTCACATTTTATTTTTGATTCCTTCAGAATTCTACCACCTACATTGCCTTCCATTTTCTTTTATTTCATATAAATTCAGAGTTCAATATAGTAAGTGGATCAGTTATTCAAAAGATAACACTTTTTCAATATCGAGACTCAACGCCAGCAGGCAGCAGAAAAAGAAGCATCCCGAATTAATCAGATGAAACTCACGATCGCAGAAAATGAAACAATGTAATAGAATTGTTTTGGCAGCTTAAACCTCTGGTACATTATTGTGATGAGAGACTTTTCACAGGTTCTTTTTATCAGAAATTATGATCTCGTACGTAACGATAATGACATCGGAACGGTGCGGTCCCTCTCTCTCGGAAAGGTCCACTTTAATTCTTGTTATTATAAAATATCTGAAAATAACTTCGAACCGGTCACTCTCTCAAAAGAGGGTCTAATAAAACTGTTGTTACCTGAAAATAACTAGGGATAACCTTGTATCTGTCCCTTACTATAGAATAGGTAGAATTAAATTCTCGTGATCATAAAACAGCGTAGAATAATTTCGTACAGGGTTCTGTGTATTCGGAGGGTGCAGTAAAATGCTTGTCACTATAAAGTAGCCCAATATTTTGCTTTATATCTGTCTCATTTTCTCTGGAGACTACACCTAAATTCCTTTTATTGAAAAATAATGAAGAATAGCCTCGCCCTTGTCTCTCTCTCCAAAGAGGGTCCAGCTTAATGGTTGCTATTTAAAAATAACTAAAAATACCTTCGCACCGGTTCCTCTCTCAAAGGAGAGTCCAACTCAATTCTTGTTACTGTAAAAGAGCTAAAAATTACTTTGCATTACCGTTCTCTTTCGGGAGGATCTAGTTGATTTCTTGTTATTATAAAATAGTTTTGAATAACTTCGCATCAACCCTTTCCTTTGAAAGGATGCAGTGAAATTCTTTTTATTATAAATAGACAATAATAGCTTCGTACTGTCCCTTTCTTTCGGGAGGGTCCAGTTAAATTTTCGTTACTATAAATTGACTAGAATAACTTTGAAACGGTTCCTCTTTCTCCAAAAGGTTCAATTAAATTCTTGTTATCCAATAATAGCCAAGAATAACCTATCACTGTGCTTCTCTCTCGAGAAGGTCCCGTTCATTTTTTTTTATTATAAAATAACCCAGATTTGGTGACCGTATTCTGTCGGTTGATTCAAGAATCCTGGGAAGCGAGACTTTGCCTATTCTTAAGGTCCGAGGTTCACGTAGAGCGTGTAGTAAGGTTCACGTTCAGGAGGTTCCTACTACAGAGTTTTTATACAGAGCTCCTACTACTCTTAATCGCCAGCGCCAGTTCCAAGCCCGGCCAGTTACATCAAAATACCACCGGAGGAGGCACTGCAGTCATTGGGATTCGCTTCCGCCTTCAAGGGATAACCACGCCAAATCGAAGATCTGACCACGAAGGAATAATAAGGAGACCGAACTGTCATGGGAAACTTTTTCGAATCTGTTAGGAGCAAAGGCACCGTAAGTGCCAGGCCTGTAAGTCGTAATCAGTCTCTTGTGAGTGCGCAAGCGCACCGTGTCCTCTTCTCACGCACAGGAAAAAAGCGAGTGAGACAACTTTTTAAACTGAACAGAATAAAGTATGTTTAGAAGGTTAGGAGAGTTTGTTTTCTTTTTCCAACCGGCAATTTTTTTCGTGCTGTGAAAAGAATTATATGCATGCAAAAGTTACTTATATACGTTTATAAAAAGAGTTTTTTAAGCTTACAAAAGGAGTTCGTCATTAAAGTGGTAAGTATATAATTAGATTACGAAGTTGGTATTTTGATCGCTAAAATAAGAAAGAGTAACCTAAAGAGAGTAACCTCCGAAAAACATATAAACTTTACGTTAATTCCATAATTTCTTTGTCGCGTTTTAGTTTCAAAAGGTACTTACTTATGTTTTTTCTTTCCAAAAATGGTTCACTCTTCGTTCACAAATATTAAAAATATTATTTCTGCATTTATTTCGTATAATTCGTATGATGATCAACAAACGAGCTTAACCTCTCTAACATACTCCATTTTCAGAAGCTCTCTCATTCGCACTTTCACGTACGTGTGAAGAGGACAAGCAAGGACACGGTGCGCTTGCGCACTACTTGAAGGGTGATCACTACTTACAGGCCTGGCACTTACGGTGCCGTTGCTCCTAACAAATCGCGTGTACGGAGATCGGTCTCCTTATTATTCCTTCGTGGATCTGACTCACCAGCAGGGTTGCGAAGAAGGCGTGCAATACTGAAGTTGGAGGATTGTCATTCACACTGATTAGTCAGGATGTACGAGTGAGTAGCCTATGAGGAAGATTCTAGAAGACCAATTGAAGTGGGCTCACCTGAGTCTACATCAAGAGCACCTCCGAAGGAACATCGAGACAGCAGCAAAGAACATTTTCCTCGAAGAAGTCTCCTAACGTTCGGACTATCTATTCTCTATCCAAGCTTCACCACGTAAACAGGAAGCTCTAGCCCATGTGAAAGGAGGCCTGCGTAAACGGACCACTTTGTCCCACGAAAGCCCTGGGAAAACTCAAGAACGACGAAGCACATATACAACTCCGATCATGCACCCACCACCTGATGGAAAAAGTTTGCCAGAACCTATTTGGTGAAAATCATGCAAATCAGTCTGCCCCCTAACTTCCCATAAAGCCTCTGTTTAGAATAAAATCATAACGCCTGCTTTCTGCGCATTAGCAAAATATATTTGAAAAATATGGGTGGCAGTTTTTTTACGTTTGTGACTGTCTCAACAGTCCGCCTGAATAGCAGCTTTTTATTTTCCATTCAGTAGGAAATGATTCATGTCCATTTGACCACTGCTTTCAACAAACAATTTTAAAACCTACATTTAGTGAATTGGTATCATCGAAATTCCCTTGAAAGTTATAAATATGATTAAGAGTATCCCAAAAAGTATAATTTGAAAAAGCACGTGCACTTCATGCATGTTTTTAAATTTTTTGCTGAAAATAGACAGTGTCCATTTAGCATAAATTACTATCTCCTATGCCAGACTGCCAATAAAAAATTGCGAAAATTTGAGAGGTGCGGTCAAGAAACGAAACTTAAAATTAAAACTAATTTCACTTTTTCAGGTTAATAATGTGTTAGGGATGCGGCGGCGAATGCGGCGCAAATAAAGGAAAAGTCATTATTAAAATTCAAATATAAAGTAAAATATTGTAATAAAATATATTTTGTTCAGGCAAATATGTTACAAATGCTCTATGTATGGAGATAATTTAATTAAAGTTCGTCAAAAGAGTTAGTTAATGTGTTTTCCAACAATTGCATCTGCACCAAGTTGTCCTACCTTGTTTGGTAATGTGGCGCGTTTCGATTTCAATTCAAAATTGTTAAATAAAAAACAAATTATAAAAAAAAAAAATGTTTTTTAACAGTGCAGGATGACTCACTAATATAAAAAATAACATAATGAAGGATATATTTGAACAATTATCAATGGGGAAACTTCTTAAACAATTCTTTATATTAAACTATAATATTACGACAAGGTACAGCCTGAATGGGCCATATTAGTCGCATGTAAATAGTATTCAATACACATTTTTTACATGAAAGTTTATTGATTTTACTCAAAATGTCAAACTTTAAAGCATTCGAGAAACTCGGAACAGTATATTCCCAAAAAATGTCATAAGTTTACACGAAACTTCTGTAATGGCTTACTTGTTTCTAGCTACTTTGACAATACAAGCGAAAGAACCAAAACTAAATTTTCGTCATAAAAATCGGGCAATTAATTTGATTATCCCAATATTTTAATAATGTGGTGTACCTTAATCATTTATTCCATTTTGAATTGTTAAAGGTGGCATTGCAAATTAAAGTGAAATCTCATTTATCCAAGAATATCACTAGCTTATATAGAAATTTGTCTACTGTTGTCCATCGTCAAAATAAAATTACTTCTACAATTAGGACAAACTTTTTGCGAAACAGAAGGCATGCTTACATGAATTTAACTAGGGGAAAACCAGGGCAGGACAGGACACCGGGGTAAGATCGGACACTTGATTTTCTCGTAAGTTCTATGTTGTTCAGAATTTTCCTTTTTAGTATTATAATAGGTCTAAGAACTCACACAGCTATTTTCAACAACAATGCAAAATTTCAAATAATACTAGGATAGAGTAATGTTGGAAAAGTGTGCGTTGGTTGTAGGGGTAAGGAATGAGCTTTAGACCTACTCCTGCTTATGGGTTCGATTCCTGTCTCGCTCTCTGAAAGAGCCTTGGTGACTCACGCGGTGACCACAAGCCTAGCAAGGCTCGTGTATCGTGTTCGAAAAAATTATACAACTCGGGTATTGAATAAGAATTCCATAATGAAGATTCACAATAAGCGCACACTAAAACTTGGGGTATAAAATTGTTGCAGATATATTGATCTAGGATTTGCACTTAATATGATTCGCTTCAAAGGATCAATAAAAATCAATGAGCACAACTTCAGGGCGTACTAGCATCAGTATGCAAAACAGAATGACAAGAGTGGGTTTGTGAAAGTTGACCGCGAAAGGAAGCGGTTTTTTTAAAATGTTATTTCGAACACAGAGATTTATGTAGATTTGAAAAATAATTATTAAAATCATACAGTGATTGACGGCGTTTATAATAGTACAGGTGTTTAAAATACACCTTCTTCTCGTCATTTTAGGAAGTAAGCTCGGTAGTTCAGGTGTTTAAAAATACATCTTTTTTGGAGAAGTCGTGTTCGTAACACAAATTTAAAACACCTTGATGGATTTTTCAAGGTCTTGTTATTCTAAAAATTAAACTCGGTAGTCCAGGTGTTTAAAATACTTCTTCCTCGAGGAACTTGTGTTCGCAATAGACATTTAAAACACTTTGATCGGTTTTCAAAGCTCTTGTCATTCTAAGAAGTAAACCCGGTAGTCCAGGTGTTTAAAATACACCTTCTTCGAGGAAGTTGTGTCCACAACTAAAATTTTAGACAAACTCAGGAGTTTTCGGAGGTCTCAACGTTTTAAGAAAAAAACTTGGTAGTCCAGATGTTTCAAATACACCTTCCTCGAGGAAGTTGTGTTCATAACTGAAATTGTAAGCAACCTCGTGGGTCACTCGTACCTCCTGCTTCAGTTCTGAACGCAACTTTTTAAGGGAAGATGTATGCTGAACACCTGGAGTACCAGGCTTACTTTCTAAAACGACGATACCTTAGAAAAACGATTATGGTGCCTTAAATTTCTGTTCTGCACACAGCTTCGTTGGTGATGATGTATCTTGAATACCTGTACCACCAGGTTCACTTCCCAGAACGACAAGACCCTGGAAGAACGGTCAAGGTGAATAAAATTTCAGTTCTGAACCTACATTCCTCGAATAAAATGTATTCTGAATACCTGGACTACCAGATTTATATCTTAGAAGAACGAGACCTTCAAAAACCTTTCCGAATGTTTAAAATTCCAGTCACAAAAGCAATTTCCTCTGTAAAGGTGTATTTTAAACACCAGACTACCAGGTTTACTTCTAAGAATGACGAGACCTTCAAAACTCATGAGGGTGTCTTGAGTTTCTGTTATGAGCACAATTTCTTCGCGAGCGATATATTTTAAACACCTGGATTACCAGGTTCACTTCTTAGAAGAATCCTAAATTTCTATAATGAATACTCTTTCTTCGGAGATGTTTTCTGAATGCCTGGACTACACCAAGGTTACTCCTTAGAGTGACGAGACCTTGGATAAAACGTCGAGGAATTTCAAATACCTTCGAAAAACGGTTAAAGAATCTTGAGGTTCTATCGCAATTACATCTTCCTCGGGGAAAATGTATTTTAAGCACCTGGGCTACCAGCTTCACTTCTCAGAATGACACGACCTTCGAAAAATTATCAAGGTAATTAGATTTCACTTCTGAACGCCCTGTAGTTGATGATTTTTGAAAAATATTCCCTTCAGCCAAATTCAAGTTCTGCAAATCGATAATCGATCCTCGATCGAGATTTGCTGACATTTGTAAACAAACATCCACAACCTCAATAATCATAAATTCGAATAAACGGAGCTAAGTAAATGATTTTTTTCAAATTTGATAACCAATTTAATTCCAAGCGGTTTTTATTGTTCATCATTCAGGTAAGAGGTTTCAATAATTTCATAATGTGTTGATTAGTTGAATTTTAATGACAGATCATTGATCTCGAAATTCGAATCAAGTTCATCATGAATATAGATATCAAAACGTTGCATCCTTTTGATCCATTTGCCGTATCAACTTGATACCTGGTACTTTTGTGTGCGTTATGCAAAACATTTATGCAAATTTTCGCTTAGTAATTTCATTCTAAAATTACCGTAAAATAAGAGAAACAGACCTACTCAAATTCCAACATTATTGGAAGGTTCTAATGTGCGCCCTACAGGTTCACATTTTCCTCTCACCTCTCTTGTATTCCTTTTGAACACACCATCACACATTTACTCAGTGATGCAGGGAGCCTACAGTTCACGGTAGACTCCTAACCACCAATAACAACATCTTTAAGTACTCATGGAACCTTTTTCCCTAGAGCTACCGGCGCAGAAAAATCTCCACAGCCTCGCTGGTGATTTAACTGTTCGACAAAAAATACTTGAAAAAAACTTAGACAATCGAAAAAAAAATCGAAAAGCCCATGGGATTTGAGACACTCCGTGCGACCGTTAACGCTTGATATTGAGATTTAAATGAAAAGCACAATTTGGGACGAAACTGTTTATCTTGCTTTCATAACCTTGCTTCGGATCTAGCTGGCCTAAAGAACATAGATTGTACCTGATTTATATGTTTAAGTAATATCTTAATATATTTTCAAGAGAACCGTTAAAGGCTGAAAGATTAAAAAATTCAAAGATCCAGTCCTATATATATTGTAAAATCTAAGCTTATTTTTTTACGTATTTTATATTAGTTTATTTTGTGAAATATTGAATTTACATTTTTTGAATTTTATGTTCGTATAAGTATCCATAAATATTTAATTTCTATTAAAATACGCATATATTAGAAAAATTTGAAAATATTTACGAATTTCAGTGACTTTTGTTTCCGCCACAGAAGTGTTTGTATTTCTGTATCAATAGTTTGAGCCCACTAAGTTCTTTACGAACTCAAAACACAAAGATTCGCAATATTTGAATAACATTTTATATTATATTATTTTACTACTGATGGCAAGTGCTTTGATAAGAAAATAATCTCTTCCATCCATTGATCCATTGATTTTTATTGCTCTCCGCTTTCCGCAATGCTCATTGCTCATTGTGCTAAACTTAAATGATGAGGAATAGCTTAGATTCTTCTATTAGAAAAAAAATGTGAATCAAATTCGAATTAATATCAAAATTCAAAGCATGGGAAACAGAGATATCAGTGCGATCTTGGCGTGCGCAATGTTGCAGTTAGTCTTAAATTAGGATTTCTAAATCTTCAGTATGTCGAATCACTTCAGGAAATATTTGATTCATAAAATTAGAATTGGTTTATATTTTTAACAGCGAACATAACTTTTTTGTTCATTTCTCATTATAAAATCATGCTTCGGAATTTATTAGAATTCTGATAAATAAAAACGAATGCGAATGATACACAGAATATTAATTTTGCACTTCGCGTACGTGACATGCACCATGGATAGCGAGGCGGCAGCAGTGAGATATGAAGAGAAGCGATATTTGCGAAAGTAGAATGTGATGTTCGTCGTCGGAGCATATGCACGATTTTGAATCAATGTAGTATTTGGCAAATAGAACGCAGTTTGGAATAAAAATCAACATGTGATTTATCTCGATACACTACTACTTTTGTTTCAGAAGATGAAATTATGTGCTGCTTTCGATGTTTTCCTGTTATGTAGGAGAGAAAAATTATTTCTTGAATTTGAATTTTCACTTCACTACTATTTACGAACCATTCATGTTTCACTTCCTAATTATGATATTTTTTTCTTTCAATAAAATTACCACAAATACAACTACAATTTCATAAAACATGATACAATATGAAATACTATAAATAGATCGCAGAAACAAGTTCTCATGGTGAACCACTTTTATTAAGGTCAGTAAATTCAGCAAAATATTTTGAATAGTGAATTTTCCCACTGAGTTAATTGGAATACTAATTTTTCAAACTGAATTCCCAGAGGGTATGATGCAATTGCTAATAAATATACATACAAAATAAACCTATATTATATCATCACGAAGAAGAATTGGAGTTTTTTGATATGCATGTTATGAATATTTTCCAGAAGTTGCTTATCGTGCTGCTTCATTATCTGCTCAGGAGACTTTCCTCCCGTTCAGTTACTACAACACAGCTCAAGTATAACGGCCAAGTAGGACGCAGCGAAGAATGAGTTCCCCGGGAAACAATGAACCATTAAAAGTAATATAGCTCTGGAGCAGAGCAGCGTTAGAATACAAGAGAAACTCCATAGAGAATGCAATGTGAATCATCTGAATGGAAAAACAATGAAGAATCACTCAACCTTCTTCACACTTAGTTTGGATTACCATGAGACGTTCATTTTTGGATGAAATATACACAATTGGACAGAATTACTATACGCCAAAACAAAGTTAAGAAATTATGAAAAAAGTTGATATCACCTCTCAGAAAAATGTGCCTTTGTAATGAAAAACAGCCTTTTGAAAAAATTTCGTCTATTGCATTAAAGAATAACAACATTTTTTTGGTATAAAACAATAATTGTCTTTTATCAATCTTTGTAAGCCTGAAGCAAAATTAATTATTTGTATAACAATAAGATATCAACTTAATTCAAGCAATTACACAGGATTACTGGCATAGTATCGCCTTAGATTATTCGAAGTACGAGCCAAGTACAGGCTATATCCTTAATAATAACTACATTCTGTAAATGCTCACCAATGGTCAACAACTGGGTTGGGTACTTTGCGCCAATTGATAGGCGGTAGTAAGCCTGCCCATATATATTTATCATTATTAGGAATCTTACTCGTACATAGACAGTACTAGAATTTTCACCTGCATGAAAGTTGTTGGGCTCCGACAAGAAAATGCGAAGGGAGTCATGACAATAAGACACAGGTCATTTTTCAAGGTCATGCAATCTGAACTTGTCATTTATTCCTAATATTCAGCCACTAAAGAAGAAATATGAAGATTTAATCAATATATGTAGAGCCCATGAAGGCCAGATATGAGCATCGCTTAGTAAATATCATGCTAATGAAGGCAAATCATAAGAAGGATGTTGTCCATATGTAGCCAATTAAGGCAATATATGTGCAGGACTTAGATAATATCCAGCCAATCAATGCAAGGCATAACCAGGATATTATCGATTCTAGCCAATGAAGGCAAGAAAAGAACAGAGCTGAGTCAATATACAGACAATGCAGACGTGGCCCAATGCGCTACACTTGTTTTTGCTATTCTTTTTTTGTTCAGTTGGCGACTGCTTTCTAAGTACATATTCACGACACTACGGGGCACTTTGCTACATCTGATTTTATTATATCTTGTTTCTCCTCTTCTAACCAACTTACTTCATAGAAGTGTAAACGTAAGACTAGCTACATTATATAGTCAGTCTAATTTTTACATTCTCATCTAGAGAAGGTATTAGATTTGTACAAAATTTGACCCCCCCGGTTTTTGTCAAATGTCCACGTTCTTAAACCCCCTGAACCCAAAAAACAGGTTTTCACGGATGTGTCTATCTGTTAGTCTGTCTGTCTGTAGATTTTTAGTTTGTTAGCACGATAACTCTCGAAATAATTGATTGATTCGATTGTCCTTTGTTATACTCTTTTAGTTTCCTGAACTAAGGATCGAATTCGTTAGCCAGCCATTTTGGATGAAAATTCAAAGATTGAGAGAATTTGGAAAATTTTTTAAACCATTTTTTTCAAAATTTGGAAATAATATGTGCGGCTGTTCATGATACTTGGAAATTCAAACAATTTATTTCCATGACATTTTTCGATGAAATGAAAATTTTCAGAGTTACAGCATTTTCAAAATCTAAAAAAAGAAACAAAAATTAACATTTGCAGCCGACTAACGTACGATACGAAAAAAAGTCACGATGAAAAGAAGGTTTCTTTTTGCACCCCCTATAAGGTTATCATAAAGACTTTCCGAATTTCTTGAAAAATCAAAAATTTACATTTTTATTGCACAAAAAATTATTAAAAATCCAAAAATTCAATTTTACGGTCAAACTATGCAAGATACGACAAATGATGATTAAATAAAGTTTGTGCATAAAAAAAGAGTTATTGGCTCCTGGTTTAGAGGTAGGCCGGGAATTGGCAGATCGGAACATGGGAACTTCTATTTAATACAACGCTGCTGCAGGCTGGGCAAACTTCTTAGCATAAAACGTCAACCAATTGCGACTCTCTCGAATTCCATTCCTTGCCCCCCCCCCCCCCTGTAATCTTAAGGTACGAGAAACTATGCACGTAAGGAAACTAGATATTCTATGTGTATCAGAAACAATAAATATATCACACAAAAATGCGAACTGACTGAAAAACACATAGTAGAATCCATACTTTTTACTCTCATCACATCTACTGAGAGAAGCTGTCCGCGCCAGCCCATCAGTTTCCCAGATCTTTCTTTTTATGTGTTTATCACTCCATTGACACTCTTCATCACACGTTTTTTATAAACTATTTTTCTACATAGGTTAGTGTCCTGGCATACAACTTTAGCTTCATTCGCGTCCATACATTTTCTCATACAAGCTCTTGTGTCCCTATCGTTTTTTTAGATATTGTTTTCTGAAATACACATCACATATTTCCACTATTCTTTTCTCGGTCTGCCTCTGGGTATGCTACCATTTACTTTACTTAAATATACTTGGATCGCCAGTCATTCTACTTCCATTCTCTCAGCATGCCTAAACCATCTTAACGAATTTCGTTCAATCTTGTCGTACAGTGTTTCCTCTAGACCACATTCTTCGAGAATCCTCTCATTGCTGACTTTGTCCATTAGCGTCTTACCGCATACATTCCGCAGGAATTGCATGCCAACCGCGATAACTTCACGTTTATCAATTTATTGTTATGTCCAGGTCTCGCTACCATACAGCACTGTGGGTGCAAGTACAGAATTATATGTTGCAACTTTAGCTTTGTTTGATATATTTTTACTTCTGGTAATGGCTTCCACACTGCCGATACCCTTCCTACCCTCATTCATACGCCTGGCTATCTCTCCATCAATCTTTCCGTCAGCAGTAAAGAAACCTCCAAGATACAGGTCATTATGAAATTGTTCTATCTTTTTTACATCTGAGGCGGTGTCACATACTGTTTTCTCACCCTTTCCTTCAAACATCATAATTTTTTATTTATTCGCGTTAATTTTAAGGCCCATGTTCTTAATGCTGGTATTTAGTCTACTCAACATTGTCTGCAGGCAAACAACATTATTACTGCAAAAGCCAACCAATGCACCTCCAATATTCTGGATAGATGAATAGATTGAAACTTTCATCCAATTGTGCCGAAACGTGAACTCCATTTCAAGTCAAATCAACGTATATGAATGTGAGTTCCTACGACCATTTGAATTATTATCCTTCAGAAGAGAAGGAGTAAATAAAAAAAGATAAGAAGAGATTGCAATAAATTTTGAAATTGAAGGTGATCCTGACAGCAAAGTAGAAAAAAATGAAAAAAACATTCATCAAACACTGGTCATACACGCATACGACTCTTTTCTCTAACTCTTAATTTATTTTGGCAGTGATTTTTTGACAAATCCAGCATCTTTCCAAGATTTTCTTCATAACAGCTATGGATGCGAAAGCTCAATGAGAGAATGCTCGCAGACATTACACTAAATCTAGGAAACAATAAATAAATCTCGATCTACTTCAGGTTAGACACGTAATTTACTTCGATCACGAGATCGTGCGAATGATCATTAATAGCCGGTATAATTTCCTCTCGATCTCGCAAATTCTTCAACTAATTTATATCGTGAATGGGAAACTAAATAGTGTCATCAGTTCCTTATTCTTATAGCTTGAAGAAACTATCATGAAACACGCTTATTTACAAAAGTGCTTCTTAAAATCTCGCTTTGAATAGTTAAAACTAGGTTTTATTGAATTCGGGTTCAAGCGGTAAAATCTGCAATCTACATTATACACCGTAAAAATTTGTTGTCGGAAAATGCTAATAAATGTATTGAAACCTTATTTCCGAAACGTGAGGTAACGCTACAATACATGATGTATTAGAATTTTACAATATCTCGTAAAGTTCGCGCTATGGTGACTCCACGAATCACAACACTCACAATACATGTACTGCAGTTTCTCCATTCCAATATCTTGTTTACATTTAACAGTGTACAGTGTATATATTGACGAATTTTTAGCACGCAAGCATTTGAAGTGTTATTTGAATTTGATTTGTTAATACCTAAATACTTTATTAAAGTTGTGGCAGATGTATAATCCCCCCTCCCCTCAGAAACATTTGTCTCTGGTAATAAAAGAATATTCTACAAATTTAGGTAAATCTTGACTGTGTGACATTTCTGCGATCAATATTTTCAATGGAGAATATGCATGCTATGCAATCCGCTTAGTTCATTATTATTCGAAATAAATACTTGAGATTCTAGAAAAAAATAGATAGAAAAACGTTTATTTTTCAGCCTGCTGGCCCTCAAAAATTGCCTTGCTTACAACTTCCATATTTTACAAAATTTTTCGGAAATTTATTTGTTGCAAACAAACATCCATCCACACCTTAATACTACCTTAATTCTATGACCACTCGCTCTAAACGCTATGCCTTCTTCGCTTCTTCGAATCATGACAATGTTTGTTACGCTCGTTCCGAATATGAATTAAAATCTTTGCAAGAAACTATTGATGATAATATCTGCAACTTATACAAAGAAATTTTCGAATCAAAGATTTATCAACATAAATGCTGGGTTCCGCGTGTCATTTCTAACTCGTGCGAAAAGATTTTGCATCGATGGAAGTCGGAGAAAAATAAAGAGAACATCAAATTCATCATTCCAGCAATTTAGAGAACACCTAGTAGCGCAGAGGAATGTTACTTTTGCTTAAATGATATTAAAGGCATCAACATAAAAAACAGAAAAAAATCGTATATAAAAATGCTTCATCAATTACGGCTCCCTTTATAGATAATCCAGTTAAATTCCAACTCAATATTGATCGTGTTACTGGGGGTGTCGGATCCGGAGAACTAGATAAAGAAAGTAATTTTTCGAGCGACGACGACGATAGGAGCGATTTAAAGTAAACGTCAAATGAAACATTCAATTCCTTAATTTGTATCCCAGTTTGAGTTGAATGATCTCGCTGGAGATTTGGGTTTACCAAAAGATGGTTCTGAGCTTTTGGCTTCATTTCTGAAAAAGAAAATTCTTCTAGAACCTAAAACAAAAGTTTCTATTTATCGGAACCGAGACTTCGAATTCCGTAAATTTTTTATGAAGGAAGAAGATTCCTCTTTAGTATTTTGTACCAATGTCGAGGGTCTCATAAATCAGCTGAAAGAGAATGCTTGCAAAGCTTCTGATTGGAGAGTCTTCATACATTCTTCGAAACGAAGTATAAAGGCGATCTTACTTCACAACACGAACGTTTATGCTCATGTACGTATTGCTCATTTAACTGGCATGAAAGAAAAATATACTAATGTACAAATACTTTTACAGAAAATTCAGTACGAAAAGCATTTATGGCTTATATACGGAGGTTTGAAAATAATAACCATGCTGCTAGGACAACAGTCAGGATTCACCAAAACCATAAATTCGCACTATGTTCAAATATGTGAATTTCATAGCTACAATGAATCGACTTGAGAAAGCAGCCTGGCTCAGTTTCAGAGATGTGGCACAGAACATTTTAGGAAATAACAAAAGTCCAAAGTATAGAAAGATTGCTGCCAAAATGGTCGTAGATTTCAGGAAGCTAGGATACCTGATGAATTTGAAATTACATTTTTTGCATGCACATCTAGACAAATTTCCAGATAATCTAGGTGATTTTAGTGAAGAGCAAGGCAAACGCTTCCACCAAGATATAAAAGTCATGGAGACTCGATATCAAGGAAGGTGGAATGAAAATATGATGGCAGATTTCTGTTGGATGCTGAAGCGAGATACACCGAAAGAAGACAGAAAGCGTAAATTACTGCATAGATCTTTTGATGAGAAAAGAATCGGCTATAGTAGCAAAAAAGAGTCTGACATTTGATTTATGACTGTGATTTTTAGATCGTCTATTCTAGTCGTTTAAGTTTTGAGTTAGTGTACTTGAGTGATTCGATTTCCATTCTAGTCATTTAACTAGTTATTAATTCTAGTTGTTCAGAATTCTACCAGCCCTTTTAGCCCTTTTAAGGACTATATGGTGCACAAAATCCGCTCGTGCTACTTCCTCGCGGTGTGCGTCGGGTAGCGCTAATGTCGTCGGTCCTATATACCTTTGTTTTTTGAAGTGAATAGGGTTTACGGTTTGAACTGATTTTTGTTTAATATGCGGCTAAAGTCAACACGTTGAAGCGTTAAATAGCTCAGCTTACGATGTATTTTGAAGGTTATGTCGAAAGCCTGATATTCTGGGGTTTCTTAGACATCAGATTCGGATTCAGCGACCTCAAAATCATATAATAAACATGGTCTGACTGCCAGATTCAAAAAAAAATTATGAGGTTTCATGAGGTTATGTCATAACTCTGACCTGCTGGTTTTTTGAATCTCGGATTCGGATTCAGCGACATTAAAAAATATAATAAACATGGTCTGACCCCCGATCTTGAAAATTTTTTTTTCATCAGGTTGTATCAGAACCCTGACATGTTGAGGTTTTTTGGACCTGGGATTCGGATTCAGCGACCCCAAAAACATATAATAAACATGGTCTGACGTCCAGAACCGAAAAACGATTTTCTTGTGTTCACCTACGCCACCGCCCTTTTGTCTCTTCTTTCATGCAGTAATACCTCCATGCTAATCTCACTCCTTTCCACTGCCTCAAAATCCTCCAGCCAGTGTTCCATCATTGCATACCCCTTCACGCACAATTCACACATTCTCTTCTCCCTAGGAAGCCAGAACCTATTAAAACCCTCCATGCACCCACACCTCATCCTCGCTGTAAGCTTCTGACTCCCTTTCTCTCCTTTCTCTCCCTTCTCATACAAATACTGTGCTCTCTCCCTTGGCATAACCCACCCGTAATTCACATTGAACTTTGACCCTCTTATTCTCTCCTCCCCTTCTGCCTTTTCTCTCTCTCTCTCCATGCCGTTCTTCTTCACCGCCTTATACACCTTACTCCCCTCCTCATGCATCCTTCTCACTTCATCTCTCTGCACCCCATTCTTTCTAAAATACCTTTCTCTTTCAACGTCCATCTTCCCCTCTAATCGTTTGTTCTCCTTTTACCCCCAACACTCCCTAGCCAGCTTCCTTCCCCCTCTTCCAAAAATTTCTCCTCATACTCTCTCGCCCGAATCCCTGTTAGAATCCCTAAACTTATTATCCCCGCCTCCCTCCTAACAATATAATCCGGCGTATTTCTTGCCAACCCTAGTGTCCACTTCCCCATTTATCCGGAACAAGAAGCCCAGGTACAAAAACTCTTTCACCTCCTGCACCGTCTTTCCTCCCCCCCCCCCTCATTCCCCTCCCTTATCCCTTCCACCTCCTTTCCTGAACACCGTCAACTTGAACTTTTCCGCATTTAGCTCTAACCTATTCTTATCCAGATATCTTCTCAACCCTTTCCATCATCTCCTTTAAGACCTCCTCGCTTTTTGCCAATAACACTATGTCATCTGCATACGTTGAGCAAAGCAGACGCCCTTGCCGCAAAACCCTATCCATCCAGAAACCCTCCGAAATCCCCTCCACGTCTCTCACCTTATCTTTCGTCTCTTCATATATCTCCCTTAACCTCTCGAACATCATGACGAACCCCTTTTTCAGTACATGAAAATAAAAATAAAGTAAACATGTCATGTTGGTGGGTTTTCCGCACTCAGATCGATTCATCAAGCTGTCAGTTTCATATATTCAATGCGGGCATGCAGGGGAAATCGTTTAGAAATAAAGTAGGAAGGAAAATTCACAAAATTTCCTTACGCAGTGCATTTACAATGCAATTTTATATTGCCCATGAGGCAGTTTACACCGCAGTAGGTTTCTCTGATGTAGTAGACTTCACTGAGTTGTAGAACTTATACGAAGATGAGTATTCGAGCAGTAGAATTCACCACGATAACTATTACTCTCAGGATATATTCCGTAAGGGGGTCTTTGAAAGAAATGGGAAGTTACCATAAAATGAATATCCGATAATTAATGAAAAATTATGATAACTTATGGTAAATTACCGGTCATTCTGATAAATTTCAGTAACTTACTTGAACTGAACCAGGCTCAGTATATACTAATCGATGTAAGATCTACAACGCAGTAGAGCTAATATACACATAGCTACGTTTGTGTAATAATATTTATCAATTAAATAGTGTAGTCTTTCCTTGATATACAAATCTATTAAAATGGAACTTCAAATTTGGGTCAGATTTTTAGATTAGGATTTTGTGGCGAAAAATATACGTAACTACCAAACCGAGCTTTTCTGCTGCACTGACGGCTACTTCTAATTAGAATATCATTATAAACATATTAAGTGTTTCGAATTTCTCGTATCGAAAACCAGTACGGGTTGTTGACTGACACTAAGAGTTGAAAATTTTCGCCCGTCAAAAATGCTCGTTTAAGAAAAAGCTTCCTGCCGATACAACAGAAACTTCAGATACTGTCAACCGGGGCGTAATGTCGAGAGGGACTAAATCATCTCGTACTTTTTATAGCAGTCAATATGAATTCTTCATGGTCTAAAGAAAAAGTATTTCTTAGATCTCTGTAAAATGAAAACTTAAATGAATGTAATAACCCTTAAAGGTCAAATGGGGTGTCACACCTCAAGGGCTTTCCGTTTTTTCCGGTTATCTATTTTTTTTGAAGTATTTTTTCCAAATAGCTCAATTATCAATAAGGATTTGGGAATATTGTTGCTTCTGTCTTGTATTGTTTCAATACCAATCCTGATTTCTTTTTTCAGCCAAAATTATCTGAAGGTGTATGTGGAGGTTTGACCGTTAAGGTTTAAGGTGATAGGTAGTTGTATTGTTATATTAGTAATAGATAGTTATAAAGTAATTTCTTTACATAATTTGGAACCGAAATATAAAGAAGCACTTGGTCTTTTCAAAAGACTGGGTTTTTTAACCACCCTAGCACACACTAATTTTTCATGTGTATTAATTCTAAACCATACAATATATTTGCACGTGGGCCAATATCATCATACCTTTTTGTCTCCTCCCAATACAATTTAATCAAATCAAAGCAGCACCTTAGAATTTAGATTCATAAATCGCGAAAACTCAGCGCAAAGTTTCTATGAAAAGATTCACATTCAGAATGACGGTGAAGTTCAGATGGCCGCAGGTTGAAATAGAAGGGAAAAAATAACAATTTTGAAGCGCGACGTGATTGCATCCGCGGGAATTGAAATCCATTTTGTTGTCGGTCGTTCGCGAGAGACTGGTGTTGGAAATGAAAGTTAGCGGCGGCAAATTGTATTTTCTATAACTGAGAAAGTTCAGTTTGAGGCCACTGTGAAAAGAGAAAAGCGCGCAGAGGAGGTGAGAGGAGAGGAAGGAGAGTAAAAGCAGCAGCTACCTGCCGCGTAGCGACGCCATCCGCAATTTCAATCCCTTAATTTTATGCGAGAAGTTAAGCTCCTTTTAAGAGTTCCGAGAGTGGTCATGCTCCCTTCCAACAGATTTTCTCCTTCTTCTGTGACCTGGCACGACGCAATCCCATCTAGCAAAACTCTTTGGACCAACACAATCTTATTCATGGCATTATTTGGGGTAACCCTTTAGGCAAGTAAGAAAAGGTACGAAAGAATGAAGCAAGGACATTAGAGATAATTGGGCATGAATAGAGAAGATTGCAGTGAAGGAATTAGTGAAACTAAACTTATTCCATCTACAAAGATGCACAAAGTGTTAAATTTCCTTAGTAAGAAATTAAATATTTCAGCTAATATAAGATCAAAGCCAGTTGGCTATTTAACAATGAAAATGACATTAGACATATTTTTTTCCGAAGTTTCAGGTATTAAAAAAAAATTAATAGATTTCTTTATACCTCTTATGGCCGCAGGTAAAATTTATTATTTAAATTTGCTCGGATTCGAACTTTTCAATTAAGTTTGAAGCAGACTAGCTTTTCAGCGAAAGTTACTAACTTTTTGAGGATTAAGGGTATGCGATATAGGAGAGAATATACTACTCTGTATTGCATAGGAGTACGCATACTGAATAATGTCTATTTACTGCGAAGCAAATTTGTTCGCAAAGTTTTACGCGGCATTTCAGGATATACTTCATGTACAGTCAAACACAGAATTATTCAAATCCTTATAATGACTTGATCAATCGAAGGAAATATTGTTTTATTTTTTTTGAATTAGACTCTTGCACACCGAAAATTACAGTCTTTCTAAGTCGCTGTTTTCAATTTTGTAATGGTTTAGAATGACGATAATTGGCATAGTACTTGGCAAAGAGCGAAACAAACGCTTTGTAATATTTCTAAACCACTATACGAAAAAAAGGGTCACGTGATCTTGTGTTTCACGTTAACGCATGGCAAAGAGAAAGACGGCTGGGATTGTATGAACGCACACCCTCGCATGGGCTACAAATACAAATATATCGCTACTTGTGAGAAACTGATAGTGCTGGAAAAGACCGGGAAATGATCAGGAATTTTATTGAACGACAAAAAACCTGGAAATGACCAGGAATTAAATGAAAGTAACAGGAATTTACTTCTTTTCGGAGCAAAAGTCAAGTTTAAGTTATTTTAATAATTTTTGTGAATTTAGCAAAGTGATTTCTACTTTAGAGACCATACTTAAATTACGTTGCAGCTCAAAGGGGGCGGGATTGTCGAGACATTTTGTTAGGATTTGTTACAGAAGGAGGGAGGGGGTCCTTCACTCATGTCCGTAATTTTTGCAAATTTGCAAAAACTTTCTCCTGAAGATCATCTTTTTTGTTATAAATTTTATCATTTGGTTGAAAATTTAACAATTTCTTTCAAAACATTTCATTTTTCTAAATCAAACTGTTTTTCAAAAATTCGTCTTTTTTAGTTAAAAATTCAACTCTTTTCGTATAATGATAACGTTTTGTTTATAATTCATATTTTGTCGCTGATAAGTCAACTGAAATCTTTTTTGGATGAAAAATGTTTTTTTCTGAAAATTTGTCTTTTTGGTCTAAAAGTTTTTTTTCTAGTAGAAATATTGCATCTTTCTTAAACAAAAATGCAACTCTTTTGTTGAAAATTCAACTATTTCCAAAAAAATTCACTTTCTTTTCAAAATTTGTATTTTTCTGTAGAAAAGTCTATTGAAATCCTTTTGGATGAAAACTCAACTCCTTTTTGATAATTTGCCATACTTTTTGGTTAAGAATTCGACTGTTTAGAAAAAATCACCTCATAGTTTACAATTCTTATTTTGGTGCTGGAAAGTGAAATGGAATCTCCTTTGAATGAAAATTTAACTATTTTTTCGAAGTTTTTTTTCAATTTCATCTGGTCTAAAAGAAATATTTCATCTTGCGTGCATAAGAATGATACTGTTTGGTTAAAAATTCAACACTTTTTTGAAAATCCGTGATTCTAGTTTCAAAATTCACCTACTTTAACAGAAATTACATCTGTCTTGTATAAAAATGCAATTGTTTGGTTGAAATTTCAACAATTTTGTAAACAAATCTTACTTTTCGGTTGGGAATTCTGCTGCTTTTTTTTTAATTAACCTACTTTGTAGAGAATTTACTTTTTGGTTCAATTTAATATTTTGGTGTTGAAGAGAGAATTAAAATCTGTTCTGTATGAAAATTCAACTCTTTTCTGGAAAATTTATTGTTTTTATTTTTTTATTTTTTAAAAGTCATCGTTTTCAAAAAAAGACTCGACTGACCAATCAAGTTCGAGTAATCCTCACCATGAGGCGCTCTGGCCAATCACAGGCATCGTAGATTATATATATATATATATATATATATATATATATATATATAAGAACAACATAACCTGAAACTTTAGTTTCAGGTCAGCCCGGAAGAAGTGAACTGCAATTTTCTGGAAACATCGGCATTATTAATAGTTTCGCACACGATTGAAAACCGAGAAAGCTTCGAAATTTAAAATTTTAATTTATCATAATGAATCATCGTGAAAGCATCGAATTTACAACTGAAGCTTTGTACAAGGAGAGCTTTCTTACTAAAACTAGCTAGTAACATCTTTAGCCTAACATCGTCCCAAAATTCTTAAAGTAGAAAACCCATTTGAGAACATCCATTTTATTATTAGTTCTGGGTTGAGGCCGTAACAGCCCCTGACGCCTTTGCGTCCCCCTGTGAGCCTAAGCATGGCCCTATAGCCCTCTCCATAGGAAGAGGACCGCAGCCACGCTGTTGGCTGATATCTCTGCCTCACTGATGCAGTAATTGCCTGTGAGTGTTAGACGTTTCTCCGCAACCACAGGGCAGTGACAAAGGATGTGAGTATCTGTCTCATTATCCTTTCCCCACAGACGACAAAGGAGACTTTCTGCAAGCCCTATCTTATGCCTGTGATATCCTAGGTTGGGAACATCTAAATCCAAATCAATTCTACATACAGGTTTGCTTCTCTTGAAACGAAGAATACAAAATACTGAATTTGCCTTGCACACTACCTCCAAGAAACTATGAAAATTTCACCTTTTTCTATCGAACACTCTCAGATTTAACATTTGGTCTACATTGGATCGCATATCATTTGACCAATCCCAACGGATTGAAGATTTTTGTACTGAGAAACAAAACAAAAAATTTGACAAATTACTTCCAGTGAAGCACGCACTAATAACTAACACAGTACAAAACATCTCTAACCATCCTCTCAGCAATGGAATTATTTCAGCCTTACCTAGCCATAACTTTGCAGTAGCTTTCTCCAAAATCTCGAAAGGAGAAATTATCAGTAATTTGGAATCCACAATATAATATACCCTTCCACCTGAAAAAGCGAATAACATACGGCGTAGGGTGGCCAACACCTTACGCCAAGCCCAACTTCCCTCCTCAAACTTATCAAAACAAGAAAAAACAGCAATTAAAGTACTGAATTAGGATAAAGACATCATAATATTACCGGCAGACAAAGGCAACACAACAATTATAATGAATAAAAAAGACTATACCAACAAAATCACGGACCTTCTAAATGACGATACATATAAAAAACTTATAAAAGACCCCACAAAAACAATAGTCAGAAAAACAAAGACCCTCCTAAAAGACTCAAAACTTGACAGCGAAAGAATGTCTAATTTATTACCTGCTAATTCCATCTCTCCCAAACTTCACGGACTCCCAAAAATCCACAAAAACAACATTCCACTGAGACCGATCGTCAGCGCAATAAATTCACCAACTAACAACCAAGCACGCTCTCTCGCCAAAAAACTAAATCCTTCCACAGGAGATTCAATCACAGACGTACAAAACTCTTTTGCATTCTTCAGAAAGATACAACAGATTTACATTCAACCCCAATACATCCTTGTAAGTTTCGACGTAGTATCTCTCTTTACACAAGTACCAATCTCTGATACAATCGATATTGTAAAATCCTTTGCAAACTTCCCCTCCAATCTCACACCTCTGATAGAACGCTGTCTCACTAATACCTACTTCTCTTCCATTAAGCAATTCTACAAACAAACTTCAGGACCAGCAATGGGATCTCCAATCTCACCTGTAATAGCCAAGTTCATGGAAAATCTAGAAAATGAAATCTTTAACAAATCCAAACTTGGAAACCTACCAATACAAACAGATACCTAGATGCCACCTCCCACCATCACTAATCTCAAAAGCAATCGGTCATCAACTCCCTTGTATACAGAGATACCTCCATAACAGATGAAGATTACTTACAGAAGAAACTACAAGATGTTAAACATATCCTAAGGCAAAACCATTACACAAACAAACAAATTATTAAAGCAATAAGAAAATACACTTGAAAATACTAGTCAACACAACCTCCTGAAGAAAGAGAGAGAAAAACGACCACCATCCTACCCTACATTCAAGGTATTACAGAACAAATAGGAAGGATTCTCAACAAACACAACATCCAAACTATATTGAAGCCACCTTTGAAAATAGGACAACTTCTAAACAACTCTAAACATAAAAAGGCACTTTTCAGTGATCCGGAAGCATATGAAATCACTTGTTCTGTGGCAAAGTCTATATTGGAGAAACCGGGAGAGCTGTGAGCCAACGTGTAAAGGAACATGAGAGTAAAGTCAAGCTGAAACATTCCGCGCAATCAGCACTAGCTGAGCATCATATCGAAACAGGACGTAGTATTTTATTTGAAAAAACAACCGTCATCGCCAAAACGTACAATGAATTTCCATGGAAACATAGAGAAGCAATCAAAATCTTAAAACATCCTGATAACATCAATAGGGACAATGGATATAATACCAATCCGATTTGGCTTTTCGTCGTCCCGAGTTTAAAAAAAAGACTTGATTGGCCAATCAAATTCGACCAGTCCCCACCATGGGGCGCTCTGGCCAATCACAGGCATCGTAGGCTGAAGAAGTGAACTGCAAGGTTCACGAAACGTTGGCAACATTCATAGTTTCGCACACGATTGAAACCCGAAAAAGCTTTGATATTTCAAATTTCAATCTATCATGAAAATTCATCTGTTTAAAGATAAAATTTCGGTATTCTTGGATAAAAATGCAACTGTTTGGGTGGAAATAAAGCTATTTTTTTTAAATCATCCATTTTGGGTGAAAATTCGTTCTTTTGAATTGAAAACTTAATTTTGTTCGTAGAAACTTATTTCTTGGTTGAAAATTCATATATTCATTATGAGAAGTCAACTAAAATCTCTTTTAACCGAATATTAAACTATTTTTTTCCAATTCACCTTTTTGATTCATCAGATCATACGCTCTGGTAGAAGTTTCTTTTTTGAATGGAGATGCAAACTTTTTGCTTAAAAATTCTTCTTGTTTGGATGAGTATTCAACTATTTTATTTGGAAGATTTGGTTGAATCACTTTGTTAAGAAATCATTTTTTTTAGAGTTATATTTTTCATTGAAAATTTATCTATTTGGTTGAGAGTTTAACTATTTTGTTAAAAATTAATTTTTTCGATTAAAGGCTTATGTCTCTGGTTAGAAATTCAACTGTTTCTTCGAAACGTCTTTTTTTTTTGTTTAAAATTAATTTTTAGATTGCAAATGTAACTTTTGCATTTTTCAAGATTGATCTTTTTGAGTTGAAAATTCTACTATTTTGGTAAAAAAATAATAATTTTCTTGGTTGAAAATTTCATTCCTATTGGGTAAAAATGCATCAGTTTCGTGGCAAAATAATTTTTGCTGAAGTCTTATTTTTTCTTTGTAAATTTAATTTTTTAGAGAAAATTCGTCTTTTGGCCTACAGATTCAACAATTTAGGAAAAATTTTCTTTCTGCAATGAAAAATTTTTATTTGTTGAAAATTCGTCTTTTTGGTTCTAAAAACTTTTTTTCTGTATAAATTTTACGTTTTTTGATGGAAATATAAACTATGTCACTTTTTGTTGGGAATTTATATTTTTAGGTTGAAAATTCAACTATTACGTTAAAAATTCAATTATTTTGTCGAAAATTCAAGTATTTTGTTAAAAGGCCATCTTTTATAGTAGAAAATACATTTTTTTTAAACGAAATCATTGTATTTGAAAATTCTTAATTTGTATCTGAAATACTGTTTTATTCCGTTCATAAAAGATTCTATGTTAAAAGTACTGCAAAATTAATATCCTGGTATTTGAATATTAATGATCAAGGAAAATGAAGAATTAGACAAGGAAAAATAAGGGAATTTTAAAAATGAAGTTCTCGGTCACTCTGCCTAATTCTACTAGCAATAAATAGAAACACATTTTTGGAAACTCAAAAGAATCCCTGTCCAAAATTCCTTATTCGAAGTGGACTTGTATTGCTTCACCGATTCTCCCTGTCCTCATATAGGATGGGCGGGCGGGGCGCTCAAAGAGGGCCTATAATCCGTTACGTAATTTAAGTAGGGCCCCTTATCTACACTTGCAGAGCATATGAGTGAAAAGAATGTTGATTCTATTTTAGGACAGGGAGTTTCGGTGAAGAAATATAAGTTCACTTGGAATAAGGAATTTTGGACAGGGAACTGGATTTTTTAAAAATGAAAAGTAGTGTTTAGAAGAAAGGAGTTTAAAGAATCCCTGTTCCAAGTCGAAATTCGTCACAATTTAAAAGTTCCATCTTTCAAATTTTAGAAAAAGAAAGTCTTTCAAGTATTTTTCAGAGTAGAAGTAGTATTTCGGGGAGAAAATATTTATAAATTATATTATAAATTTGTTTAACATTTTATGTTGGGAATTTACCTGCTTCCGTGAAAATTCAACTACTTGCGGTTAAAAGCTAAACTCCTTTATTAAGGATTAATTTTTTTGTTTGAAGACTCATCATTTCAATTGAAAATTCATCTCTTCTGAAAAATGTAACTGCTTTGTTGAAATTAAATTTCCAACTCAAAATTTCACGATTCCAGTAGAAAATTTAACTATTTTTCTGAAAATCCATGTTTTTTGACGTAGGAAATAGATTTTTAACGGAAAATTCAACTTTTCTATTTTTGGTTAAAATTTTATCTTTTTGGATGAAAATACAACTATTTGGTTGAAAATTGATATTTTTCATTTGAAAATTAAACTATTTTTTTTCAAAAATTCATGTAATTTCGGGAAATTTCTCTTTCTTAGTAGAAAATTAATCTTATTTGATGAAAATTTAGTTTTTTGGTAGTTATAAAATACAACTATTCCAATTGAAGATTGATCATTTCAGTTTGAAAATTTATCAATTAAGATGAAAATTACTTTTTTTTACTGAAAATGTAACTACTCAAATTTCTGTTCAAAATTGATTTTTTTCAGTTTAAAATTCAACTATTTGGTTGAAAATTTGTCTCCTTTGATTGAAAATTCATCTCTTGGGCTGGAAATTCCACAATTCCAGTTGAAGATTCATAATTTTATTCGAAAATTCATTTATTTTGCAATTTTTTGCTCTGTTGTGTTAAAGCATGTTTAGAATGAACGTCATTATTTCAAATAAATTATGGCGTTTTTCGACAAATGTGAATATGTTACTTTTAGTTGACCGGGAAGATTGAGAAACTTGACCAGTAAAAACCGGGAATTGGAAATCGTCTGCCGAATCGCCACCCTGTTAATTCTTAAAAAAAGATTCAATACCAATATGTAATCGTATTTTGTCTACAGATTAACATGAATATTATTATTGTATATAAAGTATGTATTTCATAATTTTATAGATAAATCTGAAAAGAGAAATCACTGCCGTGTCTTGAACATGTGTCTACAACAGAAGTGGAAAGTGCAAGCACATTGCTGCTTTAATTTGTTATGTACATGATGAAGAAAGCTTAAGCAAAACTAGCATAGAGCAGGTATGGGGACGACCATCAGCAAAGATATTCTCTCAAGATACGTAATGTAAGGTAGATGTTTTTTTCAAATGTATCCACCAAACTGAAACCGGTCATATAATAAAACCAATGAAAGCAGAGCTTTCCGAGTTGAAAGGTGATTCAACTTTGCGAATGATGTTAATGGCAAGTAGTAAGAAAAAATGTGACTCCGAAATAAAAAATTTGGTTTCATCTCTCTTAAATAAAGTTAGAGTCCTGTTACGTGTAGAGATTTGTGAGGCTTGTGCGGAAACCTTTTTTATATGCTCACCAGAACATACAATTTACGAGAAGAAGCAGAAAGACTTAATCAGTGAAGAATTGCTAAAATTCTATAAGGACAATATTGTTTCAAATGAAAAAGATATAATTAATGTGTGCTGTGATACTTTAGAGCCTGCAAATTGTGATGCGTGGTTTCAAGCTAGAAACTCAAGAATCAGCGCCAGTAAAAATGTACACAATATTAAGACTAGAGTTAAGAAGATTGCGGATGTTGTGTGATATGTGTGATATGCTTCATCCAAAAAGTGTTACAATAAGTTCGACTCAAAATGGCATAAAAAAGTGAAAAAGGCGAAATAAATGTATGTAAAACTGTCTGACGTTAGAGTTGAAAAAGTTGGAGTTGTTATTAGTCAGAAACAACCTTGGTTGTGTGCAATACCTGATGGAGTAGTAATAATAGAAGACTGTGCAAGTAAAATTTGTGAATTCAAATGACCAACTAGCCGTGAACGTGTGCCTGTTGTAGATTATGATACTAAAACATGTAATGTTGATTATAAAGAATTTAATGACAAAGAAATTAGATTCAAAAAAGTGGTCCACACTATACATAATATCAAGTACAAGTGTACGTCACTGGAATGTATAGCTGTAATTTTTCTTTATTCGCCAGTTAAAATGGGTGCTGCTGCGTTTAAGTTCACCGAGAAGAAATTTTCCTTAAAGATGCTATAAATGAAAGTGAAGATTTTTATTTTCATATATATCACTGATTGACATTTAGCTGATTTAGCTGTTAAAAATTTCTTATAGTGTACGTAAGTCAATACTATATTTTCATCACCAAAAGGTACTTTAATTCTGAACTCTAAACAATGCATCATTACTCGAGTACTTGCATGGTCAGGCTCAAAACTCTCTCGCATGGTACTTTGTTTTACATCCTTGTCAGGCCAAAATATTAAATTTGCACTAGTGGAAGATAAATTATGTAATACTGAATGAAAAATTCTAGAAATAGTTGTTTGATTCTCATTTAAAAATGCATTCCATGAAGCAACGGTTAAACCAGTTTTCAGTATAATCAAAAATATAAAAAGTCTATTTTCCAGCGACAATTTGCACTTACATATTTTCTAATATAAATGACTGTTATCTTCTTAATCGAAAGTCAAAGTTTTCTTTTGTTACACCAGCAACATTTCTCAATTGCCTCTCACTCTCAGCTGATTCATTACCACAAAAACTCTTTTATTCTTCATCCAAATTAGCTGCAACTAATTTCTCACAATAAGTTCCTGAAGGTATACCTGCAGTGTGGTTTTTAAATTTTTTTCTTGTTCTTCCAACGTTGTTTACTAACGTATATCTATTACTTAACTCTGTTTCGATTCCCACATCACAATTTTTATTACTTCAAATATATCTATTATATGTATTTCCGCTTGACATCCTTGATCCATACTTTTATTCTTTACAATTTTTTCATTGGAATTTGTGTGATAGGTGTGAGTGGAGTGTGAGGGTGGAAGCCGAGGAGGTGAGTAGGGTTGTGTGGGGCGAATTGGGGAGAGAAAAAGTCATCTTGAGCGTAGGGGGTCTTGGGCCTTCGAGGGTCAAGGGTGGTGCTCGAAAATTTGTGGGGGTGTTAAGTGAGAGAAACGGGTGTCTGCAAGGGCTGTGAGGAATTGAAAAAAAGGAAAAAAGGAAAAAAGGGAAATATAGGGAGAATTTGGCGGCAATAGAGACAGCATCCTGCAGAGGCATCTGGCGGTTGAGCAGGGTACTGCATGGAGTGGTCCCAGTTACCGGCGGCAGAGCGGGAGGTGGGTAGTGAGTGTACGGGTAGTGAAGTTGACGAGGAGGAAATTTCCCACGTGCCACGACGGCCAACAGCCCGTGGCTCGGTGTCTGGTGACCCGTCAGGGAGAGGGAGAGAGCGGACGGTGAGAACGAAGGAAGAGAGAAGGTGAGGGAGAGGACTTCGAGCGCAAGTGACGGGGAGGATCTCTTGAAGAGGAAAAGAGACAGCCAAGAGAGCCCGGACAAAAGCGTGGTAGAGAGCCCGTTTAAAAAAAGCGGGAGAACTAGGACCCCCCCCCCCCCCCCCGCAAAATGGAGGGAAATGTGGAAAAGGAGGCGCTCGGTATGCTGATAGG
The DNA here is from genome assembly GCA_932178445.1 of Andricus quercusramuli. Lineage (NCBI taxonomy): Eukaryota > Metazoa > Arthropoda > Insecta > Hymenoptera > Cynipidae > Andricus > Andricus quercusramuli. Next base: position 36,115 of record CAKNXH010060452.1, read on the forward strand.
CGAGATCAGGGGGTTGAGGGAGGAATTGAGAATTAGAGATGAGGAATGGGAAAAGGAGATGAAAGAGATGAGGGAGAGAGTAGAGGGGTTAGAGAGGGAAAGAAAAAAGAAGATGCTAAAATGAAGCAGATGGAAGAGGAAAATAGGGTGTGGAAGGAAAGGACGGAAAAAAGGCTTGAGAAGATGGAGGGCAGGACGCAAATGGAAGTAGGAGGCGGAGGTGGGGGGAGCGAGAATAAAGGTATTTGGGAGAGGGTAGAAAAGATGATAGAAGAGAAAGTGGGAGAGCGTAGGAGTGAGAATGAAGAGAGGGCAGATAGGGAAAGGTTGGGGGCGATGGAGCTGAGAATGGAGAGAAAAGAGAAGGCAAACAGGAGGAATAATATTGTGGTAAAAGGGTTGAAGCTAAAGAGCGGGAAAGAAAGAGAGGGTGTGGAAGCGCTGCTACAGAGCATAGGGTGGGTTAAAGGCAGGGTAGGGAAAGTTAAGTTGGAGGGGGGAAAAGGCAAGGAAGTGGCGGTTGTGGAGATGGAGAGCTGGGAAGAAAAGTTGGGGGTGATGCGAAATAAAAATAGGATAAAGGATAAGGCAGTTCTCATCGATCACGATTTAACGAGAAAGGAAAGGGATGTGCAGAGAATGCTGAACGACAGGGCTAGAAGGGAGAAGAGTGAAGGGAGATCGGCGAAGGTAGGATATCGGAAAATAAAAATAGACGAGAAAATGTGGGTGTGGGATGAGGAGAAAGATGTGTTGAAGGAAGTGCAGGGGAATTTGTTTCGTAGGCAGTGAGTGGGTGGGGGTGAGGCAGGGTAAAGGAGTAGTGCAGGTGCTGTATTGGAATGTAGCAGGGGTAAAGAAGAAGGACGAGGAGTTCCGGCGTTATATCCAGGAATTCGACGTTGTGGGACTAGTAGAGACATGGGTAGAAAGAAAGGAATGGGATAGGATAGAGCCAAAGCTGCCAAGGGGGTATAGGTGAAGACTTCAGGAGGCGGTCAGAGTGAAGAAGAAAGAAAGGGCCAGTGGGGGAATTATAACCGGGGTTAGAGATGGATTAGAGGAAAAAGTTCATGGAGAGGAAGAAGGGAAGGGAGTGCAAATGAGGCAAATAAAAATAGGAGGCATAACCTGTAAGTTTGTCACAGTGTACAATAAGGAGGGGATGGAAAGAATTAAAGAAAGGGTGGAATACCTGCTGGGCGAAAGAGAGGAGAGTATGGTCATAGTGGGTGGGCATTGTCATGCGAGGATGGGGAGCGAAGGGGGACTTTACACGGAAGGGGAGAGCTTCGAAAGGAAACCGAAGGGTATGATGATAAATCAGGAGGGGGAGATTCTAAGGGACTGGATGGAGGATAGATGCTGGGCGGTGGCGAATGGTATGGCAACGGGGGACGAAGAAGGAGAATACAAATACGTAAGTAAGGTGGGGGTATCGGTGATAGATTATGTGGTTATGAATATGCAAGGATGGGAGGAGACGGAAAAATTCGCAGTAGAGGGGAGGGTGGAAGCAGACCATCAGCCATTGAGTCTATGAATAAGAGGTGAGGGTGGCGGAAGACAAGGCAGGGAAGAAGTCTCGATAGGGGAGAGGGTGACCTGGACGAGGGAGGCGGTGGAGAAATATCAAGAGGAGCTAGGAAAGGTATTCTTTGGAGGGAAGTCGGTGGAAGAGATATGGGAGGATCTGAAAGAGAAGGTGAAAGGGTGTGTGCAAAAGGAGGTATTTAAAAGAAGAATAGAGGAATGGTGAAGCCGTGGTGGGATAGGGAATGTAAAAAGATGAAAAGGAAGGTGGAGAGGAAGTACAAGAAGTGGGAAGAGGGTAATGCGAGGAGGGAGGAGTACGTAGAAATGAGGAAGGGGTTTAGAGTGATGTGTAAGAAGAAAGAACAGGAAAAGGAGAAATAGCTGGAAGAGGAGTTAGCAAATGTCAAGACAGAGGGGGACGTCTGAAAGATAATAAATAGGTTTAGGAAGCGGAGGGCGGGGGGCAGCGAGAAGATAGGAAGTGAGAAATGGAGGCCATTTTTTAAAGAATCATTCCAGAGATGGAGAAATTGAATGACGAAGAGATAGAGAAGCAGATAAGGAAGTTGAAAAGGTCAAGAGCAGCAGGGTTGGATGAGGTAGAGAACGAAGCATGGCTGTTTAGTACACAAGAGGTTAGGAAAAGGCTGAAGGAGGTAGTGAAGAAAGTATGGAGGGGCGAGGGGTTCCCAGGAGGGTGGAGGGAAGGGTTAATAGTGCCACTGTATAAGAAAGGATATAGAGATAGGCAGGAAAATTATAGAGGGATCACGCTAATGAATACGGCGTATAAAGTATACGCGATGGTGGTGGCAGAGAGACTGCGGAAGAATGTCGAGGGGAAAGGAATATTGCCGGAGACGCAGGCGGGATTTAGGGCGGGTAGGATTACTATCGACAATATCTACGTTCTGCAGCACGTGGTGGATGAAGAATTAGCGAAGAAGACGAAGAGAGTGTACGCGTTTTTTGTGGATCTCAAAGGCACGTTTCCGTCGGTGGATAGGGGGAGGTTGTGGGAGGCGGTGGAGGATAGGGGAGTAGAAAAAGGCCTAATTGAGAGGGTAAGAGAGATATATGAAGAGACCAAAGATAAGGTAAGAGGAGGGGAGGGGATTTCGGAGGGATTCTGGATGGATAGGGGGTTAAGGCAGGGGTGACCTCTGAGCCCATCGCTGTTTGCGATTTTAATTGCGGATATGGAAAGTAAGCTGGAGGCTGGGGTGGTAGGAGGAGTCAGGATAGGAGGGGTTAGAATTTGGTCACTAGCGTATGCAGATGACATAGTGTTGCTGGAAAATAGCGAGGAGGCCTTAAAGGAGATAATGAGGAGGTTGAGAAGATACCTGGATAAGAAGGGGTTAGAGTTGAATGTGGAAAAGTCCAAGGTTATGGGTGTTCAGAAAAGAAGGGGGAAGGGATAAGGGAGGAGAGTGGAAGTGGAAGGGAAAGGAGGTGCAGGAGGTGAAAGAGTTTGTGTACTTGGGCTTCGTGTTTCGGAGGAATAAGGGAGTGGATGGTCACATAAAAGAGAGAGTGAGGAGAGCAAATGTGGTGATGAGGCAGGTGTGGGGGTTGGGAAAGAAGCTATTCGCAGATTATTTTGGACAGAGAATGAAGCTGTTTGATTCGCTAGTGATGAGTGTGCTATTGTATGGAGTGGAGGTGTGGGGGTGGAAGGTAAGTGAAGAGGTAAATAGAACGCAGGAGAGGTATGTAAAGTGGACCTGGGGGTTGGCAAGGAACACGCCCAAGTATATTGTCAGGACGGAGACGGGGAGAACGAGTGTAGGGATTCTAGCAGGGAGCAGGGCGTGTAAATATGAGGAGAAATTTTTGGAAGAGGAGGGAAGTAGGCTGGTTAGGGAGTGCTGGTGGGAGAAGGGGAACAGAAGAGGGGGTGGGAAGATGGAGGCTGAGAGGGAAAGGTATTTTAGAATGAATGGACTGCTGATGGATGAAGTGAGAAGGATGCACGAGGAAGGAAGGTTTATGACTTGGTTAAGCAAAATGGCATGGAGAGAGAGAAGACAGAAGGGGAAGAGAGAATTAGAGAGTCAAGGCTTAACGGGAACTATGTGTGGATTATGCCAAGGACAAGAGCGCAATATTTATGTGTGAAAGGAGAGAAAGGAAGCCAGAAACTTATAGCGAGGATGAGGTGTGGGTGTATGGAGGGTTTCAATAGGTTCTGTCTCCCTCGGGAGAAGAGGATATGTGAACTGTGTGAAAAGGGGGATGCAAGAGTGGAGCACTGGTTGGAGGAGTGCGTGGAGGTGGAAAGAAGTGAGATAAGCATGGAGGCACTGTTGCATGTAGAGGGGGGAAAAAGGGCAGTAGCATGGGTGAAGGGAGTGTTGGGTAAGATGGAGATGAAGAGAAGGAAGGAGGAAGAGGAATGGAGACGGAAAGATTGTAAATAGGAGAGAAAGTAGATATAAGTAACATGTAAATATTGTAAATAGTAGATAAGTAGTAGGTATTAGAGCGAAAACTGAGGTTGGCAAGCGAGGCAATGCGAGAAAGTAGGGACATGCGTGCGAGGCGAGGCGAAGCGAGGAAGGCAAGGCGATAAAAGCGTGCGAATTAGAGATAAGGAATGGATGGATGTTAGTCTTTAAGGGTTAGTTTTAAGAAAATTCTGTAAAAATGGAAGTGTAAGCAAGTCAATTTTTTAAGGCCAGCAGGCTGAAAAATAAACGTTTATCTATCTACTTCAAATATATCTATTATATGTATTTCCGCTTGACATCCTTGATCCATACTTTTATTCTTTACAATTTTTCATTGGCTTGCAATGCATTATCTTCAGGTACACTGGAAAATTGCTCTTATTGTTGTTGGTCTAAGTTTTCAATTCCAGCTTTTTTCACATTAATTTCTTGAAACAGTTTAGCCATTTTACGTTTTAAAAACCGATAATGTCTTTTAGTTGCATTATTTTCACTGTCTTTTTTAACTATTAGAAATTATAGTTGGAATATAACTGGGACTTAATCCATTTTCAGATTTTTGATTTCCGACAAAACGCTGTATGCAGATAAAATGGTGTGGCTTGGTGTCCACTCTGATCCACCCAGATAACTATAAAAAAGGACATTTGAAAATTAGTTTTAGTTATTAGAAAAAAGTGTGGTTATGACATCTCACTTTATTCGAATCACAGCAGCAATCCATTGTTTCTTCTGACTCTTTTTATATTTTGCAGCAGGAAATTTATAAAAAATTACACTTCATATTTTCACTCCTATTTTGTGCAATTTACTACACAAAAACTGTGTCCCATTGTTAACCTTATTAACTAACAACGTTAATTTTATCGTATTCATGCCACCATAAACGCTCGCGTCGTTTTCATTATCCCCTCTACCTTCATGCAGTTGGCGAATAGTATTTTAGAATTCTCGCAAATCCCGGTTGCAGATATTGCTTGCGGCTCTCATTTTAATACGCATTTCTATTTAAGAAAACTTGAATTTCGTACATTTCTTATAACTTATGTTACTTAAAATATCGACTATTGACGATATTTTTTATAAAACTTGTTATTGACCATTATCACTTTTTCACACTTTGTAAACAGTTCTAAAACTACAAATTAAACAATTTGTAAACAGTAAATAAGACTTTTTCTAAACCGGAATACTAATTTTTGCTCGTTCAAATTTATAATAATATATACAGAAACACCATTATCTCTTATTATAGTAGGAATCTTTATAGCAGTACCCAGATTATCCTTAAATTCTTACATTTTATTTTTATTATAGATGCAGAATGAACCAAATATTGATATCAAAAGTCTCTCCGTGTAGGCTCTTGTTTGAACTTCCATCAAAGCTTCGAATTGAATACAGCCAAGAAATGAATTAGTTTTTATAGCTGCAATTTAATGCCAAAATTTCGTTACAAACTGCCAACAATAATAAAGGTAACAGATATGTTCTTTCAAAATAAGAATAAATGAATCTGCACTTCAGTAGACAGATGTACATAAGTGAATACTGTATCGTACATCCAGGCGGGAGTTTTAAAAAAGAACTTTTTCACTTTGTTATGTTTTAGTTATCATAAAATTATTTCCTGGTCATATCAATGACGTTTATCCTCCGCTGAAGTTACTCAGGAGATGATACAGTAAGTTCCTCCGGTCTATATCGCCTGAGAATTTGAGAATATGCAAAGTCAGCATCAAAGTAGCTGGGATCCAGGATCGCAGGAAGAAGCTTGCGCGCCTGTGCATATATAGATATGGAGGAAAATGGAATTGGAGCGAGAGGGCCAGTCTGTGAACTCGTGCGAAGAAGTGTATGCGGGAAACGATGGGAAATTCATTGCAGCATGTGACCCGAGGATCAAAACTGTGAATTCGCGCGAAGAACTGTAGGCACGAATCGATAGGAATTTGATTACCTCTTCCGCCTTGGTCACGGACCACACCTCGTGTGGCGGGCGCCAGAGTCTGTTCGAAGCATTCAAGAGGTATAAGTAGGAGCTGGTTCAAATGTGGCTGAGTGAAAAGGAGAGTCTAGAGACAAGAGGTACAGAGAGGCTGTTTTCACTAAGTTCCTTATGGACCAACGACTTTAAGTGCTGCGACTACTAACTGCCGCTGCACTATTGAACCGTAAACTTTATCGTCTTTGAACCATTGCCGCTCAAACCCAAGTTTCTCGCGATTCTTGATCCGATGCTCGCTCGACCATTTTACCTCGAGAACCTTCGAATCCTTCGAACGACGTAATTAATTTTTAAATACGTTCCTGAGATTCCGCAGCCGAGTTACTCGCACTTCAACTATCAGCCTGGAACTAATGTGGTAGAGATTTCTCATTGAAGATCGATCAAGCGTGTCGAAAAATTAATATGGTGCAGCAGACTGAAAATATTCTGCTACTATTTCACATTGGCAAATACAAATGATATATTGTGAAGAAGAATTTGTGTATTGGCATTAGGGTCTTATGAATGTATTTAGTTAAAAACTTTGCATTTCTTAAAAGTTAAATTGGCAAACGTTTCGACCACGGATAGGGGTCCTTCTCAGTGCCAGATATTTAATTGGAAAATATTAAAATTAAAGCTTCGGTATGCAATATTTGGTAAAGAAATAAAGAAAATTCATGCATAAACTTAACAGAACAAATGATATAGTTGAAACTTCTATTGAACTATGTGTAATACGCAAAAGAACATTAATGCTACTGTGAGAGTAGTTTTTAATTAATCATGCGCGGAGAAAATTTATTCATTAAAATTCACCCAATTAGTTCGGTAAATGGTGGACATTACTGCATTTGGATAAAGCTTATAGCACAGAAAAAACTAAATGTAATCTTTACATCGATTTCAGAATAATCTATTAATAATGCATTACAATTAATTCGTAAAATTCAACACACAAATATTCTCGTATGGTAAATCATAATTTCTTGCCAAGTCTTGTTTCGAAATCGTTACTATGAAGGAAGACAATTTAGAACTTCTTGGTGAAATTCTGAAAATACTGTTGGAGTATGAAAATGTATTTGAAAATCGCTTTCAAATGGACGATCCTCTTCGCTTCTACGTGACCAACAAACGAAGTACTTTATGATTCGCAAAAAACCGTTTTTCGGGTCAACGTTGTCTGACTGATGTAGAGAGTAACGGTAGAAGGAACGGGTATTGCACAAATAGAAACGCAGAGTAATTACAAAATGAAAGGAGGCCCCCTAAACAAATTAAAATAATTGCTACGACTTCCGAGTCCGACAAGGGCTTCGTCCAATTCCAGTGGCCTTTCCTACTCATTCAATCTTCTTTTCTTCCATCTGCATTCTTCTAGTCTCACCTACAATAATGAAAAATATTCAGCTCTGAACTGAAATTACATCAGGCATCTAATGAAATATACAGCAAGCTATAACTACATAATACAACAATTTTTATGACTTGATTCCGATATTGAAATGAACGACGCATAAAACAATCTCGGGCAGTACTAAATGAGGCCAAATTAAGTCTAAGGAAAGAACATTAGAACTAGGCAAATTGAGTCATACTAATAAAAAAAGAATTTGAGTCGAAATGAATACAAGTAAAGTGTGAGCCCTTAAATTGAAGAAATTAAACTTCCTTCTGTGTCTAAAAATATAAATTGAATTTTCAGTGGAAGAAACTATGAATATTTTCTTTGTAATTTATACAAAATCCAAAGTTATTATTTCTTACTCATATAATGAAAGTGGAAAGAGCAATGTTTCGAACGGAAGAACAATAGAGCCATCATGTTTCAAAAGAAAGGAGCAGAAGGATCCAAACCCCCCTCAGAATTCCTAACACTCAATCTGTTACCCGCAACCCCGGAGCTTCGAACACAGAAGAAGTACAAAGGTTATCTAATTTTCAGACGAATGCCTTTCTATTGAAAATATATGTATAGCGGATCGTCTAAGTCTTATTGGCGTAGGCTTAACTTTGAGAACCATTTCTGAGGATTCAATCATTAAATAGGATGTATAGTCTGTGAAAAGATAGAAGGGGTGATGTTGTAACACTGGAACAACGCATGTTTCCACCGTTAAGCCAACTTGGTATGATTTTGGCCCAGATTTTGCCCAATAGTCGGTATTTATACTTACTTAGGAAACACTTGACATAGCTCACCCGACGATTGGGCCATGTTTGGGAAGAAGGTATATAAAGGAATAGAAAGGAATATAAAAAATAATCAAACTCTGACTGCCAATCTTTGGCATATATAAATCTTTTGGAAATCTTTGAAAATAAACAGAAATATATTTTGTTGAATATTTAGCAATTTTAGGAAAATAGCAGCGAACGCGGAAATACTAATACTCAATACGTATCCCCCCCAAAATCTAATTTCATGGTGAAAAAAATGTTTTGTTTTTTTTTGTGCATGAATAAATTATTCATAACTCCGCCATTTTTCATTTGAATTTCAGTTTTTTCATTCCAATTGAAAATAGGAAAAAGCACCTTTTCAACTACATATTGATCCTTTTATCATAGTCAAAATTCACGGAGCTACAGTAGAAAATATTTCGAAGTTTCTAATTTTTTCCTGATTTTTTCAACTTCAAAAACAATTTAATGAAGTTTTTGAAAACTCTATCATTTGTGGCTGACAATATATTGAAATTGCGTTAAATTTGGTGTGGAACAAGCTTTTTTTCATTGGAATTAGTTGAAATTTGACTAAGTTGTCGAATGTGAGCTAATTTAGCAGCTGAATTACCAGCTACAGCCTAAGCTAACATGCAATTCTCGCTCGTTGTTTACTGAAGTTCTAATGAAGAAAAATATGAAATTGTATACAAAACTCTACAAATATTGTTCTATAATACAGTTGAATTTAAACCAATTTTAATTGAAAAAATTTATTACACACAGAATTAAATGCATTTTCAATATATTAAGAACGACAAGTTATTGAATTTCCAAAATATCGTCAAATTGTTGTGAAAAATGCAAAAATCGGGAAAAAATGACAAACTTCAAAATATTTGAGATTGTAGATTTTTTATTCTTCACCGTGATGAAATGGACAATGTACATTTAAAAATAAGCGTTTTTCCACATTCAAGTGAAAAACTGGAAATCGGATAAAAAATGGCGAAGTTATGAATTATCACAAAGATGCACCTATCCTAATATGTTTTTTTTGCTACAAAATCTGCCGTGCAAACTAAAAAGATACATAAGTGAAATTTTTATGAAAAATGAGTTTTTGGTATCACTGGATTCGTAAGAGAAAGGTGCATCTAACTAGGATAATACAAATAATTAATTATTAATATTTACTGCAAAAAACGATTGTTTAAAACTGAGGAAAGTCTAAAAAGTTGAAAAATACAACAGAAAAAGATACACAAAGCACTTTGCGTGTCCCAAAATTTGTACACGGCATCTAATACGTCATCATCATACAAATGAAAAAGAACCTAAAGTGCTTTGTGTCTTTTTTGCCTTGTAAAAGTGAGCGATTGCGGAGCGTATTTACAAACGAAAAGAATCACTTGCCCTTGCGTATGTTTTTGCTTTGTAAAATAGCTCGAGCACTGATCCGAAATCCAAGAGAAATAAGTCCCGGCTATTTTCGGTACTCTTCGGAAATGTTCGGACTTCGGAGTTGCGGGACGAGCGGCAGTCAGCAAGAGCGCGTGATGATATAATATATAATATGTTATACATATAGATTGAATTTATACATTGTTCGCGTGAAATTTATCTTTCTTCTACGGTAAAAATATGTATTTGGAATAAATATAGGTACAATTTTATGATTGTACAATAGGTTGGTTCAAAAAACGCTTCTCGAGCTACAGGGCAAGTACCCCCCGCAAAAGTTTCCATTCTCGGAGAAAAAAAATCCCTAATTTTTTTTCGAAATTCGAATATTAACACGTGCCACCGGGCACTTCAAAATCCCATTTAATTAACATGGGAAAATTTTTGATTTTCGTGAAATTGAACTCATACTTCAGGGTTTCATCGAACCGTGCCAAACTTTTCAGGGATTGAAGATGAGTACCTATGAAATAAAAGCATACTAATAACTATTATTTTTAACCCACCCTTAACCCCCCCCCCCCCCCCGGCGCCCCAAAAAAAAAAAATTGATTAGCATTTCGAACTCGAAAGTTCATTGCCTCACTACCCGATTTGGGTAGTGTTTCTAGGTGGATAAATACTACCAGTGTGGGTCCACCACACCCACGACGGGTCAACAACACGCAGTATTCCCCGAACGGTCACCCATCCAAGTACTAACCGCGCCCAACACTGCTTAACTTCAGTGATCCTACCGGAACTGGTGTTTTCAGCGTGGTATCGCCGCTGACAGCGCCCCAAATATGACCCAAAAATAAAAAACTACATTTTTACGTATTATTGTTACTTTTTAGTCATTTCCGTCGTCTTTTTCATACAAATAATTACTAATGGACAATTTGAATATTTCCCAAGAGTTTTTAAACAATTTTTACTGGTTGAAACAAATCTCACTTATTCAAACAATTATTTATTCCCAAAAAATGTAAAAAATAATCGTATTTTTTGATTGAAATGTAATAGTTTGCCATTGCTTGGAGCAGTGATTTTTTTAAAAAACATTATGTAATTATTTAAACAATAACTTATTGTTTATTCTCAACATTTCCAAAAATTGACCCAGAGATGTCCACTTTTTTCTCAAATAGGTATCCTATGCTACTTTTTGTTAAATAATTATATAATTTTGATACATATCTTTCAATGTTTGATAAATTTCTATTTGTTTAAACAATTTTGATTTGCTCAAGCAGCTTTTTTTCGATAACTTTAAAAAAATAATATAAATATGATTAATGTTCTGACTTTATAGTGCATAAAAAGAATATATTAACTAATATATTTTTATATATTATATATTTTTTCTGTCTTCCAGTATGTCAGATTTATATTCATAAGACTTTAAAATGCTCTAATGAAATATAATCTGAATCCATTTCATATGCAGTCTAATTATGAAGAAATATGAAGAAAGAAATGATAGATACACTTTTATAATTCAAATTTTATTATGACTTTGATGATTTATTTAATAATGCGCGAAAGAAGATGTAAACCATCCATACTCAATTTGAAGGAAATTGAAAAAAAAAACAATAATTAATTGTATAAACAATAACATGAAGTTTTCACCAGAATTCATTACTTGCCCTCTAGGGTGACAAAAAATTTTGCATTGCATTTTTGGACCACCCAATTGTACAATTTCGATTAGTGTCGAAATGCATACGTCTCAGACTCTCTCAAAATATTTCAAGTTATAATAAATTTTTAATGAATTTTAATAAATTTCTTATATAATAAAATATCTCAAGATATGTATAAGTTTTAAATTATTGCGTTTTCTAAATGTTAAGTAGCCGCAAATGCATAATGTTCACATAAACAATAAGCGAGATTTATATGAGAATTAGTGCGATTAATCCTTTTGCAATTATTTACTATTAAAAAATAATTTAAATCTGAGATGCGTCGATAATTAAAACGTACATACTTCCACGAAAAATATTTAATAATATACTTCGTTATTGATACTTTCTGATGAAATAATCAACAATGTGATTTTGAATTACCAAAAACTTAAATAAATGGTTTACTGCAATAATTTATCCCCTTTTTTGTCCCCTTCTGCAAAATTGAAATTACGTAAAACGGATGACTTTTAAATATTTATTTGGGTTCAATAATTACATTTTAACTACAAAAATGCAGATGCCTTAAAGCAAAATTAATTTTTTATAATAATTTAGGTATTATCATTCCATCTAGTAATCCAGTCAAACTAGACAAAATAGCCATTTGTTCGAACACCATAATATATATCCTGTATTTTTTTGCTTAGATTGTTTCCCACAAGTAAGATATAACAATGTAAGAAACTTTTTTGTAAAGCATCCAAAAAACTTTAATTTTCCCATGGACAATTCAGTAGACATAAATAGACATAACAAATAAGTTAATTTTCAGTGAGAGCATTTGATCAAAAGATAATTTTTCATAAAAACTAATCTGATTTTTCCTTTTTTTAAACACAATTTGTTAACACAATTAGTTTACGTACATCAGATTCAACAAAATTCATTACGCCATTCGACTTCATTAAAATAATTAGAATTCATTTGATGGATAATATATTGAAATTCAAGAATTTTAAACCAGACTAAAATCAAATTCAAAATCCCATGTAACGTCCAATAATCAAGTCAATGTATAGAAATCCTGAAAATAAAACAAGAATTCAACGATCAAATTTGGACAATCACCACAAAATGCTCCTACTGGATAATATGCTTTCTACTTAATTTGTTATTGTCTTTTATTTTAGAAAGTTTATTTTCATTAAAAAAATTATTTTATTACTAAAAATTAATTTTTTTGGCACTATATTAATAAAAAAAAACAGTGCAAATACTACTTCATGCGAAGATCAGGATATTTGGAATAAGGTGATCGATATTATATATGACACTAAGACTAGCCCCCACTACCCTACATAGTGTCCCTTACGTATGTTTTTCTGTTGGATTTCGAGGCCGCGCTCGATCTATGCGATAAAGGCACTGTCCGCAAGTGACTTTGTGTTCTTTTTGCCTTGTATTTTCGACTTTTCGCGACTATTAAAACTACGCAAGTCCATTTTTTAATAGAAATTGTTTAAAAAATCAATTTTTTATTGCAAAATATGAAAGAGCACATTATTTTTACCCTAATAGTGTACATAGATTATTCAAAATACTATTCGATATTAGAGTTCTTTGGGCAAACAGTTTTTCTCGATTTTCTCAGTTCGAGTGAGATTGGACTTATGTATCTTTTTAGTTTGTACGGCAGAAATCAGATTTAAGGGTATATGTGAAATTTTGCATATGGCACCCGTTTTAGTTCCACTAGACCTACAATGTCTACTATATCTCGTGAAAGTATATGAATTTTTTTTTCCCAATCATCACGTATTTCATCGCTTTGATATGGGTGACGGACAACTTTGCACGTAGCAACTTTGCACGTGCCCCACTGTGCACGTCGATGGCCGGACGGACAACTGTGCACGTCCATCTGTGCACGTCCAAGACCACAGAAGCCCATCTGTGCACGTCGGAATTTCGACGTGTACAGTTGTCATTTGGACAACTGTGCACGAGCACAGATGGTACTTGGACAACTGTGCACGTCGAAATTTAGACGTGCACAGTTGTCACTTGGACAACTGTGCACGTGCAAAGATGGTACTTGGGCAACTGTGCACGTCGAAATTTAGACGTGCACAGATGGACTCTTGTGCACTTTGCCGTGCACAGATGTCACTTTCCTAACTGTGCACGTGCACAGATGTCCCTTGCCCAACTGTGCACGTTTATATCCTTACGTAAGGGTTGTACTTAAGTAATTCAGAGAGTTCAAGGAATTCAGAGAATTCAGAGAATTCAGAAAATTCGAAGAATTCACAGAATTCAAGGGATTCAGAGAAAGCAAGGCATTCAGCAAATTGGAGGCATTCAGCGAATTGAAAGAATTCAACAAACTTAAGTAATTCAGAGAATTCAACAAATCCAGGGAATGCAGAGAATTCAGGTTATTCAGATAATTCAGATAATTGCGAGAATTCTAGAAATTCAGCAAATTTAAATGCATTCCGCGAATTCTAGAAATTCAGGGAACTCAAGGAATTCAACGAATTCAACGTATTCAACAAATTCAAGAAATTCAGAGAATTCAACAAATTCAACGAAATCAACAAATTGGACGAATTCAAGGAATTCAGAGAAAGCAAGGCATTTAGCGAATTGGAGGCATTCAGCGAATTGAAGGAACTCAACAAACTCAAGGAATTCCGAGAATTCAAAGAATTCAACGAATTCACGGAATTCAGAGAATTAAACAAATTTAACGAATTCAAGGAATTCACAGAATTCTTCAAATTTAACGAATTCAAGGAATCCAGAGAATTCAAGGAATTCAGAGAATCAAAGGAATTCAGAGAATTAGGAGAATCCGAAGAATTCGCAGAATTCAAGGAATTCAGAGAGTTCAAGAATTCGGAGAAGTCAAAGAATTCAGAAAATTCAAAGAATTCTGAGAATTCCGAAAATTCGAAGAATTCAGTCAATTCAAGGATTCAGAGAATACAAGGAATTCATAGAATTCAAGGATTCAGATAATTCACAGGATTCCGAGAATTCAGAGAATACAAGGAATTCAGAGAATTCAAGGAATTCAGAGAATTCAAGGAATTCAGAGAATTCAAGGTATTCAGAGAATTCAAGGAATTCAGAGAATTCAAGGAATTCAGAGAATTTAAGTAATTCAGAGAGTTCAAGGAATTCAGAGTATTCAAGGATTCTGAGAACTCAAGGATTCAGAGAATTCAAGGAGTTAAGAGAATTCAAGGAATCCAGAGAATTTAAGTAATTCAGAGAGTTCAAGGAATTCAGAAAATTCGAAGAATTCACAGATTTCAAGGAATTCAGAGAAAGCAAGGTATTCAGCAAATTGGAGCCATTTAGGTCGAACAAAGAGAGATTTTCACATATCTTTAATAATTTGAAAAGAATAATTTCTTAAAAATAATATTTGAAATATTTTCAAACTAACATTAAGAAAGTTAATACGCTCCATTCCACCAGGATTTAATAAGTTTAACTGTTAAAAATTTATCCTACATAGATACAAATGATCACCCTCGTATAGACCCTTACGTAAGGACATAAAAGTGCACAGTTGGGCAAGTGATATCTGTGCACGTGCACAGTTGGGCAAGGGACATGTGTGCACGTGCACGTGCACTGTGCACGTCTAAATTTGACGTGTACAGTTGTCATTTGGACAACTGTGCACGTGCACAGTTGGTACTTGGACAAATTTGCACGTGCACAGATGGCACGTGCACAGATGGCACGTGCACAGTTCGCACGTGCACAGTTGTCCATCTGACCAACGACGTGCACAGTTGTCCGTCTGGCCATCGACGTGCACAGTTGGGCACGTGCAAAGTTGCTACGTGCAAAGTTGACCCCATCCCCTTTGATATCAGTTGCCCATGATTTTCTTCTGCTTAATCCCTTAACTATTTTTTTATATTGGGATGCATTGGGAGCAAGATGTTCGTGAAAGAGTGCATTGATAGCGAATTGATAGAACTTTTTTTTTAATTTTCAGATAATTAAAACAGCTTTCATTCGTCTTCAGACAATTTTTATGCTAGGTTTACAAAAATATCAACAACCAGGAAAAAAGTTAGAAATTGTTGAAGATAAGAATTATCATCAGAGGCCCATAAATGGTACCTGCTTCAATTTGATAAACACTTGTCGAAATAAATTAATTTTGTGTGTGAAAAGTATCATCTAGTAGGACTGTAATTGGATACATTTCCGGCCCGATCTGACAACTTTTTTTTTCTGAGTGCGTACACTCAAGAAATTATGCTCCATATCGGGGCCTATGATATATAGAACCCTTTTTTTGTAGTTTTATAGAGAATTTGGTTCCATACGTTTTATCTGTGAAGTATATACAGTTTTCAAAATGCAGAGCCCGTTTCTTGGAGATGATGAGTGGAATATTGATATAATAATAAAATTCGAAATCTCCGTGAATATTATAAGCGTTCATATTTCCGTAATTGATATTGATTTTATATTCGAAACGTCCATGACAATTTATTTCACGCAAATAGTACTCGCTCTTCACTCATTTGAGTGGATTCAACTCAATTTCCGCTTCAGCAACTAATGAAAACAATACAAAAAAGATACTGCCTACAGCATACGAGTCGACGAACTCGATATATTTTGCATCTCGCCTTTCGAACTGGCTTACCTTTACCGTAGCTCAGTTATTTATATAGAGCAATTTGTTTTACGTTTTAGAATGAGAAGCAAATGCCGACTTTATTTCCTCAATTTCCTTTCGGCGCTAAAAACACATTGGATTGCAGTAAAATTTTTGTTTACAATAATATTTGTCTTTATCATCGCCCCAGAAGCTCTCTCAATTTTTCTTATAGGTCTTTTTCATGATGCGTAATTTCCGTTCTTCCGTCTATATAAAATGTAAACTAATCTCTATCATATACAAAGTTTTCTGAAATTCTGTTGTTCTTAAATGTTGTTCAAGAATTTTCCTCTTCCTCATGTTAAATTATTGAGCTGCAAAAACCCAGCGTCGGAGGGGAAAAATTAGTTTATCATTATTAATTAGATGATAAAGTTGATTGGATAGTTCTTAAATCATCTTAACAAATTTCTTTCACATACGTCAACTAGTGTATCCTCTATCCATCTCTAGGTGTTTTTTTTTTCATTTCTCCAAAAACATTTTTTTTTTAAACAATTAAATTGCTTATAATTTTGAAAAATTTATTTAACAATCAAGTGTAACAGATTTCAGTGCAGAATTGGTCCTCTTGCTTGCTGACGTCACAGACTAAAACAAATTAGAAGAGATTAGGGGTGCAACCTTAATTTCTTGTGATTATTCACAGGGGTACCTCCCCCCACGAGACTTTGGAAAAGGCTAGGGGTGTAAACAAACATTATTTCTGTAAATAGTCACAGAAATACCTTTCTGCCCTTCCACAAGACGCTGAAAAGGGGTAGGGGCTTGACAAACATCATTTCTGTGACCAGTAACAGGGGTGCTTTCCGGCACGCCACTAGGCGTTGAAAATGTGTAGAGGTTTAAATAAATCTACTTATGTGACAAGTCACGAAGGTGTCTTTCTGCCCCCACGAAGCGTTGGAAAGATGTAAGGATTTCACCAACATTATTCCCGTGACCAGTTATAAGTGTGCCTTTCCGCGCATACGAAACGCTGGAGGAGGGTAGGGTTTTGACCGAAATTATTTCTGTGACCAGTGACAGGAGTGCCTTTCAGCCCCCACGAAAGTATGAAGGGGTGTAAGAGTTTCACCAGCATTATATCTCTGACCACTCACAAAAGAGCCTAACATTTAGTGTACTCAAGCCCGTTGCACCTAATGAATTTCAAAAGCGATTCTCTCAGAAACTATAAATCACAGAGGACAAATCTCCCTCTCCCTCTCCCTCTCCCTCTCCCTCTCTCTCTCCCTCTCCCTCTCCCTCTCCCTCTCCCTCTCCCTCTCCCTCTCCCTCTCCCTCTCCCTCTCCCTCTCCCTCTC
>CAKNXH010060452.1:53748-84829 GCA_932178445.1 Andricus quercusramuli
CCTCTCCCTCTCCCTCTCCCTCTCCCTCTCCCTCTCCCTCTCCCTTTAATTTTGTACACTTTTCAACACGTATTTTTACTTTACTATAGTAAAAGTAAATGTTCATGTGAGAAGAATATAAAAACCGATTTTCTCATTTATTAATTAATGTTGAAAATTCGTTATTTCAGCTATGATGTCCGGAACATTCACTTCGGTAAAGCCAGACCGTGGAGTTCCGAGCACTTTTGGGGCAACAGAGCTACTTTTCACGCATCAGCACCAGCTCACTTATCGGTACATAATTTACGAGAGAGTGATGAGGGGGAGTACAGATGCAGAGTGGACTTTCGAAATTCTCCAACGAAGAATCTCAAAGTCAACCTTACCGTGATTGGTGAGTGCAAATTTTTAGTATATCGCGCATTTTCAGCGTTACCAGTGCACTCTTCTGAATTTCTAGGCAGTTTCAGCTCATTTCGCAATACTCTGCTTTTCTAAGTCCGGTAAATCATATACGAGTAGCTCCATATTTTCACCAAATACATGGTCGATTGGAATCCCCCTAAGAAATTACACTATACTGGTTCTACACTCCATCAACCACGCTTATGTTTCTAATATCTGTACTAATATATTCACTTGCAAAATCTTGCAGCAACTACTCAAAAAATTTACCTTTTTTGTAAAATCGTAATTTTCCAAATTTTATGATTATGAAACCAGGCACCCTCAATTTAATTGAAATTTATTCGAGTGGTACGACTTAATCTTATGTCTAAAAATTTGCATCAATTCATTTTCGAACACACTTAAAAGCTCAAACATGGCTATTTCTGATCCAATCAAGCATTAAAAAATGCATATTGTATCTACATATATACCTGCTTAGTATATACCCTTAAAAACGTGTCTTATTTTCGCGCTTTTATTGTAAAATGATAAATAATCGTAGAATTCAGAAAATATTACGTACTTTCAACTATCGCAAGCTCAACAATACTCATTTTTCATCCAGATGAGCGGTAAACATGCATATCGTTTGTAAATACAGGGTGTCCATGCTGGGGCTTGAAAAAAAAGTATGCAATTCCGCGTACACAGCTGGTGTCTAAGACCGGTTGCATAATTTTCGGTAAGCCCCAGCGTGTACACCATGTATGTGCAATATGCATACAATATGCATTTTCACCATTTATCTGGATCGGGAATAACCTTTTTTGAGATTGTAACAGTTGAAAATATATAATATTTTGTGAATTTTACAATTATCTGGCACTTTGACATGAACGTGCGAACACAGGATATTTTTACATTGGGTACATGCTGATCAGGTATATATGTGTATACAATATGCTCCCTCTAATTG
Source organism: Andricus quercusramuli (assembly GCA_932178445.1). NCBI lineage: Eukaryota > Metazoa > Arthropoda > Insecta > Hymenoptera > Cynipidae > Andricus > Andricus quercusramuli. The sequence continues at coordinate 55,097 of CAKNXH010060452.1, forward strand.
AACTAGTTAAATTCTCACTGGTTCAATCAGTATTTTGAGTGATCGCTAGTGAACCAGTTATTTTCTGGTTTTGACTGGACAAGCCAGTAGGATACTCAATCGAAACAGCGTTACTGAATATATCGGTGACGCCAAGTTATAGATTCGACCAGTGATATAGTGCTCCACACACATGAACCTCTAGTAGTCTGGTACGAACGTATGGCCGAATATGGGATATAATACCTAATTTTATTTCTAAGCTCAATCAAATACTCTTCAAGCTTTATTTTCCAAATTCAATTCTAATGTTCTTGATAAGCGGTCCTCGTGAGCAGAAATAAAGATTCACTCTTTTGCGTAACACAAAAAATAATACCGCCCTTATTTAACATACACCAGCCCAACTTCATATGTAATTATTCTCACAATTATTGGTATGGTTCTTAGCTTCCATTAAGATGAAAAAGGAATCTAAAATATCTACTGTAAAGATGCCCTTTTTACAACACTTATCACTTAAATTTATCCAACTTTCTGCCTAATATGATACAATTGTTCTTCACATCAATTCTCTTAAAAAAAAGACTTTCTCTTAATGCTGAATAACTTCTATTCAAATCCTTAACTAAGATCTGTGGATACACACAGTCATAGACACACGCATGGAGTAATTAGTTTATCTATTTTATTTCTTCAATATCTAATCTCAATGCATAAAAAACAGGTTCTCAGACTAGCAAGACGTCTGTCAGATGCGTTCATTTGGTTGTCTATACACAACCAAGAGAGGAACGATTAAAGAGCCACAATAACAAGTTTTTCATTTTTTTTGTGAACTTTAAGGAGGACCGCCATGAAGTGAACTGTATCCGGATGCTCAGAGAAAAAGTTGTCTTGAAAAAAAGCATCTTCCTCTTGCCTCGTTTATCTTGGACCACGTGAATATGTTTTTTACATAAACAGAATTATTCGCATTCAAGATTAGATGAAGTTTGTCGCAAGAAGATAATATTCTAGAGGATTTTTTTGTATCAAATGAAAATTCTTTCAACCTTTAATTAAGGAGGAAATTTCGTTCTTTGTCAAAAAGCATCCTCTTCGCACAAGAGGACATTTATCTGAGTGAAATCAATTTGAATCTGAATAGCACGCTTGAGCAAAACAGCTTGAAAAATATTATCTGCAGAGTCAAATTCAAGATTTCCAGTTTCTATCTCCCATACATCTTGAATTTTTTGTGAGTTGCTTTTTATTTTCAAGAAATGACTTACTATGTCTCATCATTTTAGATAGTTGCTAGGTATTACATGGTATACACGATCGGATTGAAACACTCGATACCATTGCTATCCCTATCAAGTCCATTTTTTACAAAAACTCCATAACTTTTTATATTTTACGGTATGTTACATCATAAATAATGACATATGACGACTGAAGATTACTAGCGTTAACGCATTAAACATGTTTCAAAATATTTTCAACATTTTATAACTGCCTAACAAGGGCTTCACAAGAAGTGGTTGTCCTGTGGAATAAATTCCATGTAGCTTACTACGTTTTACGTTGGGACAGCAGAAATCATGTTTCATGCATTTCGTTCTTCATAAATAATAAAAACTGGTCTCAGGTTCGATGCATTTCGTATAAAACAAAAATAACCTTTCTAAAAATAAAAAGGCGTGGAATCGATAATAAACTAGGGTTAAGCCTGGGCCAGGGTTGGCGATCTAGCCTGGTAAGATTTAGCGTTTCATTCCAGCTTGACCCAGTATTGATCACCATGCTAGGCCTAGTTTTGCTACGCTTGGTCCCTGTTAGGCCCACAACGAAATTTCGATACGTGTACCAATGAATAGCACTCTATTGAACAAAGAATGTTCTTTAAAGTACTCTGCCAGAAATAAAGTTCACATAGAAATAAGGACCAAAAGTGAACTTGATATAGAGTATCATACAAACCAAAAAGGCAGAGATTATTACATATCGTACAACTGCATCAGCTTTCTTAATCTGAGACCGAAATCGTTTATAAACCAGTTCATTTCTCTTTCTAGTAAATTCTGTGACGTAACATATATACCTTAAATTTCTCATCTGTTTTGATGTTGAGTAAACATTTTGATTAGTTATAATTACTTTAATCTGTGGGACTGCAAAGTAATTTAAGCTGTTAGGTAATATCCTTTACAAGATATCGATTTAACGATTTCAGGTCTTCGTAAAGTATCTAAGAGAATCTTGACGGTGCGTCTTGTTATAGAATCGATAAGATCCTCAGGGTATCCAAGGAAACGTGCGAGGTGAGAGCCGAAGACCTTTGAACGTCGCATCGCTAACGTAATTTGTCCAGCAACCATCCATTAAACTCAATTGCGTCCAAATCGACTTTTTCGGAGAGCACAGCTGCTATTATTGGAGTCATAGTGGATTACAAATCTTAACAATTTAAGTTGTTCGCATTGAGTTTGACAAATCAGTTGATGCACAAATATGTTTTAGTGAATTGTTTTCTTTCAGAAGTATGGATCGGACAATCGTATAGTGAGATCCGATGGGAAAGACATTTTTTTATTCTTTCGCAACTTTTTTCATCTCGATGGACATTTTCGAGTTTATATTGTCATATTTGACACCAAATTTTGATGTTATTATTTTAAATTGTTGGGAAGTGTTTAAAACAGGTTATATAGACAATAGAGTGACCAGAAAAAAAAGCATTTTTGGTTTTTTTAGGAGCGAAAGGCAAATAACAGTAGTTTATCCGATTGTAGAAGTCAGATTTTTGAAATCGATTTAAATAATATTTAAAGGTGGCCCATCGTCTCTCAAGTTCTTATGTAATTAAAATGGGCAAAACCAACTGTCCCTTTATTTAAGATTTCAACTACGATGTTATTCACTTTTTAACTAGAACTTTTAATGTATTGTTCTTCAGGTCCTCATAATCCATATGGAAGCATTTTTTCAATGGAAATTTTATAAGAAATATTAATTACGTTAGCTTGAAAAGTGCCATTTTTACTATTTGCTACTGTTTTCAAAGTCTTATTACGGCCCTAATAATATATATCTTATACTAAAACGTTGAGAATATTTTCCTCGATGGTTGAAGATCACATTTTTAGAAAAGCAGATTTGAAAAAATATAAATAAGCCTGCTACAATGAAAACAAATCTGTGTACATTTTTGAAATTCGACAGGTCTACGACTTAAGCTGTTTAATTTTCGGTGCAGAGCGCTCATTAGCTGGGCCATACAAGTCGATGACAGAGGATCTTGACACCATAAACTCTATAACTATATAATACTGTTATAGAGCCACATCGATGAAAAGAGCTGAGGTTGCACTTTTACAATCGACTCTTTACTTACCGAAATCGTTAGCTTTTGCAATGACAAAATTCAAAGACGATGGGCCACCTCTATATACTCTTTAAAATTAGGCGAAAAAAATCTGACATCTACAATTGCTTAAACTGATTTTTTTTTAATTGCTTCGCTGTTAAAAAAACCAAAAGTGTTTTCTTTCTGGTCACCCCAGCAGACAATATAAACTTTTTAATTTCAGTGCTAACCATTAAAAGTTGATTTCTAAAGTTTAGATCCGTCACTTTTTCCCACCTTTTCATATTTTTCATATGTTGTTTTTTGTGTTTAAATCCATAACAAGCTTTGAATTTTTCGTTGCACCAGCTTTTTCCGAAAATCCTAAAGATTCGATTCACCTATGATATTTTTAAGTATAATAATTTTTTTATTCGAATAAGAGATTTATCTAATGGATCCGAATGACAAACATATTTTAGGTTGTATGTATGAAAAGATGTATGCATGTACCAGACGAATCTCACTTATTAAAAAATTATACCTTCTGACAATAAGTTGAAAATCCAGAAAACACATTCAAGTTGAAATGTCTTCGAATACTCATGTCAGAGAATTCTTTCTGTCATATGATAAGAGAAATGTTTACATTCATTTTCAATTCCACTTTTCCGAAATCCACGTTGGTTGTTTTTGCATGCCGTAGTATGTTGTAGTATGCCGTAGAAACTTATGGTTCAAGGGAAGTATATAATTTTTAAATAAAAATGAAGAGACGTAAAGAGTGCAGGTGCATAAGGAATCAAGTGCTAAGTTTCGGCATTGCGTTATATTGGCGCAAGATACTGTTAGAAATTTCTATAGGAATTTTCAGAGACGCATCACTACAGCTTTATGCAGAAACCGTTTATAAATTTTCCTAAACTGTAACAGAAATTTCAGTAACGGCAACTGCATAACGCTTCAGTCACATATTTTGGAAAATTCTGTTACAGTTTAGGAATTTTCAGTTACTGTAACTGAAAATTTCAAGAGGTCGAACATTTTTGTTCGGGTGGGTCGAAAGAAACAAATTTTAGAAAGCGAATTTACAACTATGTGGAAAAGTAGTGTATTGCGACCCTAAAAACGTATAAATTATTTGATGTCGATTGATTAAGGCCTTTTGAGCGCGCGTTATGGAACTGTGTTGGAAAAATTATAAGTTTCATGGATTTTATATTATTATGTGTTTCAATTTTTTATGTTTTAAAGAAGCATTTTTAAAATCTACAGAAAGGTCGGAAGAATGATTTCAGATATTTGAGGCTTTTCTACTCATACAAATACACTAGAAAAAAAATTGACATGATTGAGAATAGATCATTTGAAGAAAAAAAATACAATACTCAGTTTTTAAAAATTCACTGTGCTTACATTCAATAATTTTGAATCATGTCAATGTTTTCTTCAGTTTATTTGTATGAGTAGAAAAGCCTCAAATATGTGAAATAATTATTCTCCCATACTTTCTGTAGATTTTTAACACGTTTTTTGAAAATAGAGGTCTGGTCAACCTAAATTGTCTCTTAGAGAACATTCATTGAAGAAATGTCAAAATTTTTGGAGACGAGGAAGACTCCGAAGAACATACAAAAATCGAATCACCCAATAATACCAAATCTTTGAAAATAATAATTTTTCCACACAAATTTTCATAACGCGCACTCAGAAGGCCTTCATCAACCGACAACAAATAATTTATACTTTTTTTTAGGTCCCAATACACTGTTTTCTGACATAGTTCCAAATTCGATTTCTAAAATTGGTTTTTTTCGACCCACCCTAATACTCGTTACATCGAATATATGATCAAAGACCATCTTTTATGATGAGAAGTTTTTTTTTTAATTTAATTTGATTCCTTGAGTTTATTATAAATAAAACATAGATTTATACTTAGTTATTTGTAAACAAACTGCGCTCGTATATAGTCTTACTATAACTTATATTTTCAAGACAAATAGACACTGCAAATTTATATTAAAATGAATTTCCAATTTTTATTAATTAAAAATATATGTTCCTTGATCTACGCTGTAAATTATAAATGAAAGCAATGAGATATAGAACGATTAAAAACTACAGACTTAACCTATCTACCCAAGAGGGCGTCATGTTACGTAAATAGCGGACTCACCATCCAATTGAAACCTGGATCGAATCCTTTTAAATATGGAATTATCACACTTAATTTTGTACTTTATAGCCGCCGATTGCCACTGAACCACCATGTTTTGTCTCGCAATGAACGCGATCGAGAAGCAACAAGTGCGCATGCAACTGCGCACTTCTTTCAGTTACGATACCTTATATTTCTGATACCGTTTAGGAATTTTAAGAAACTATTTGTAATTTTCAGATACCGTTTCTGAATTTTGATGAAAATTTAGTAAATTTAATATAAAAGTTACTGAATTTCGTTTTCAGCAACCCAATTTCGTAAATTTCAGTTACTTTAGTACCTTAAATGTGTCGGAATTTTTCGAATATTTCTAACAGTGATAATTCTTTTGACCTAACTCATTTCGCTGTGAAAGATTTTGGCCCAGTTCAATTTAGAAGTTTAGAAGTGGGTAAAAATCTAAGTTTGCTTATTTTTTGAATCGGTTGTTCTTTCACCTATTTATTTTACAATCCAGTATAGTTTATCAATAGCTGGAAAGCACTTTCTACTTTTAAATATTCAAGGTTGAAAAAGTTTGCAAATTTTTGGATTTCAATATTTCTGTTTTTGCGGGCGCGCCTTCGTTTTCTTGGAGATGGTTGCTCTTTAAAAGCTATTCTTTTCACGTTTTACAGTTCTAATTAATAGCTTGAAAGACATTTTTTTTTCTTCAAGATTGAGACATACGACAATTAGGCAGTGACGGCTAGAAATTAGTTTCTTGTTTTTTTTTTTTTTGTGAACAATGTTTGCTTTCATATAGCAGTTCTTTCACCATTCCATAGAGCTAAGTAATATCTCGTGAGGAATTTTTTGCTTTCTTCTTTATTAAATACGTTAAGGTTAGATAATTTGTTGTGTCTCATAAAATATTCCGGTTCTGGCACATATGCCCCTGCGGGCCGAGCCTCTTTGAACGCATTTTATCGTTTTTATCGAAATAAAAAATTTTCATGATTTTATGATCATTTGAAAATGTACATACTACTAATGTGCAGAAATTGAAGTTACTTTTTTCATCAAATTAATATATTCACAAGTACAAAAAATTATAACGGAAATCAAGCAGGGGAGGCGGATGCTAAATGTGTCAGGAGTAAGTTGTTCCGATGGTTTTGTTTTCAAAACAAAAAGATATAGTGATATATTCTAAGTACGTCTCGACTAGTGAGACAACGGCAGCCAAGGCACTCGCGAGATGGGTGCAGAAGGCTGTCATCCTTGGGTCGCTTCGTGTCCTCAAGACACACGATGGTTTCGCCGAACATGGGTATGATTTACTGCGGTTCTACTGGGAGCCGATGTCATATTTAGATGGCAATTGCTCCCAATCGGATTCTGCGGTGGTTTTTTAACCCGTTTTTTCAAATTATATATCGACGCCTCCATTCAATATGAGTCTATGTGCTGATAGCGCCGTGTATGATACTATGCGCTGTGTATTAGCATATGGAATAGTTTAATACAGAGCGCTGTTAGCACATATACTCATATTGAATGGAGGCGTCGAGATTATGATACATAGGATTTGATACAAGGATGAAGTAGATAAGGATTGATCAAAATTTGATACGAGGATGTGGATTATTGTGCTGATAAAATTGTATAGGATAAATATATGATAAATGTACCTATTCTATAAAATCTTATCAGTAAAAGACTTGTATCAAATTCTATTCTTCGGAGACCATGATATTTCGAGGAAATTCTATCTGTTGAGAAATTGTATACTTTTTTCGCAACAGTTCCTTCTTGGAAATCTATAAAATCTTATTCTCGCAGCACTTGTATCAAATCCTATCTTCAGAAGTTTCGGAAACTTCTATCAAATTCTATCCGTGTAAAAATCTTATACTTTTTTATCAACAAGTTCTCATTAAAATTCCATGAAATCATATCCTCTTCAGAATTTTCTCAAATTCTACGTACAAGAATCCAGGAAATTTCTATCAGATGATATCCGTGGAGGAATCATATACTTTTCTATCAACAGCTTCTTACCGAAGTATTATCAATCTCTATCTACTTCATACTTGTATCAAATGCTACGTATCAAAATCTCAAAAATTTTGATTAAATTGTTTACGTACAAGCCTCTGAAAAGTAGCGTTTGATACATGCCTACTGTGGCTAAGAATGAATAGAGTTTCATTAAAAAACTATTGATAGGAATAGTACAAAATTTCATAACGAATAACATTTAATAAATTTATTCGAGATTTCTGGACGTAGAATTTAGTTGAGTTTTGAAGCGAAAATGTCAACTGAAAAGTATATAAGCTTCCTTTATGGATAAAGGAACATATGATACGAACCTTTTCTGCTCGATATATTACAGTTTTATTGAGAACATGTTGGTAGGAAAAAGTATAAGATTTCCCAACGGATGGAATTCGGTAGAACGATTTGAGCTTGCATCTGAAAGTGGACAGGAATGTAGGATGTCATATCTTATAGGATAAAATTAAACTCTGATTTTGAAAATCGTACTAAAATCATAGGAATTATTGGAACAAGGGCCTATTTCGCTTCAATAGAAATCAAGAAAAAATCTAAGCGTTTTATAGAAATTGATTGATTTTTTAGTGGAATAACGTAAAATACTTCACAAAAAAAGTATATCTGATTTTGTTAGACTTTTTGTGAAAGGCGTTTGATATAAATGTGAAGAAAATTCCTAAAATTGCAAACGGGGTAAGAAGGGGCAAGGCCGACCAGGTAACAGTCCATAATTTTTCTAAATTCAACAAGATGTGGAATTCATCAATATGTTTGTCACTCGAGTTCTAAATTATTGTATATCATATTCCTATGAGTATTATTTACATAGCTCAGTGATATCTTCACTGCTTTTCTGAAAAATGTCGGATTTAATTGACCCAATTATCAAAATTGTTCATGATGATTTTTGTATTGGCCTGAGAGAAGTTACATATATGATGACAAACATGCATTCTATAGAAAAATTGAATTTGCAAACGTTGCGACCACGAATAGGGGTCCTCCTCAGTGTCAGAAATTAAGTTGAAGAATAAACTTAAATTTAAAACTTGGCCCGAGTCGAAATTTAGGCCCTACTTTGAACCTATAACTCCTACCTTAGTAGGCGCTGGAGCAGCAAAATAGGTTCAAAATAAGCAGCGATTTCATTTCAATTTAGACCCTAATTTGACGCTAAAAATGTCCGAAGTCAGCCGTTTTTTCACGTTTAGCGTCAAAGTAGGGTCTAAATTAGAACCTACATTGGTACTCCAGACAGGTTCCCTTCTCTGCAGGAATACTTTTACTATCAACTGTACATCAGGAACTTAATATTGAAACAAAACTCATAATGTATACAATTCTTTGTTTCTAATGTTTTTTATCATATGATTTGAAAACTTATTTGTCAAATATCGTTGACGTTCGCTTCAATTTAGTGGAAAGATTCCTCAAGAGAATGAAACCGATTTATGTTGAAATTACAGACTAGTCCGACAATTTTTTAGTCCGTAACCTCCAAATTTGGTTGTCTTTCGCAAGTGGAAAATATGATGACATATTGCGATAAACGAATTTGTACAGAGAAAAATGATGTTAAAGGTAACTATGAAAACAGCAATGAAATATGTAGAAAAAATCACTTTTTTGAAAATTTTTAAATTAATTTTATTGAACGTTCCTCAATTCGCAAATGTCTAACACAATATTCTAAGCAATTCTCCGCATGCGCGTGTGCATGTATATATATATATATATATATATATATATATATATATATATATATATGTGTGTGTGTGTGTGTTTGTGTGTGTTTGTTTGTGTGTTTGACTGTATGGATGTTACACTTTCTTGAGTACACGATAACTTGAAAACTTGTAGATAAATCGATGAAATTTGGAGAGCTTATTTTCATCGCTTATATCTTGCAACTTACCTAAGGATTTCCAAAAATATTTATTGCATTTTTTTAGCACTGAATAATATTTGAAAAGTCTGTTTTTTATAGTAAAACTTTTTTCATTGACACTAATCAAAGCTGATGCAAGAACACAAAAGATTACTTGGTTGGAGACAAATCGATTGACATATGATATCAATACATTTTATTGAAGAGTAAAGAAGTTTTGGTCATTTCTATTACATTATGAATCGATTTTCATAGTAAAAATGTTCTCATTCTCGTAATTTAAAATTCATGCGACAATGAAAAAGATGTGTTGATTCGATGCGAATTGATACGTTTTATTGAAGAGTAAGGAAATTATGTTCATTTATAACAGAAAAACTGTATTATCATTAGGACAGTAATAGACCGTTTACATGAGATACTTATCACATTACGTGAAATAGATATCTACATTATCAAATTCAATGCTAGTTTATATATCTAGATAGAAAGAGATTTTTTCTATCCTGATAGAAAGACTGCCAAATTTTATTTTTCGGCCCGGCCTAGTTTAGGGGGTTGGGGTAAAAGTAAAAAAAAGCGTCATGTAATATTTGAACGTCCGCTATAGTCCCTTCTTAATTAGCTCTAAGACTTGAACTCGTTTAGTCATCAGAGCATATCTTAAAGTACAAATTGAAAGTGTTTTCTTTCTGATCTCTCAAGACACTTTGAATTTGGCATAATTTTTCTTGTGAATGCAGTATACACAGTTACACACAGGTACGAAGGTGGAATGTACGTTACCGGGAGTTGTTGCGATTTTCAAAGGAGTGGGCGATAACGATGAAATATAGGTGCGGGGCGACTGTTAGCCCGGGTGAATTTCGAAATGGCCGTCAGACATCTCCCAGAAGAGGTCGGTGATGTCAACCTGTCGACATCAGTCACTGACGTTTCCACGGAGTATTAATTTCCGTGAAAGGTTCGCGACACGACCTCTGCTCTCTTCCCTCGCTTATCCATCCTTTCATAAATATTGGAGCACCAGCCGATGTTACCCGGCGAATACCGTAATTTCCTTCTCCTTTAAGCGAATAAAGATTGCAGCGCGCCTTCTCTTCAAGGAGAAGATCTCTTGAACAGGCTAATTAAGATTTGCTTATAACGACAAGCGGAATAATGCCTTTATCGGGAAAATAAATCCTCATATTTCACATTTTTAATGGGCTGTCTGAGAACTCAGGAACACGACTTATATTACGCTCGTAGAAAACATCTGAAAATTATTTCGAAAAAGGATGCACTTAATTAGAGGGGAATGCTGAACTTACTATCACGTCGCGGAAGGTAGTTAGAAAACAAATTTTCTTGAATATAAAAAAAGGTGGGTAAAATTTAGTTAAGCAACTGAAACTTGTATTGGATGAAACGAACCTTTGATTGGTTCAACCCAACCTTTGTTTGACCCTATAGCAGTTTATTCATTTGGTTGATTCTAACAATTTTTCGTTGAATCAATCAAACTTTTTCCTGAGTGTGTTGTTTGTGGGTAGAACAAATCTTCATCTTGAGCCCAACCCCTCCCCGATCCCACCGAGATTTTATCGAAAACTCAAGAACATTTTATAATTTGTGACCGTCCGCGAAAAAAGGGACCTAATGCGGAAAAAATCGATTATTATTTTTTTGTTCACACGCATCATTAGTTCATTATTTGCTGTTTCATGATGAAAATTTCATTCCTACATCTGAAAATTTCAAATTATTATTCAACTGCAAAATGGGGCTCTCTTATGGAGTTCTTACGTTGAAGCGCCTCTTCAATCACTCCTCCTGTAAAATGAAACTACTAGCTAATGTTTTACGAGTGCATACTGGGTTATTAATTGAAATAAAGTCCGGAATATTCATTAATTGCAGTTGGACGAAGTTGTGCACAAATATCGGAAAAAACCAATGATATAAACTATACAAAATTCTAGCGAGCATTCGAAACTTTTCGAAGATATTAGAGAAGATTAAAATATGATAGTATATATAATTCTGGGACATTCTGAGAATGTTCAATAAGATTTGCAACCATTCAAGAAAACTTTAGTAACTTCAAATATATTCCTAACAAGTCGAATAATTCCGAATTTCTTAGCAAAAATAGAATACTTAGCTTATAAATATGAGGGTGATTTAATACATGGGCCAAATTTCTTTTCCAAATTCATTTGCACCGACTCTCGTAATTCCCTCTGATGACTGAAAAAATTATACGTTCCAAATTGCAGTGCAATTGTTCAATATGTTTGTCTCTCCCGCATGCTACTTCAAGTTTCTATTGTTTTAAAGGCAAAGAGAACTGGCGAATTAGATTTTTTGGATCGAAGCAATCAGTATATACGGTTCACTGATGGTACACAAAGCTCTTAAGCATGCTAAAAGTAAATTTTTTAAATGTACAAGTTTGTTGTTATTGTTAGTAAATTAAGTTTACTTAATCTGAAATCCAATCATGATCCTAGTTCCGAATCGCGACTTAACTCACTTATGTCACATACAAAATATTTAGTTAATTTTTAAAACTCAACCCGGACGTAGGCTCCGGAAGCTACTACCACGATCCTTCTCCGGAAGATTAATCCTGTCAAATAAATTATAGAACTCAGAAAGCAGATGTAAGTTGAGTCAAAGTCTCGACCATTCTTTATTTTTGTCGTGTTAACTTTTCTATTTGGGACAAGAAATCAATTTTAGGTTGTTAACTTCTATTTCTTCTTCGATCAGTTAAGATCTGGCAACACGGCGATATAGGAGAAGCTATGGAGTTTGATCCAATCAACTGGAAAAAATTTCGCATTCCCTTACTCCTCCTCTATCATCGAAAGCAGAACTCGTTCTAAGATCTCGAGAATTTCGAGATGTAAACGTAGCAGGAAATTTCTCGGAAGAGTGGATCCCATTCTAGGAGCTTCCGGCAAGACATCCATCGTTTCAAAATCTAGGAGGTCGCAACTTTTTCGAGGAGTGGTTTCCGGGAGCGAGTCGTCAGGAAGTAACGAGCCAACTTTCCCACAGTAATGACTCGGGAAGTGATTTAATTCCTTTTTTGCCAAGGTAATAATAGTGATGTATGGAATAGCTATACTAACCGTACTTTGACCGATTATACATTTCTATTAATATTGTTCTGAATTCTAATTCAAATTTAAGTTAGGGGTCCTAGATATTCCAACATCCGTATTTTTTAACTAATAGTGTAATATTCTGAAATGAAAATCTTCAAAATATTATTAATTTTTGTTCCGCTAATCATGCTATTTTTGTAAATGTAAGGAAATAGTTAATTGTCAATTTTAGGCTCATATCCTTGCTCATAGCCGAAAGCGACCGCTGAGCGAAGAAAACAAACACAATGTGATTTTCAGTTAGTTAGTTGCACAGAGAAAGCCGAGAGTAATCTTTACCCTGATTCTTGAGTAAAGATTACTTTTGACAGCTCTAACGATTCGGCAAATCAGCCTTTATGAAGCCGCACTTATCCAATTTGCCTATTACACCAACCATCAGCTAACTTCACTTCAGCGATCAAAGCTAGTGGCCTATAATTTTCAAGACGGTGGTGACAACTTTTATGAGAACAAAAGACAGTTTCTGCCCATCAAGGGTAATATTTGTGTTTTACCAATACGAAGACGTAAAAATACGACGTTACCAGCAACACTATTTACCCAAAGTTTTTTCTGTTTGGAGACTTTTTAGTTAGACTGTCTAATCCGCTTATATTTATTACTGTAGGAACCATTTCCACTGCAGTTATTACAGCTGCGCCATGCATAACATTTCCAAAAAGTTGCAACCTCTTAGATTCGAAACCGATGGATGTCTTGCCGGAAGCTGAGAGAATGCGATCTTTTCTTTAACGAGAAATTTCCTGCAACATTTACATCTCGAAATCCTCGCGATTTCATGAAGAATACCAACATTTTATGAACCTAAGATGACTTCTAGTGAAAGATTAAATTTTTTCCAATACAAAATTGCAAAACGAGGCTAATAATTCTCCATTAAAGTCTAGAAAGAGAATTTTGTATTTGGTATACAAAACTTAACTAAGAACCCAAATTGAGTCCACGATGAGTCGTGAAAAAGTTGTTAATATCTTCGAATCGGGTCGGAAAAATATTTATATATTCCAAAAGTGAAGAACAGTGTATTGACATCCCGAGTAAAAATGTTTTGACTTGAATTCGACTTGGTGATGATGTGAGTTCGTCTGCAAGGCACCGATGTCTCGCTGCGTCTCAAAACTGAAACAATGCATCATACTATATAATGTCTCACTTTTATGGTCTTAGCAGAGTGGTTTCAAGTCGGCACAAACATCTCTCAAGACGAAACTTTTTGGACTCAGAAATGAGACTGTATACAAATGCAAAGGAATAAAATTGATGAATGGAAAATTTGTAATAATTAAATCAGTTATTTTTATTTTGTGGATCTGAACGACTATAATCCTAAAAGATTTTCTTGAAAAAAATTAAAATTGTAATTTTCTATAAGGATCCCTTGAGCTTTTAGAAATACGTGAGAACGAACAACATTTCCAATATCATCGTCAAACAAGTATAATACAAATGTCTTAAAGACATATAAACTTGCCATCAAGACATAAATGTTAATACAGCTCTGTCTCAAAAAGGACACTCGTTGAATTCAAACTTTTCGACTTCAGCATGTCTTGATCAGGGGCAATTCAAGTCAAACCAAGTCGGAGAATTTTCACTCGGGATTGCTCGAAGTTCCAGATACTCTGGAAAAATCAATTTTCACAGTCGACAGTGTGCAGTACAGATGATTGCGACGTTACATCGAAGAGGGTACACGTTCTCCACAATTTCATTATATTATTTTCTAAAGATCATTCAAACTTCTTCTTTTATTCCGAAAATGTTAATTTTTTCATGTAATTAACATAATTTTTGGAAAATATTATTGAATATTATTTTCTCTTCTTCTCATTCGTAGAAATTAAAAACTGTAATGTTCATATCGAAAAATAAAAAATTTATTATGGAAAAATAATAATATAACTTGCCATATATCCTACATTCATTAGTTTTCCTACTAATATAAGGAAACCTATGAAGTAATAAAAACTTGTGGAGAATAATTATAGTTTTTGATTCATTCATATTTTCTTCAGACTGTCTTGGACATTTTAGTAGATCAATTTTTGTTCAGTTCATCCAAATTACCTAGGCCGTCCATGAATGTATTTTTTTCTTTTTTGTACTTAGTATTGATATCTCTTTCATATATTCAGAGAAGGAGACTTTCATCTTTTTAACATATTGGTGCCCGTCCAAGTGTCCCGGACTGAATTCTATACTTTTTATAATACAAATTTTTTGCGCTTGCGCACTTATTAAAATAGCGAATGTGCTATAAATAGCCCCTTTCTCAGCTCCCCCTATGCGTACCCAAAAATTATGGCTACTTGTACCGAAATTTCGGTACACGTAGACACGGCTTTCGTTTAGTGAAATCATTTGCTCATCGTTTGGACGAAAAAACTCAAAGGATATTGAGTTTTCAAAATTAGAGTGCTAACTAAACGCTGCACAACAAATTTCAATTTATTTCAAAAATTCTTTTACCAATCGTTTGGATGTCGTTTAGTCGAGTTTGGAAACGCACTTCTGACGATTGGACGTCGAAATTGTATGATTTATTGAATAAAAAAGTCATTGACACTATACTGGCGAACGGCGCCTTTTCAAGTAGTAGTGAACTTCTTTGGTCAGCCATCTCCTCAAATAGAATATGATGAGTCAGACATCCTGAGAAGAAAATTTTTCAAAAAATCAAGTTTTTAGAAGATATTATTTATTTCAGCCCTTTTTTATTCATGTGGAGCGGGGTTGAAGTTCTACTTTTCAGGTGTAAATAGGGACTATATACGCAAATGATAAAACATTATAGATTACAGAGATCTGCAAAAAATGGGTTGCGATTGTTTTTGACCAACTGAGATTCAACATCGGAAATCACACTCTGCCATGTATATGTAATGTAATGTATAATATGTAAATACCTGCCATGTAGGGTAATCATCAAAGTATTAAACTTCACTGAAGGATATCTCTGCGAAAAAAAAGGATATCTTCAATTTGAACGAAGCTTTTTAAAGTTTGAGAGTTGCGCTTTGAGATGGCATGAACCAATTTTACAAAAAAAAATTTCGCGATGTAACATAAGCTCAAATATACCAAAGGACCGCATTTTTCGCACATTTAGGTTAGGATATCTAAAAAAACCTGAAGTTTCGCGAGAATTCTGACCTCGTATTCGGATTCTATGCAGAAAATTACATCGGAAATGATCCTCAGTTGGCCAACAACAATCGCAACCCATTCTTTGCAGATCTGTGTTACAAATCTGTGATCAGGCATTCTGCGCTATTCGACCCCCTCACCACAGAAACTGTGATACCGAAAATCTAAAAAAATTTGGAAATTTTTGAATTATTTAAATTCCCGTATATTTCCCAAATTTCTCAAATGTTCGAAATGTCTAACATCATAAAAAATTTAAAAATAGTATACAATCTTCAAATTTTCTAAAATTTCAAAAAATGTTCAAAATTTCGACAAATATTCGCATTCGTGAAACTATCAT
Source organism: Andricus quercusramuli (assembly GCA_932178445.1). Lineage (NCBI taxonomy): Eukaryota > Metazoa > Arthropoda > Insecta > Hymenoptera > Cynipidae > Andricus > Andricus quercusramuli. Next base: position 71,153 of record CAKNXH010060452.1, read on the forward strand.
ATTTTGTCAAAAGTTCGAAAACATTTTAAATTATCAAAATTTTTAAAATGTACCAAATTTCAGAATTATCCTAATTTCTAAAATTTCTAAAATGTTTCTTCATAAAATTATCAAAATTTCTAAAATTATAGAAACGTCTCAAATTTTTGAAATCTATAAAATCCCCCAAATTCAGAGATTTCGAAAATTTCCAAATTGTCTAAAATATCGAAAGTTTAAAAAAATATTAAAATTTGTCAAATTATGAAAATTATGAAATTTTTTGAATTGTCAAAATTTTTCAAATGTTCCGATTTTCTAAAATTGTCAAAATTTTTAAAATCATAAGAACGTCTAAAAATTTCCAAATTTTTGAAATTATAAAATTTCGAAAGTTTTAAAAAATGTTGATTAAACTTTTTAATTATTGTAATTTCTAAAATCTCTAAATTCATTAAATCCAAAGGAATTTTAACGAAAGAGAATTCAAAATTACGAAATGATAATTGTCGAAGCTTTGATTCAAAAAGTTATATGTATAAATAAGGGGAAGCACGAAAACAGAGCACGGAACGCGAGACCCTATAGACGCGAGCCCTAGGCGCGCTCAAACTTGTTAGCCGTGCGTACAACGCGCAAAAATTTGTAAAAGTATTTCACAATTTTGTCTTGCTATGGCTATTCTTAATTTCATGTTTTTGTTCCCTTATGACAATACTTATGATAAAGAAAAAAATATAAGTTAATATATAAAATCCCTGAAAATAAAACAAGAATTCAACGATAAAATTTGGACAACCACCAAAAAATGCTCCGATTGCAATTCCTAAAAAACAAATAAAAAAAATGTATTTCTTTGGACAAAAATAAAAAAGAGGAAGGAAAAATGAGAAGGCAACCAATCAAATCCCCTTCCTTCTCTTTTTTATTTCTTTCGTCTTTTTTATTTTTATTATTATCAAATCACAATAAAAAAGCATGCTAAGTATTTACGAACGTTTCAGTGCTCACAGAGCACACACAGCTCACACAGAAGGGTGCTGTGTGAAATTCTATATATTGACTTGATTATTGGACATTAAAAAGGGATTTTGAATTTGATTTTAGTCTGATTTAAAATTCTTGAATTTCAAAATATAAGTTTTAATTTTAAGTTTTTCTTAACTAAATCTAAAGTTTCTCCACTAGCGTCCAAATTATTTTATTTTATGCCTCTATCAATTTAAGTTCTTCTACTAGCATCATTTTTTGACTGAAGTCATGATGTGAGAAATAATTTGAATTCTCTGCTGTCCAATTTTGTTTCATATACCAAATTGTAATTTTTGCAGTCAACTTGAATCTAGCTTATATAGTAGCGCTGCCAATTGTTCACTGAAAGAAACGCATACATTCATCGTATAGTCGACTGTGAATAACGTAACACTTCCAATCAGAGATTTATATTTCTTGAAGTTTTGCACCTCTACATTTCACACATGGCTAACAAGGAAAAGATTTAATTTCCTGGAAGATTCCTAGGTAAAGAAATGGTTCCTGGATATCCACGGTATGTTCTACTTCTCCACCCAGCCTCATCTTGTTTACGAGTTTGGCGAGAGGAAAGTAGACGGAAATAAAAGACGGGTATGGTATTTTGCGGCTTACGACGGATGATAATGCAACTCGTACCCCCTATACTGTAGTATTTACGTACGTTTTCCCAGCCGTGAAAGCTGTGACCACGAGATAAGCGATTTTCCTCGGGTGTTTGCGATCGAGGGCGAAACGACAAGCAAGGCTTTGAAAACGCAGCAAAAAGTTGGAGCCTCAGGAGAGGTGGAACGCAAGAAGGGAAGAAGGAACACTGCACCTTTATTTTATATTCTTTCCTCCCTTGAAGAAATCAAAACAGCCTCGGGTAATGATAAGATGATAATGTGTTGTATCTTGTGGCGCTTTTAGAGTCTTATTTCGATCCTTGGGTACTCCGAGGCTTTCTCCTTCAGCCATTCTCCTCAGGCGAAACTTTAACAAAAATATTCGGAGAGAAGGTTAGACTTTTATGGAGCTTATGATTTGTTACTGTTTCTTGATTTTTATATGATGTAAAAGTTATCTCAATGAACGGATACACGTACTTGGTCGTCCTTCTTGAAAACTGGAATGTAAAAAAATGTGAGTATTGCCCTCTACTTTTTTGCATTGACATTACCTTCAAAAATTTGTATGTATATTTTTAATATTCGGACTTATCGCTATAATAACCAACTCAGAATGTTGTGCTTAAGTCTCCTTGCTTTCATATTTTTTAAATTACCAGAAAAATTTTAATTGTTTAAACCATTTTCATAAACGAATGCATATCTTCACCATTTTTTTCATGAATAGGATGCATTTTTTTACGGAATCAACTTGAAATTTATTGCAAAAGGCACCTTCTTGTCACATTATTCATAGTGACCAAAAAGTGTTGATTATTTGAACAATTTTTATTACAAAGTGCACATTTTGACGATCTTTTCATTAATCAGCTGAATTATTTTGGCGGAAATAATTCGAAATGTCTTGCAAAAGACTCTTTGCTATGATATTTTCAATAGTGACAAATACTAATAAATATTTAAACAATTTGCATCGACAAATGCACATTCTAACTATTTTTTCACGAATAGGATTTTTTTCGGAGTCAATGCTAAATGTCTTGCAAGCGACTCTTTGCTGTCATATTTTCAAAGGTGACAGAAACTAGTAATTAGTCAAACAATTCTGATGAGCAAATGCACATCTTGACTATTTTTTCATCAGTAGACATGACTTTTTTGCGGAATCAATTCGGAATGTTTTGCGAAAGAATACTTGCTGTCATATTTTTTGTAGTGACCTGATATGCACCACGGGGAGGTTGCTCAATCGGACTTTGCATATCATGCGACCCTGAAAAGGGACATTTTTAGGTAGGCATTCGTACTTAACAGAGCTTTCATCTTTCTCGATTTTATTATTCTATAACTGCTAATTAAATGGTCCAAATGGAGCAGAAGATGATGAAGAACATCTAGGTTTGTTAACCTCGAAGGACAAATTTCTATCCAAAAAACGGCTGTATTCAGGGCCACATGAGTAAAAAGTGGCTAAGAGTATCACCATCTTCAAGGAGTGAGCTCAATTCTCACTTACTGAAGCACGAATGCCTACCTAAAAATGTCCCTTCTCAGGGCCACATACATAATATGCAAAGTCCGATTGAGCAGCCTCTCCGTGGGGCATATCAAATCAGTATAAAAAATATGATGGCAAGGATTTTTTCGCAAGACATTTTGAATTGATTTCGCAAATAAATCAATAATGCAAAAATGTTCAAAATGGGCATTTGTTCATAAAAATTGTTTGAGTAATTACCAGTTTATGTCACTTTTGAAAATATGACAGCAAACAGTCGTTTGCAAGACAGTTTGCATTGATATCGAAAAGAAATCAAGCATATTTATGAAAAAATGGTTAGAATGTGCATTTGTTCATAAAAATTCTTTGAATAACTACCAGTATCAGTCATTTTTGGAAATATGATAGCAGAGAGACTTTTGCGAAAAATTTCGAATTAATTCCGCCAAAAAAATCACGCTTATTAATGAAAAAATGACGAAAATATGCATTGTTTTATAAAAATTGTTTAGATAATCAACACGTTTTGGTCATTATGACAAATATGGGAGCAAGGTGTCTTTGAAAAGACATTTCAAGTTGATTTCGCGAAAAAATACATCCTATTCATGAAAAAAAGGTTAGAATGTGCAATTGTTTAGAAATTTTTCAAAAATAATGATCATTTTTTTGTTACTATGAAAAATATGATAGAAATGAGTCTTTGGCTAAACATTTCAAGTTGATTCCGCAAAAAAATCAAGCCTGTTCATCAGAAAATAGTCAAAATGTGCATTTGCTTATAAAAATTGTTTGAAAATTGGCAATCCTTAGCTATTCTTAACTTATTGTAATCGCCCATCATTATCTGTGGTACTTAATACAAAAGCTATGTGTTGAAATTAGCTAATTATTGTGAATCACAAGAGAATGGTTTTTGTTAATTAATTTGTTTATAACATTATTAACCATTTTTGTTGTCACTCCAACCCACTGAAAATTATTTTCAGTTAGCTATTACATTGATTTATGATTGGTCACGGAAGTGAAAAATAAAAAAAAATCGATATCTCGAAAGCTATTCGAGATATCGATTTCAAACTTTCAGATTCGTGTTTCTCGCAGAAAATCCTATCGAAATCCGCGTCAACACTGTCAACACGGATATTGTAATCTTGCCAGGTTATGTGATTTTGAAAAATGATGTGGTAGGTAGTGGTTACTTTTTATTTTGAAAACCATGACAAAAAGGAGTAGTCCGGAAAGAAAAAAATATATTAGCGGAAGATCTACTTATCATTTATTTATGACAAACTTGTAGTTTAAAATCACATAATAGAGGAAAATTGACAAAATTCAAAAATTGAAATATAAGTCTATCGGATCACACTACATTGAATTTTTTCGCTGATTCAGGTCGCTCTTATTTCTTGAACTCACACCACGTAAATCAGGTTCAGTTTTGAGTAAAGAATAATTCAGTTACGTGCTTTACAACTTCCAACGCCGTTTTAATAATTCTAATCATTTTATTTATCTATTGATATATTGGTTGACATGCAGGAAATGATATGTTTACACAGACAATTCAATTGAAATGGGTTCAATACGAAAGTAAAATACATTTGGCACACAATAATCATGAAAAAGTGGTTCCACTATCATTCATATTTCTTTCAAATTCTTCAAAATATTTTCAATTTTTCTTTTCATCTCGGTTCGTTTTTTAGGCAATAATATATTTTATTTTTAGCACTGTCTATATTTATGGAATTTGCCATTAGACTAGTCCTGAACAAGCTACAATGGAGGTTACAGTTACGGGAAATTCCGCAACCATAGATAGTGACTTCATTTTTAATAAAACAAACTGGAATTAATGCATGTATTCTTTAATTTTTTATTTAACATTGATTTTAGGCTTTTACTGCCCCGAATTGGGCGCGGTCAATGGGCACGATCATAGATCAATTGCGAAAGAGGGCGAAAATAGATAGGGATCAATGGCGAGGGGGAGTTCAAATAACATAAAATTGGTTTAAAACGTTTTTATGTATCAAATTCATTAAATTAAATTCTATCTTTTGGTAGAACTTTGGGAAAATTAAAGAAACCAAAAAGTATACGGAGAAAAATTTTTGGTTAAAAAATTTGATATTACAATATTTATTTTTACAATAAAACAAGAGCAATCATGGTTAAAGCGTCACTGTTGGAGAAATTATTATTGTGAATGTTACATTGTGAATTTACTAAGTTTTTTGGAACCTAATAATAGATGATTAAATAATTGTATTTATACCAAAATAAATTTTATATTATTTTTAAGAAAGACTGTGAATTTTACAGAACGGAATAGAAAAGACATTCTTTGTATGTGCATTCTACGCATTTCTGATTCTTCCTATAAAAAATAGAAAAATACTCTATTGCTGGCATTAGCCCAAATACCGCTTCGCCAAACGCTCCTAGGGAAATAGAGTCCACTGTCGATAGTGAGATGTGTCACATATACTGGAACTTCATATTCTCGAGAATTGTTTCTGTTGCGCACTCTAGGCCTGACATAGTTCTCCTTGATTTCAAAAAACGAACCATGTTCGCTATCGAATTCTCAGCACCAGCTGATAAAAACGTCCTATCCACGGAGAAGGAAAAAAGGGAGTGTTATGAAAACCTTATAAGGGAGTTGCGACGGTTTTACCCGGAATAATCTGTTAAGCAAATCGTCTTGATCATCGGCGCTCTTGGAGGTGCCAAGGCATCCCTGCGTGTCAACAAAATGCTAAGACACTTGCAGGGAAAATGCAGAAGGCGGTCGTCCTTGGGTCGTTCCATGTCCTCAGGGTGCACGACACTTTTGCCGGATCATCGTATTGAATTCGTCGCGGACTGTAACCACCTATCTAACGGTCATGAGACGTTGTTACGGCTGGAATTTTACCGCGATTTCGCTGGGAGAAGGTGCAGTTTTTCAGATTAGCACCCGCTTCCGGCGGAATCTTGCGTTTTTTCTTTATAGATTTCGATTCTACGGTAAAAAGTGAGTAACTTCTGTAGAAATTTGTTTTCTATAAATCGTCGTTTTCCACCTGAAAATGCCTTCATAAATGTTACTGTTCTGCTTTACAGTAAGCGGCGTGACAGCTATAACACCGAAACTTTCAAACGCGTTTTTCTCGAAACTACATTTTTTTAAATGGCGACCATGATTTCTCAAAAACGGTTCAATCGATTGCTTTCAAATTTTAATGATACGTTCAGCACACATACGGCTATCGCCAAAACTAGGATTGAAAAAAAATATTGAACCATTTTTTTTTCTTAAAAATATAGTTACAAAAAATTATGAAATATCGGTCCTTAAAGTTTAAAAGCATATAAAAAATTGAATTTTCAAGATTTTCAGAAAAATCCTAGTTCCGGCGATAGCCATCCACCTGTAGATTAACATCCAATTTTGTTTTTTGATTTCGGATAAGATACTCTGACAGAATCCTGGTCGCCGTTTACCTACCTTTTTTTTATATGGTTGCCATTCGCTCAATAAAACTCGCGATCAAGATCATATTTTTGCATATAAAATTCAGAGTTTCTACTAAAGACTGAATAAATATATAGTAAAAATTTGGAAGCTCTGTGTTTCTTAATTTCGCTAGAAAAAATTCCAAAAAACCTTTTAAAAAAAGGCTGTCATACGGGACGACCCCCTTATGAAATGAAAATACTTGTGGATTGTCCAGTCTGCATTACCAATTTATTGATGGCTTGTATTTAGAATTTCAATGACCGTGCAACATGTTTTGCTTCAGATAATTATTGTATTCGAATTCTAACACTGGATGAAGTTTGTAATTTTGAGCACAGGAGCTGAATAAAAAGTTTATAGGGTACACGAATATGATGGTTGTATAATATAATAATATATTCTATGAAGGAATAAAACTTATAATTGTCATTAATTGATTAGAACCTTATGAACAAAATTGTTATACAGTCTGTGAATATAGTTTAAAAACAATTAGTAGGATTTGATTCCAAAAACTGAAGTTTCTTGAGAGAAGAAACTGGTGAATTAGAATGGGACACATATGTAAACAGTATTTGGAGAATATAGTTACAGAACAGATATTTGAACAATACAACAAAGGAATGAATGACATTGTTTCAATTGGCAATTTAGAGCCAGTTTAAAAAAATTTCTATGCTGTGTGCGATTATATATGATTACATAGATTGGAATCAATTTGCAGAATTCGTTCCCCCAAAAACGCTTCCTAAAAGAAACGCTTTTAGTATTTAGATATTATGGTCACACACAAAAATATTATCAGACAATATGCACATGTTACTTTGTTCTTTATTTAACGAAAGTATTATGAAATAATAACTTGCAGTTTATATTGCATTCGCAGTGGTTAAAGCCATACATATATTTATAATATCATTCCAATTAATTTTTGGGACAATAACAAAAATGAATCAAAATTTTAAAAGAAAACTAGTATTTCTTTTCACCAAGCTTAGTCACTTTCGTACTAGTAGTTGCATACTTCGAGTAGACGGAAATATGAATCTCATATGAGACAACATCTTGAAAGAGGTTTTCTACCTAAGTTGCCCAACTGTTTGTAATTTTTAATTTTCATAAGCCGACTAGCCATCGACAGCTCTGGTTTCAATTCCCAGCAGTGCAAGTATTTTCTTTCTTTTTTTTTGAATAAAATTTAAAATATAATTTTTATAATTTTGAATAACTTAATAATATTACTAGGAATCTGTATTATCTTCGGAGATCGTAACTATCAATCATTAGAGAAATCCTTACACAAACCGTGAAATTGGAATTCTATAATATCGATCAAAGGTATCTCCTCTAATACAAAAAGGTTTAACGTCCTTTCAGACCAGATGGATCTATAATTTAAATATTTTTATAATTAAATTTTTATTTAAAAAAGAGATATACTCCTTTCGCTCCGCTGCGATTCGAACGCCAGGTCAACTGATTGCCGGTCAGGTGCTCTAACCACTAAGCTTTTTTCGAATAAAAATTTAATTTTAAAAATATTTAAATTATAGCTCCATCTGGTCTGAAAGGACGTTAACACTTTCTGTATTAGAGGAGATACCTTTGATCGATATTATATAATTCCAATTTCGCGATGTGTGTAAGGATTTCTCTAATGATTGATAGTTACCATCTCTGGAGATAATAATACAGATTCCTAGTAAAAACATGTATCTAACATAACACCTTGCAAAGAAAGAGTATTCGAAAAAAGGACTCTTCTTCCGATCTCTCGAATAACAAAAAATTAATAATATTATTTATACGATAAAACATAAACTTTTATATTCACCTTTATTTTCAGTCACAGTTGCAGACTGTTGAGACTGGAAATTATATTTATCCTTCTTAAGAATCAATTGCTTTGAACAGACGTCTTGCTAAGGCGTTGTTGAGTCATTTATATATTTTTATAACTTGCCATTATGTCCACTGACGGTTGGAAACTGTTGAGGCTGGTACTGCTTTTTATTCCTTTTCATCAACCACTGTATGCATTAATTTATCTGAAACGAACACCTTGCAGAGGCGTTGTTGAGGCGTTTCCATATTTTTATAATTTGCCTTTATGTCCACTAACGGTTGCAGACCGTTAGGACTGGCAATGCTCCTTATTCCTTTTATCAACCATCAGATTGAATGTTTTGCTTCAAACGAACACCTTGTAGAGGCGTTTTCGATTGGTTTATATATTTGAATAAGTTGCCTTTATGTCCACTAACGGTTGCCGACCGTTGAAACTAACAATCATTCTGAGGAAAACAAAAACCTTGCAACTTTCCCCCATATTCTCTTTTTTACCTTCGTATGATGAGCTGAAACTGAATTGGATTTTGATTTAGGTTCAACAGATCAGGGTCAGCTTTTTTTAGTTTTTTTAAATGCGATAAAACTTGAACTACATACTTCTGGGCGAAAAATATATGACGATGTGCGTCACATTGCGAAGAAAACAAAGTTAGAGCAATTAACTCTTACAAAATTAACCGATATTTCTACGAAAAAATGAAAGATTTTTTCCTGGATAGTTTGGGTTACCACCGTATAAGGAGAGATTATATTTTTCGAAATTTCCTATCTTGGAATCTGGGACGATATGCTACACACGGGACAAAGAAAGAGAATGAGTATCTAGACCGATTATGCGAGGAGCTTGCGACAGAAGAGAGCGCGAATTTTCAATTATTATATATGCTTTAAAAATTGTGATAGTACTGTGTAAAGTGGGGGTACTACATGATGATCTGGAGGAGGAGGTGCGAAATATAATTCAAAAAGTCTTCATCGGTTTTCTAGATTATGCACCATGTCCGGACCGGGAGCTTTCTCGTTTCTTGTCCTTTTCAAAACCGCTGAAATATCTGAATTTGTGATTCTCAGTTGACGGTAGAACGTTCTTTCATCTGCCTGAACGGTTACCAAGGGTGGATGGCTTTGGTAACATAGTGTCTCAGATTTCAGGCTCTATTTCCTTCCTTATTTTGAGTCAATGAACCCAATCCGCATTTGTAGGCCTAGTTCTGCAGGCCCGATTGAACTATGTCCTTATATTTTGCATCCTGCATGCAAGTTTGAATTGCGTGCTCTCTGTAAAGCAAAGAAACTTCACGATCGATATCAATGCAAACACTGACAAAACATATGCTTCCAAGCTATCGATTTGATAAATAATGGTAGTAGAACTTGTTGTGTATTAGCAAAAATATCATCTGTTGAAAATTCAAGTGAGTTTGCTTATTATGTCTAGGCCTGTAGTCAAATTCTCGATCGTTCTCTATAATAATTTGAAATCAGTCAATATCTCAAGTTATAAGGTCAAGTATATGTTTTTATGTCTTGAATACGTTTAACCTAACAATATTTTTTTTTTTAGCAAATAGTGATAAAACATTAATTTTTAAGCTTCTTTGGCATATAAGCACTGTGGCAAATCTTAGCAATTCACAAATTTCTGTTTCTAAATTATATTAAATGCCATACCACGTTTAAAAAACCAGTTCTCGTTAGATCACTGTAGTTAAGCAGTGTTGGGCGCGGTTAGTACTTGGATGGGTGGCCGTTCGGGAATACTACTAATTGCGTGCTGTTGGCGTGTCGTGGGTGTGGTGAGCCCACACTTATAGTTATTTACTACAAGAAACTATCCACCTAGAAACACTACCCGAATCGGGTAGTGTCACGCCTACCCCGAAAGGGAAATGGCTTAATGGTATACATACAAATCATGTAAAGTTTCGTAATACAACCTAACTTTTCTACGAGGCATTATTGTTTAAATAAAAAAGCACAATTAGTTTTATTTTAACGATTATTTTCATTTATTTATACATATGGGGCATCCCATTTCGTATGAGCGCACTTACCAAAACCAATATTTTTCGATTTTCTTCAAACTGCGGTAAATTGTATTATTATAGTACCCTATTGTATATGCAAAACCGTAAGCAATTAAATGTAATTGCACCTCAAGCAAACTGAATAACGTTTCTAGCTGAACTAATTCGATAGGAATATAGCCCTGCAATGATATAATGGACATGCAATGATATTCTAAAATAATAATTAGAATAATTAAATACTTGCAAAACTTGAGAATCTGGAATCAGAATCTAAAAGCATGAAATTGAAAACAAATGAGGAACATAGAATTTGGTTCAAGCGGGGGTTTTGTTCAGAACTCAGATTCCATGAGTTTTGCAATCATATATTTTATGTTGTTTAATAATAATTCACAATATGTAAAGATGTTCATCATTATATGCATTTAGGGTTATAAAGTATAAATTATAAGCTTCTTTTAATATGCGTTTAATCAAAATCTAATTTCCTATAACAATATAAGGACATATATTTTTTTACACTATCATCGTTAAGCTTCTCAAACTTCCAATGGAATTCCTTAATTACTAACTTTATTGAGTTTGGTTTTGACCCAACAACATTTCATTTGAAAATGGTCTGTACACCAAAGTGTATCAACTACAACCCCAGATATTTCGGTAAACATGCAAAGTGACTTCGAATCTTAACTTCAAAAGTCTCAGAATTTGTCAGCCTAGGCGTACGTATAAGCCCCCTAGTACCGAAAACCCAAGTAACCTAATAATTGACCAATATATACGCTTCCTCTGTTGACACTTCATAAAAGCATTACTAGTGTTCTAATGAACACTTTTCCAATAGATTAACTACCATTTTACTCGTTTTCATTAAAAATCTTAGGTACAAATTTACACTTTGACAGAGAAAACCCCATTTTAGCTCTGAGTTTTTTCCCATAGATTCCAGCCCCTGCCCCCAAAGAGTTTAGAGCTCCGTCTTTGTGATAAGCGAGAGGTTATTGTGTAAATAATCATTTCCTTCTACCTGCATCATGCTATTCTCTCCTTTTAGGGAAAATTACCGTTTAGGTTTCATGAAGGATAGCTTCATCAACATAACATCAGTTTACATAGCGAGAACAGTATCTTCACATATCATTCCCTCACTGATATCACGTAGTTATTCAGCTCAACATCAATAAAGTTACCCTACTAGGAGTCTATATAACTCCATTGCCGCAATCTTCCTCACGAAAAAGTGCATTGGCGGAATGTCCAGAATGACCTAAAGAGTTGATGATGATGTTTTAATAGCACCAATGATAAAAAAAAAGAACCTTCAGAGGCTTTCCAGTTGTTTTGTAGTACAGATTAGTTCCGTTCTTGGCAACTAGATCGTTGATGCATATGCTAATATGGGTCTGATTATTGTAGTACATAAACAGCAAGTACTCCTGCATTTTAAGTGCCAAGTTTACCCTTTTGTCCATCTACAGGTATCAGAAAGCCAGCTTACCTTGCTTCAAAGTACGTCAACATGGAGTTTTCATGTTAAATCAGGCTCAAATATTACTCCTAAATACTTTGTGGTCAAAAGTTCTACTTTCCTAACGTGAAAATAATATTTTCCAAGGTCATGAAGTTTCCTAGTTCTAACGGACAAACAACGGCCTCTGCATCATTGCTCTACTACATTCAGCGCGAGTTTCATGAGTTCCACTATTCTGCCATCATGCTTCTCTGTTATCAGGATCACCAGTTGATCTGCATGACATGGATTGTAAAAACCCAATTCGATTAAAACACAAATCAGGTCATCAATGACAAGAGCCATTGGATCGATGAAAGCACTTATCCCTGTGGGCATCCTCTTGAAACTTTGGCCTTCACTTTGCTACCATGTAGTGAACTATGTACCGTTCTGCTTTTGAACATAGAACGCATCCACCTATTTACAATGTAACAAACTCTGCATGTTTGAGCAGAACCGTATATAGATCCAATTGGGATATTAGTAAATGCCTCTGTTCAAAAATGCTGCAATTCCTACTTCAGCTTTTCGCATTGTGTAATCAACGCGAGAGGTATGCGCATTGTGAGCGTCTACAGTAGATTTGCAATTTTGAAAGGCAAATTGATTACTAAATTACTTCCCAATTAAGGCATATCCAGGAAGCGAAGAAATAATAAGGAGAGCAAACTCCGTGTATGCGTTTAGAGTGCAGTGGCGAGCGTGCGCAATGGGCTTGTACGTATCGTTTTTGCACTCACGGAAACCTAAAGGAAGGAGTGTGAACGAGAGAGTTCGTGAAACATGAAAAAAATGCAAGCATTGATAGATTATATTTCTATTATTGTTTCAAAGATTTTAAATCACAAAGTAGCAAGTTAAAGTTTACCTGCAATATTTTTTCATAAAATAATGTATGGAGTGGTTGTGATTGACGTATTATGAGATAAAAGTATCAAAGTAGTACGTGAAAGATATCAAAGTTTATTTGTTCCCAAAAGTATGAATATGACGCTTCTAACTATTAGTTCAATAGCGCAACACTTGTTTCGTATAAGAAATAATGTTTTCGTAAACTAATAACTGAAATTTAAAAATATAAGTATGCATAGATGGTTTACTCATGCATAATGGATCTTCTTTAGGGGTCGTATCTGGTAATGTTAAGGGATTTTAAAGATTTTTGTTAGCTATTTTATGCTTGTAGGTACTCTTTCATTGAAAAATATATAAAACTGGAGGAAATATAGCCGCTGCCGAAAAACACGTTTTTTGTTTTATCATTACTTGCAATGAGCATGATAACTGTGAAAAAGATTATCAGAAATCAAGAAACTAGCAAAGTTTCATTAGTATGTTCTTCTACGGAGTTCGCGAACGAAGGGTTCAGCAAAATTTTGTTAACATTGCCAAACAAATTTCAATAAGAATAGCTGGATTTTTGGGGCGAGTAGCGGAACGTAGAAGAGAGACCATTTTTACCGAAAATTCGATACAAATAACTTGATTTTTTATGTACACATATACATATATATATATATACATATACATATACATATCTCATTATTCAAAGTTTATTTTTCATTTTTTTTCTTATTCCTACTTTTTAATTGGTTCGTTTCATCATTTAAGGCCATGTTATACATGAGTCACGTGACCTAAATTATCTATAA
>CAKNXH010060452.1:99829-157955 GCA_932178445.1 Andricus quercusramuli
TCTCAGGACTGGCTGGGTCACGTGACTAATGTATAACATGGCCTTAAAGTTTAGAAACACATAAGTAGAAAATCAGGCAATTTTCAATTGATAATTTACGAAATTCTTTGGAATAAATTTTCAATCTTAAAAATGAAACAAAATAAAATTAACAATTGGAAACTAATATTATTAAAATAAATATATTTGATGTTCTACCTATATTCTTTACTTTTCTTTTTATTCACTACGTGTTTCATCCTTTTATAACTTGAAATACTTGGATTAAAAAAAGGCTTTAACCTTGTTGACTTCTGATATTCAAATCTTACCTCTTGATCAGCCTTTATCGTCAAACTTCCAACATCAAATTATTTCAAACTGAAATCGTTTAATATGAAACAACTTTAAATTGAAAGCATTCCAAATAGAATAATTTTACATTGAAGGACTGAAACTGTTTTGTTCGCACTTTTAGATCTTTTGAAATTCTATCGTTTGAATATAATTATGTTCCAAGTGTTACATATGAGTTTTTTGTAATGATTTTACAGTAATAGTTTTCTATAATCGCAAAAAAATTCTAGGAAATCCATCAGAGAAAAATCATAATATGCCTATACTGCATTTCCTGGAATATTCTTTCATAGAGGCGATACATTGATAAGTGGCAAACGTGGAAAAAATGGTCAAAAAAGGTTAATAAACTTCAATATATCGCAGAAATACATCGTCCCATTAAATTCGTATTTTTTCCCGAACCCTTAAGAATTCAGGAGGTCCGGACCCGAAATCCTGAGGAATCAAAGAGTCCGGTATCGGACCTGGACCCTCAAAAATTGGATTAGACTATTTTCATTTGCATAAAAAAGAAGCCCTTAAACAAAATTTTTATCAAGTCAATACACTGTTCAATATTTTCACGTATTTTCGTATTCGCAACAGTTTCTTTGTAACATGTTACAGTTAGGCAGCCTGACCACTTCGTATCGGATATCCCTTGCCAGAGTTGCCTATGTTGGATTCCAATTGATTTCTTTCAAAAATTGATAAATAACAAAAAATGACTACAAATAACCTCTCATAATGTTTCACTAAAGTTGAACAACCTGCGATTATTTGTTTTCTTTTTGATACACTTTTGAATACACTTTTTTAGTCCTCGCGCAAATAATTTTTTCCCTCTCTAATATGATTATTGTTTGAATCGTCATAAATGAGGGTTTATATTATTAATATCAGTGATTTCAGTTAGATTATAATTAAAAACGGCTTAAGTGACCAGTACTTTCCGACTCTTCCCTATATATGACAAATTTTGTCTATTCATAAATAAATGTTCATTTTATGCAACATATTCAACAGGATTTGTAAACTTAATATTTTCAAGAATATTATTTTAGTTAAGAAAATTGGCAGTTTATATTTCTCTCTGATCAGAAAACTACTGAGAATAGATCGGTGGCAAAATTCGAGGTGCACTGCTTGAAATTTCTTCGAAGAAAAAATGTCGAGACAAGGAAGGAAGCTGTATGAGATAAAAGCCAAAGGATTATCCTAACTTCTTGGACTTCCGACATCCCTCTTTCTCCGCCAGCTTCTTTCCGGGTTACTGTTCTGACTGACTATACTCTCGTCGAGTTCTTTCAACACCTGCAGGCTCACACGTCTACTTGGTATTATTCGCGACATCCATAGCGATAACTTTCGGGATAAAGATTTCGGCTGCAAGTATCCTATCGACTTAGACTGGAAAATTTTTTACGGAGAGCACGCTTTGTCAATCATTCTTTTACCAGGATTGTTTCTAATTCAATGCTGAAAATTTACAGAACTCCTCAGAAATATAACTAGTCGAATCTATTTGAGTGAAGGTAACGGAGATAATCAGATAGTCAAAAACATTAGGTCTAAATTGTTCTCTATGACCACATAATACTTATCAACCGCATCATCTATTTTGGTTCTCTATCAAGGAAAACCTTCATACAGTGAATAGTTTCGCGCAGTGAATGATTGTAAATAAAAGTGAAAGCTTGCACTTGTATTGTCTCATTTTGAAGAAAATGCGTTTTAAGGTATTTGTCGGAAGGCTGTCTCAGCCAAAAGTTCGGCCTGCCTGGATTCCTCGAGTGGCACGGTGATGCCTTAGCGGCTAATCGAAACTTTCGCTACCACGTGCCTGTGTATTCTTGTCACAAACCATCGCAAATCGCTAAACGTCTGGTACAGTGAAATACGGAGCGGGCAGCCAGGGAGAGTGCAGTGTTACCGCACTGCTACTTGTCAGTCTCTCGTGGGTCCATGTCATCTCACATGCGGCAAGTCTCTCTGCAGCATGTCACATCTGCGGCATGTCTCATTTGCGGCCTGTCTCAGCTGCGGCATGTCACAACTACTGCATTTCTAGAAAGCGGCTTCTCTCCCGCGTGGAATTTCTTACAGTGAAATTGACATTTTTGCGGCAAGTCTCTCAGGACATATTGTCTCCCCGGATGATATGGACCGGTCTCTTGTGAACGAAAAATTACGTCAAATTTGTTGTTTCGATTGAATTTTTGGCGAAAGCCATGCGGGTAAAATCATTTGTTATTTGCTTATAATGTTCCTGATATTGTTCTTTACTTTTAAATAGTTTTTCATGCAATTGTGTAATACAGATTAGTCTTTACAGGAGTTTATTCACCTGTACTTTTCTTTTTTCTATGCAAGGTATAAGCCGAACGTGCGAGAAGTACTGACTTTGATGTTGAGTATTTCGATTTCTAATCGGGCGATTCAATTTCAACTTTACAGTTCGGTAGGTATCGGTGTTCTTCTTATCCTGGTTGAATTTTAGACATTTCTGTAATGAGTGGTTTATTCCCACAAATACCGTAAGAAGGAATTATGTGGTTTTATTAATTGCAATAACAGAAATAAACAATAAATGTCGTTTTGGACATGATTAAGTAACTTTTTCCTGAATATTCGTAAATTTTTCCAAGTAAAAAGCAGTTTTTCAGAGCCGTTTTTTGTTTAATAATATATGTGGCTTGCCGCATGAGATGTTTCCTTATGGCCGGTTCTAGTCAAGAAGATATTTGGAATTTTCCGCAGTCAAGGTCCAAATTATTATTTTCCGGTTTAAGTGGATTGCCGTTTTCCACTGCATTCATGCATACACGAACTGTGTTCGGAAAATTGTCAAAACTTTGTAAAACTTTGCATCATCCCGATATCAGCTGCTGCGCGAGTACAAGAACTCCCGATGTTTTCCTGCTTGTATCATTGACAGGTGTGACCCATGCGTGGGGCAAGCGCAGACCATGTCGAAAGTCAAAAGACCCATGCTGATCCATGTCAGGCGCATTCGTTCAAGCTCGATATCGCCTGGCCATGTCTAACTCTTTGCCGCCCATGTCTTCTTCACTCCGTGCTTCAACCTGTGTTTCACCCTTGCATATCCCTTTCTGCACAATTCACACATTCTCTTCTTCCTAGGAAGCCAGAACCTATTAAAGCCCTTCATGCAACCACATCTCATTCTCGCTATAAGCTCCTGACTTCCTTTCTCTCCTGTCTCACATAAATACTGCGCTCTCCCCCTTGACATAATCCGCCGAGACTTCAAAGGTCAACCACAGAAAAAACTAAGTTTGAACTTTACCCGGAATTCGGGGTAAAGATTACCTGCAACAAAAATTACCCCAGATGGGTAATCTTTACCCGCACATCCAGGGAATTATTCTGCGTTTACCTACGTTCGGGAGTAATTCTCAATGTTTACCTTGAAGGCCTTGTAATCCGATTTGCCTGTCACACCAACCATCAGCTAACTATTTGCCCTAAGTTTTTTCTGTGACCCTTTGGTTACAACCCACCGGCTTCAAATCAATAGCTCGAAGAGACAACCTTGACTCTCTTATTTTCTCATCCCATGCTGCCTTCTCCTTTCAAGCCGTTCTTCTTGACCACCTTACACACCTTTCTTCCCCCCGCATGCATCCAATTCATCCTACTACAGCCCATTCCTTTTAAAATACCTTTCCCTTCCAACCTCCGTCTTCCCATCCAATCTCCTCTCCTGTTCTTCTTCTTCCACCTACACTCCCTAACCAGCTTCCTTCCCCCCTCTTCGAAAAATTTCTCATCATATTTACACACCCGTCTCCCTGTTAGAATCCCTAAACTCGTTCTCCCCGTCTCCATCCTAGCAATACAAAGGGTCGTGCATAAATTACGTAACACTATTTGGGGAGAGGAAGGGGGTCTAGCTTAGTGTTACATAATGGTGAAAACCCATAGGGAAAAGTCGGAAAAAGCGTTACATAAGGGGTTCAAAATGGTCGGAAAATTGCGTTATGTAATTTGTGCACGACCCCTAAGTAGGTGTATTCCTTGCCAACATCATCATTGACGTTTTTTGAGTTTGGAATTAGCCACCATTTTGAATTTCCTAAAATTTGGATTTCAAGATCTTGAATTTGATCGCGGATAACTTAATGAATTTTTTTCACAATTTTTGGGTCCGCCTTTGTTAGAAGCTTTAAGGAATAGCCATTTTGTGGATTTTCAAAATTTCGTGTATTTGACTATGAAGATATTTTAAGTATCCCACGCAAATTTTTTTCATGGAGATATAATGATTCAAATTAACTTCTAGATTAATATAAATTGGGTGAATATTAAAAGCCTCAACTCTGTCTATC
This sequence comes from Andricus quercusramuli, assembly GCA_932178445.1. Lineage (NCBI taxonomy): Eukaryota > Metazoa > Arthropoda > Insecta > Hymenoptera > Cynipidae > Andricus > Andricus quercusramuli. The sequence goes on from CAKNXH010060452.1 coordinate 104,500, forward strand.
AGTCTTAATTGTTTCTCAAAATAAAGATCTTGAACTGTGGCAAATGTATGTAGGTATATGCTCACTGATCTTACTAATTTTTTAAACAACATATAACAGTATTTATTGGGTTAATGATTGATTCCAATGCCAATATTAAGCAGCTTTTGAAAAACGTCTCATCAATGAGAAAAACTTTAATTTTGATTGATAGTTTAGTTTTAAGTCTAAGTCACACGCTACAGAGATGTAACTCGGTGCCCGGTCTCCGACTTGCTAATGAGACGAACATGTTACAACTAGGGTGGCTCAAAAATGCATGGAAAAATTTATTTCATGCTAGAGGGCAACGATCTATCCCATTTTCTTCCAAATCCGAAAGAAGAAAATCCCTCATATTTTTTTGTTTTTTTTTCGACTGCTGCCGGTTTTGACTTGAAGTTTCCCATGTAAAATGCATCACTTTTTTCAGTTTTTGAAATAATTTTTCAGGGTTTAAAAAATTTCATAGAAAAGTATGAAAGCTTGTAGAGAATTATCCAACGGAGTATTTCATGCATTGGACATATGGGTTTGACACCCCTAACACACCCCAACGAGTCCCTGAAAACTACCCTTAAAGCCAAAAATATCAAATCTCCATAAAAACGAACTTTTAGGCAATTATTCTCGTCTTCTTTTACCTAAAATCAATTATATTCGTCTAGTGAAATATTTATTGATATTTCTCAATTAATTTTCAATTATTTAAACAAATGGAATTTTTTAAAATGATTTTTTTGTTGAAAAAAACGTTTTTTTATAAAAATTATTACTATTGGTCTACTGAAATATTTATTAACAATAATTCATTAATTTTTAAGTATTTAAATCAATGGAATTTGCTTGAATCATTTTTTTTTCGAAAATTTGCTTTCTACATAAAAATTATTACTATTGGTCTATTGGAATACTTATTAACAATAATTGATTAATTTTCAATTATTTAAAAAATTGGGATTTGTCTTATTATGTTGTTTTTCAAGTTTTTTTTCTATGAAAATCGTTACTTTTGGTCTATTGGATCATTTTACAACATTTATTAATTAATTTTTAAATATTGACAGAAATTCCATTTGTCTAAAAAATGTTTTTTTTTCTCCAAAAATTCGCTGAACTGGCAGTTTATCATCGTTAAGTGACATACATTTATTTTCAAATGTTTTTCAATTTTTGAAACAATGAATTATTATTTATATTCAACTAATAATCAAGGCTGTATAATAATGAATTTTCGCATTTACATTTTACGCGACATAACGTTGATTTTTTTTACTATCTGAGAACTTTTTCCTATACTCTTTATCCAAATGCAATAGAAATTGTTTTTGGTCATCATCTCTCGTTAATAAATGATTATTTAAACAAATTGAAGGTTGTTGAGAATCAATCATAATTTATTTTTTATATAATTGGAAAATATTCTTTAATAAATGTATATCATTGAAGATAATGAACTGCCAGTTCGACGAATTTCTAGACAAGAAACCCTTACTTCTTGAAAAAAAAATGTTCGAGACAAATTATTCGAACAAATAGAATTTGTTCAGAACTTTGCAAATTAATTAGCAAATTTTGAAACACATTCCACTGAAGAAATAATAATAAACTTTATTAACAAAAAATTTCAAACAAAAATTATTTGAACAAATTACATTTGTTTATATGATTGAAAATCATTCAATTATTGTTAATAAATATTCCACTAGACCAATAGTAATAATTTTCAGCAGAAAAAACGAATTAAAAAAAATTATCTAAACAAATTCCATTTGCTAAAATAGTTGAAAATTAATCAAGCAATGTTGATAAAAACTCCACTAAACCAATATAAATAATTTGAGGTGAAAAAAATATGAGCATACAGTGCTCAAAAGGTCGTTTTTATGAATAATTGATATTTTTGCTTTTAAGGGTAGTTTTCAGGGACTCGTAGGGGTGTGTCAGGTGTGTCAAACACATATTTCCGATACATGAAATTTCCCTTCGGATAATTCTTTACAAGCTTCTATATTTTCTTGTTACATTTTTTCAAACCCTCAAAAAGTATTACAAAAAAGTGCTTTTTCTCCATGTATTTTACATGGGAAACTTCAAGTCAAAACCGGCAGCAGTTAAAATCGAAAAAACAAAAATTAGGGATTTTCTTCTCGTCGCCCTCTATGAAAAAAAAGTTTTTTTGAGCCACCCTAATGTTACACACACAGACACGAATCGCTCATCATTTATTATATTCAAATATGTGTACAATCCTCAAAGTCGAATTCTCTCTCGCTCTCTTTTCTCACTCTTAACAGGCTCAGGTTTTGAGCACTAACTTTTTTTGGGCATATGAATAAATTCCGCTAATGGAAGTAACCGAATTGAAAAATAAATTAAATATGAACCAATCAATATATGAACTATATATGAAATATATGAAATAACTAATAAAATATGAACCAATGTTAATGTATACGGACGATGTATTCTTGTATGTTATCATTATAGACGATGGTCATGCAGATGAAATTTTACTTACTCCGTTGGTAGATCAAATCTCTCCTTGATTGGCGACGATTGGCCTCTCTATTTCCATGTAAAATTTCAACTGAGCATTTTTACGAGGCCGCCAGTCAAGTTTGATGACATATCCCTGAGGAAGAGAGCCTGCAGGATACAAAAAATAAGATTCAGCTCTACAGTTGAATCATTGCTTCTATCTTTTCTTTGAGTTGGGTACTGCTATCCGAGGGCAGTCATCCCTGTTCTTTTTCAAAGTGCACATGCACAGGTTGAATTGCTTTCGAGGGATCAGCAAGCACCATATATCTGCAGTCTATGGGCTGTGATCACTAACGTTCCTCTCGTAGTTTCTGGCAGTCATTCTCTGATTCGAAGGTTTTTACCAGAACGAGGTCTCAAATGATTAAATCATCTTCGGATACATGGGTGTCATGCCAATCTACATCATAATCATAGACATCTCGATGAGGCATTACAGTTGGAATTTTTAGAGACATTTTACAGCAATTTACCTATCTTATTACTATTTTTTATGTGACATGGCTTCCTGAATAAATAGGCCAAAACAAAAAAAGAAGGAGAAATTCGGCTGACTATTCTAGGCCGATGCGTACTGTACAATATGGAATGAAGATTATTTGACCAAGTTATTCGTTTTCACCTGAATTTACGTCTTCTCTCCAAAACCTAATAATTGAATTAATCTAATGCAGTAAAAAATACCGAAAGTGGACTGGTGAAAATAGACTAAAGCATATTTCCTATAGTAAACTTCGGATGCTCAGGGAATCAAAAAAGTGAAACGATATGTGGGGCTGATCTCATAGTTCAAGCATTGGTTCAATTTCTTTTCAAAATCTTTATCACAAGTCTGGTCAACTCGTTACGATTTTTTAAATTTGTCCGAAAACTTTTTTTCACATTTTCAAATTCAATTTTCTTGAAAACCTGATGTCATACAGGAATTTTGATGCCTGTCGTATATTGACCAGTGTTATTAATAAGTGATGATGTAAATTATTGCAGCAATTTCTTAAAAAAGCTACATTTTTTGCGTTTTTGTAATAGCTTTACACTGTTAAAAATGTTTGAAATTTTCCAACACTTCTACAATACAATTGTAAGGCAAAATTTCAAAAAAGGTATTTGAATGCTGAAATTGCAATAAATGTATTGTAAGTGTCGTAAATCGTGAAGTCACCGTCGAGAATTCCAATACATGTATTGTAGCGTTCATAAGTCGAAAATTGTGCGCAGGCGCCTCATCCGACCCATGTATCGCTGTATGATCAGTTTGCATTTGAAAACTAGAACATTATATATTGTAGAGTTACCCTACATTTCGGAAATAAACTTCCAATGCATTTAGTGGAAGTTTTATGCGGAAATTTTTAACAGTGTAGTCTTAAATAATGTGACGTCTGCGTGAATTAACAAAAACTGACTTGTCAGTTGGTATTCACCAACATTGAAATTGTTGTGCCTATGCACTAATCATCATTGAGAGCTTGCAGGAATTCGGCAGTGACTCTGTAGCTTTTGAATGATCTCCTTAATCTCTGGATGGAACCTTCGGTTCACTATCAAACATCTATGCGAAGATGGTCAAGACATCGATACGCAAGTAGTTCTAGGTGCTGATCAAACGGTTCATCTCTTCTGAAAAAAGGACTTGACTGGCCGACTTGTCTTCGCAGTGAAGAAGGATCCTTATTGTATTTTCCTACTCAAAGCCCTCCAAGGGATACATAAGGACGAAAATTGGAAATTTTTGATACACATTCATAGATACAAGTAGAGATAGGAAGAACAGTAGCCTCAACTTACTTACTAACTTACCTTAACTAGCCTCGATAGTAGCCCACAGTAACACAGTTTACACTATGAACAAAATTTACACGGATCCGAGGTTGACGGGCCTTCAAGGAGGAGGCCCAAGATCAGGTGATCAGGCATAGTTATCGGCGAAATACTGATTTATTCGATTCTGGAAATTCGAAAGCTTGAATAAGGTTTGTTGTCAGCGCTTTGCTGATTTACATAATTATTTTATCCGGCATAAACTTTTACTAATTTCATACTGTCCATACTCTCCACGATATATTCTCAAACATCACAGAAAATACAGAAGTAAACTTTTGATGCGGGTAATTTTCAAGCAGATGTAGTTGAATTTTTCCGCATTAAAACAAAACAAGATTCAATAAAGTTGACATGGTGACCCTTTCCAATGTGGTGGGTAAATCTTAACACGTGAAGGTAATTTTTGTTGGAGGTGAATATTACTCTGAAATCGTTATAAAGGTTACATTTTCTCAATTCTGTGATAGATTTAATAAATATCACAAAAGTAGTGAGCGTTAAAATAAGATCAAAGTTAAGATATCAGGCGCAGAATATGTATATACATAAATTAATCACTTTTTTAACAGAATATTACTTCTTTTTTAGTCAATTGAATATTTTAATTCAAATATTACTTTTTTATCGGAAAATCGTCATCAGTTCTGGAATTTCCATTCGTTTATTTCCAGCGTGGATATAAACTAGGGGCATGATAAAAGTGCGGTCATTGGTTATACGGAATATCTGTCCGTTTATGGGCTACTAAAATCTGTCGACTTATCCCCTTCTATTCTTCCATTAAAGCTCACCCTTTCTTCCTGTGCCACTTTTCTCTCCGTCCCTTTTTCTTACCCCGTGATATCATGCACATCCGGAACGACCGATTCCGCGAGCGTGAAGCGAGAAAATAGGAATTTATCGGCTCGTATGCCAATCCCCTTCAAACGAGTTCGCTCTCTTCGAATTGAATTGGGGAACAAGTTGGAATGTTTACTTCTGTGATGCACGTTTTGCATATGAATATATTAAAGATTGATGTTTTCGTTTACGTTTACGTTTGAACAAGATTAGAGATAATTATTATTTTATTCATCCTTGATTCGACAGAAAACATGTACACTTTACTCTTGTTTGAAAAATTCTATTCATTTTTATTCGATGCAAAAATAAATTTTTGAACTTAGCACACAACCTTTGGGAACAATAAAGTACATAAGGTCTTCAAAAAAATGGAATAAGCTCTAAAGTGTTCCGTGGGGAAATATTTGACTAATTATATTAGTGGTATCAGTTTATTACCATTAATTATATTTTTAATGAGTGCTCATACCGAAAAAATTTCTGTCCAATGAATTCATTTCACAGAAAAGCAGTGAAAATTACATAACTAGATTACTAGCATATTACAAGTCACAAGCTTTCGAAATGTTAGTTTTGCTTGACATCACGAAGCATTTTCAGGACGCAAGCGTAAAAAGTTGGAGAAATATAATTTGAAAGACATTTTCGTGTAAATAATACTCTTAACTCATGAATATGTGAGGAAAATGTTCGCTTCATTCAAATCACCCATAAAAGCAATATATATCTTTTATCGCGCATAGAAATATACTTGGATTTTTCTTGTAAACGTAGTAAAATTTTTATTCGCCTAAAATGTGGTAAGAGTCTTTTATAAGCTGGCTTATTTCCATAGCTTTTTAAACATGAAATTTCAAATTTTTCATGTTAAAAGTGTGACCGACAATTTATTATAGGTCCCAGTATCATCCTCCACTCAGACCCAAAAATAATAATTTTGACCTCCACTTAGATAACCAGGAATATCTCCAAAACTAGAACCGACCATCAGGGCGCTTTTCATGTGGATCTCATATCAATACAAGTCAGCTGTAATAGTCGCGAAATACAAGAAGGTGTTACCAATTAAGGAACCCCTTCATTTCCAAGTCAGAATATAGAGTAATGTGACGTGCTACAGAAACGTCAATTATACATATTTTGTATGAGGCTGCAATTCACCGATTGCGGATTGCACCATGAATTCATATCGTGGTTCGCGCGGAGAGATTATGTTGTTACGAGTTTGGGGGCCAGTTAAGCAGGTCAATCGGATCAGTAGAAACTACCGATCCTTTTGTAACGTCAACTGCATCACTATTAAAATCTTGGTTTAGTGAATTGTACATAACTTACTGTATTTAATACTACCAAATGTAGGTTTATATAATAATTAAAGAATTATAGCTCTTTTCGCATTAATTTCATGGTGACATTCACGAAATTCCAAGTGTTCTTCACATTTTCACCCCCTAATTAACAGCATTTTTTACTGCTACTGTTACAGGAAGCACTTTACGTTTCTTGATTAGCAAATACAAAGTTTCTTCTTTCTACGTGAATACTGTTTTGTCACTTGGAAGTTTTCAAGTACCAGAAAAAATTCTTTTCCTATTTACACAGGCGTTGAGAATTTTTTTTTGAAAACAGAGGTGTACTAAATAGAAATTATATCGATGAGAATAATTGAATCGAAACCGCAAAAAAATTAGAAATACTTTCTTGACCTCCAGGAATGTGAAAAACCAAAACTCAAGAAAATTTAAAAACTCTGTAGTAACAGAATTTGGCTCATTTTATGGAAATTGTATACAATAAACATCATAAGGCACATTTAGACTCATTTTTGGCACTCCTGAAAAGACAAAACCCATTTATACAGCCATAAAACAATTTTTAGTTTAACAGCTATAGATTTTTATAAAACCACTCCATGAAGTTTATTTGCAGATTCGTAAAAAAGTACCTGAAAAAAACCATATCGCTATCCAAATACAAGAAAATGTTGGCACCTACAATATTTGTAAGTCTAAGGCGAGATTAACGAATAAAAGCCGTGACAACTATAGAATTCGTTTTCATTTCTCTTGTATTAGGACTTTAGATACTATATTTCGTTTCTGGTAAAAATTTTGGAAACTTTCAATTTTGAAGTTTTGGCCAGCTTTTTGAGTTCTCAGACCACAGTGGACTGGGTTACAGCAAAGTGCATGCTGAGAGTTATTATTGTTATTATTATACTGGAGTTATTGATGTTATTATTAAGCTGAAGTTATTTTTGTTTTCACTTGTTGAGGATGAACCCGGTTTTTCACTACCAGCCACGGACTAAATTAAGTACCTTATAAGATGAGTATGTTATGAATTAACTTCATATAATGTTTAAAATCTCTTGCGACGATGTTGTAATCGGTACAAAATTAGGAGCACGGTGTAGTTTGGCGTCGTCTTGTACCGATGTCATCCTTACACAACGGCCCCGAAAACTGAAGGTGACGTTAGTCGCCTCTGGATGCTTTTTCAGAGCTACCATCTGCCACTCCAAAGGTTTTTAGTTGCCTAATACCTAATGTTCTAGTAAATTTCTCACAATGCGACAGGTGTTTAATAAAGACCCTTTCTGATCTGCTGTTAGTACCCTACTGACCTTTAAATGTTCAAGGTTTTCAGAGCATCTTGCGCGCATATAGCCCGTAGCTGGAATCACAATATGATAAATAGATGCATGTTACACATTCCATCATATTGCTTTTACTTCATGCCTTAGCTAGCTGTACGTATATAGCTTTGTTGTATATGTTATCTGCAAATTTCGCTTAACTGGATAAGTAATGTCAATGATGTAAACTCATTCACTTTTTTTCTCATGCATCACGATGTCGCGTCAAATGAGCAAAAAGATTTGATGGGCAAGACAAAATGCATCGCGTATTCAGTGTGTGATTGATAACATAACATCTGGTAGAGCGTTCACGGAAAGAGTTCGAAAGTTCGCCTAAGAACTTAGGGTCTTCACCTACACATTGAATAAGTCAAAGTTGCTGACACACGCTGGTAAAACCTTCGCGTGTTTTGAAGACACGAAACGACCCAAGGATGACAGCTTTCTGCATCTATCTCGCAAGTTCCTTGGCATATTTTTGGTACGCCGATATGGCTTCAAGATTACGAACCAGTGATAGATTCGCAAATCCGGGAGCAAAACTCATAAGGACAATTACTTTAACCGAATATTTAGGGTACAGTCGTTGCAGCTCCCTTTTAAGATCTTGACACCCCTCCTTCTTTTCCGTTTCCTTGGCAGTGATGTTATAGTCGGCCAGAGCCAAAAAATCGATCACGAATATAATTCGGTTCTCGAAATCTTGGAGAACGGTGTCAGGCCTCGAGTGTGCAACGGAGACATCTAGACAGAGTAATGCACTTTGCTCTCTTCTGATTTAAAAATCCAGACCAAGGTTCGTGATCGCTTGCTCCGCGGCTTTGTAAAGGAACTCTCCTTTGCCAATCATCTCGTGGTTCCTGACCATTTTTGGCAGAGAATCTCTGTCATTTGCAACAATGCCAGCTGTACTTTGAACAATTCGTTTATGAAGACACTGGAGATTCAGAAGTCCGCGTACGCCTTGACGGCGTGATATGTATAATCACGGAACAGACGACTTAATATACAAGCTTTCATGCATTTGCATAATCTTACGTGTGGTGATATCAAAGGCCGTAAGCTCGTTCTTCGTTTACTGCACCACTCCAAAGTAGAGTAGAACCGGGACGGCAAGCATCTTAGTCGCAGATACCTTGTTCAACGCCGACAGATTGGAAGACCACATCTGTCGAAGAAGATGCTTATATGCTCCAGAGAAACTCCACTAATGCAATGTCCTGAATACGGCTTTGGGGCACACCCAGGTATATATAGGTCTCTCCAGTTGTAAGATGTCTAATTAAACTCACATCCAAAAGCTCAGGGTCATTGGGAACGCCAATAATCTTTCTTTTCTTCAGATGAATTTTCGCCCACTCGTTCATTCCAAAGTCAATACCAATCTCTCATGTGTAGTTCTTGACGATATTTATAGCAGTTTGAAGTTTGCATTCAACAGAAGCTAAGATTTTTAGTTCATTCGTATAAAATACATGAGTGTCCTTATGCTCCAGATGATTGGTGTCGCTGCAGAGGTATTCAGGAGAATTTCTTATTTCGAGAGATAGAGGCAGAAGTATGATGCGAAAAAAATAGAGGGCTCATGTTATCGCCCTGAAAGACGCCCCTCCGGCAGGCGACGTTCGTTGTCACATGATAATTTCCAGATGAGATAGAAAATCTGGTTTTTCAAAGGAGCATCAATCTCTCCATGCATCCAGGACATCCATGCCATTGACAGGACGCGCTGATGGGCTGATGCGTCTTTGCAGACGCACTTGTCAATTAGTGAGTTCTCTTGGCAGCCTGCTACAATTTTTGTCGAGCCACATTATTGGTACATCTCTCTTCACACAGACTCAATTCTTTTGAAAATCCTTTTGTTCAGGACAGCTGTAAAGATCTTATACAGTGTGTTAAAACGAGTTATTGAACTGCAATACTCTGGGTTGGACAAGTTGCCTTTTTTCGGTAGTAATATAACGCGTCGTAACATCAGTCGCTGCTTAGTGGGCGTTTGCGACTTCGAATATGAAGTTAATATGCGGACTACATGTTGGTGCGTAGAAGTAAACTACTTTCACCAGAAGTTTTGAATACCATCTGGTCCTGCAGCGGAAAAGTTCTTCGTATCACAAAGTGCTTTTTTCACCTCTTTGGTAGAGATTGATAGACATTCCTCCTCAGATGTTATGAGGTTGTCGCGGAACTCCTTGAAGCGTATATTATTAGTGTCTTCTTTTAACTACCGTGTTTTCGGGATCTTGTATACGTCTCTCCAAAAAGTCTCTCCATCGTTCGGCTTTGATGGATTTTTGACAGAAACAGGGAGATCCCTGAAAAGACACGATGTTTTAGCGAGAAACTGTTGATTTTCCCCGATCCATATTTTCCTATTCTATATTCCTCTGCTTGCGTCAGATAATACCCGTATTTTGTCAGCAATATACTGCTTAATTGTCGGCAGCTTTGACTTGTTCAGTGTGTGATTGTAGATCTTCAGTTCTTGGGCAAACTTTCGGACACTCTTCGTGAATGATTCACCATATGTTATGTAATCAATCACATACTGAACACGGGACGCATTCTGTCTCGCTTATCCAATCTTCTCGCTCAGTTGAAGCAAGCGTCTTTTGCAAGCTCTCTTGTTCTTTTGATCCATCGTCGGGGTTTGCCTGCGAATTAAATCAGCCAAAGCTCTTACAGCACCATAAACTGAATAATTTATAAATTAATACAACTTTGAAATTGAATATAATTATAAGTTCAAACCATTGGTCATTTAATCCTTTATTATACAAATGTGTTTACAACAACTTAACGTTTCACAACTTAAAGCACAAAGGACCTTCCTCAATGAATGCAGGAGACGTTCCATATTTCCAGCACACATTGGAAATCCCACGAAACATTTTCAAATCAACAACGCTCATTACAATGTACATAGAAAATTACAAGAAGCAATAGCTCATTTCCAAAAATAAATGATAAATTACGAAATCATAAATTTAGTTCACTTGATTAACCATTGAGGTAACTAACATCATTTAAAAATCTGCACTTTCTTTGACGTGATAAGTAAATTTGTATGTAAACATTTTCCAATCGTCTAATTCATAATATTTCAGTATCATGCCGTACTTCGAGGTCATCATACCATGATTTATCCGCAAATTAATTGCTCTCAAAATGGATTTGTACTAGAATCAAAATAATTATAATATTACATACTCATATTTAATTTGTTCACTTTTGACCGTAGTAATTCAAAACAAACTTAAATAGTGTTTTCATTAAGAAATAATATTTCCGATTGGGATAAGAATAAATAACACCTGCACAAACATGGATTGAATTGTCAACAAATCTTATAATGACGGAAATTGTAAGTACAACGTTTGAAAAAAATTTGATTGCTCCAAAATTTGACTTTCGAATTTTATTAATTTCTTCATTATATTATTTGCAGACAAAATTTCAACCTGGAGGAGGCACAAAAATGTAGCCAAAATATTGTTGTAAACGCATTTGAATAATAAATGGTCGTATGGCTGATGATCTGAACTTTAAATTATATTTATTTTCAAAGTTAGATGTGTTGTATGTTTTAAAACTTTTTTGCGTGGTTTTTTGAACAAGGGAGACAATTAGTAGGTTCTCGTTTTGACGACAAACTCTCATCACGTTTAAAAAAGAGGACAAATTTCAGTAAAATGGGGAATTGTTAAAACTTTCCATTACTTCCAGGAAATGATATATTACTCTTAGTCGCAAAATTCAAATTTAGTTTTTAAATGTTAAATAGTTCCTTGATCAGCAAAAACAAGAGACAAGGTCTTACATTGAAGACAAGCTCCTCAAAACTTTTAAAAAATAGCCAAATGCCGCAGAATTGGCCGAATACCACTGAAGCTGAAAATTATTTACACTTTTCTCAATTTCCAGAAAATTATGCATTGCTTCTTGCTCGATTTGGGTAAATAATAATGCATCACTTCCTCATGCATGATTGAAATTCATGTTTTAAAACTTGTTTGGGTAGTTTTTCATTGAGGAATACAAACAGACAATATTTTGATTTCACGAAGAAATCTTATTTATTATTTGAAAAAGGCCAGAGCATATTTGCGAATCATCAAAACTTATGCCTTGTTTTCAGAGAATGTTGCATCACTTCCAGTCGCAGTTTTGACATTTATATTTTCATAGTTTTCTGGGCGGTTTTTTATGAAGGAAAGAGAATGGAGAAGTTTTTGCTTCGAAGACAGTCTTTTATCAATTAGGAAAGGGCTTACAGTTAGCAAGGCTGTACATTGATGGAACTTCTCGCTTTCAGCAAATAATGCATTACTTCCGGTGGCATGATTGGACTGGATGCTTTAAATATTTTTTACCGGTTCTAGATTCAAGAAGGCAATGAAGGGAGTCTAATTATGACGTTCACAGGAAATGAAATACAGAACTCGATCTCGGGATCAAAATGAGAGTTTTAACATTTTTCGGGCACTTTTTTATTTCCGAATCCAAGGATATGCATCCAGCTCAAAAAGTGAAGACTCGCGTGAATTTAAAAAATCTCTCATCGTTTATAGGTCACGTAATTTTTAATTATTTTAGGAAACAAGAAACGAAACTCTGTATGACGCAATTAAAACTTCGATTAAAATTTTGAAAATGTTTGCGATAGTTTTTCGACTGAGTATGCCTAAATCATATTGTCTAACTTACATATCAAAAATTGTATCAGAATTATATCGGAAATTTCCAAGATACTTTTTGTTTGTAGAATTTCCATATACCTCTGGACTACGTTTGACGAAGGTTTTAATTAGGTACGCTGATTAGTGAAAACTAGTTGAAGTAAAATAAAACATATCAGTAAGGATTTTATTCAAGAATTATTCCATGGAGGTGTGTGCATAGTTAAAACTGCACCCTAGGAAAAAGAAGTTGGGAATTTTTCGTACATGCGTGTACTAGTGAGGTACGATTAATTGGCCAATTACAATCGAATTATAATTAAAATAAGAAAATCAAAGAATTGCAGATAATTTAATTGTTTGTAAGGAATTGAGACAATCTAGAAGAACTGACAAAACACAAAATAATTCACAGAGTTCAAAAGAATTCACAGAATTCAAAATAATTTCAAGAATTTGGAAAGAATTATGTGAGAGAATACAAAAGAATTCAGAGAATTCAGAAGATTTCCTCGAATTCGAAAGAGTTCAGAAAATTTAAAAGATTTCAGACAATTCAAAATAATTCAGAGAATTTAGAAGACTACATACATATAACTAACATCATAAATCAACGTCATATATAATTTTAGAAAATCAAACAACCTCCGCAGGCTGCCACTGGGAGCAACTGCCAAAATGACAAAATGACACCGGCTACTAGTAGGACCGCGGTAAATCAAATCGCAAATACAGTCACGTCTTACGATAGTGGTTGTTTAACTTTTTTTTCAATTATATATGTAACTAATCAATCACATTGATCAAAAAGTCTCTTTAAATTCCAGGGGCTTGTAGAAAATATCTGACCCTGTTTCATTGGATGTTTTTCTATTCTGACACTTTGGTAATGTACTAGATTTAGAATTAGTAGAAAAGTGATTGAGAACATTTTTCTGATGAAAATTTGTAAATTTCTAACTAAAATCTGAATTCTTATTCATTTTTACGCGCCAATAGCTGACTGGAATTTGATTACTTTTTCGACAACTCATACGGCAGATATTCGCTTCTAAATATTTTGGAATCTGCAAAACTTTTAATAGAAATTGTATTGTTCTTCAGAACATTGTCGAAATCTGTTTTATACAACCTCTGCAGCTCTTTGTTGATAAGTATATGAGATGTTAGAAAAAGTTGGCACATCGTAAACTGATATACTAGTCAAGTGAAGCTTCAACAACTTATTTTTTCTATATACAAAGAACTCAGTTTCATTTGTGATTTTCATTGAAGAAACACACCTTTACAAGATGCTGTTACCAACGTCCATTCTTTAATTAATCATTCTCATGCTGGTCACAGTATGTACAAAAAGTATTTTCACCACGTTCACGAGGCTTTCACTGCGTATAGAAGCAAAAATAGAACAGAAAAAAGTTTCCACTCTTTAACACCATCCTACCTGCAACTCATTTAAGTTATTCAATTGCGGTTCGCACCACTCTAGAGTGGCGGCTAGACTATAAAAACAGAGCTGTGTTCCCGAGTCTTTCAGCATACCACTACTGATGGTACTAGCATCTCATTTTTACTTCTTTTCTGTTAATATATATATTATAATGTTCATCATATTATTGGAATTGGTTAAGGTGCAAACGAACAAATACAATGCAATGTTGACAAGACAAAGAACGTTATTAATTGCACTCAACAGTACAACTCTGCTCAACAAGGTTCAGCGCCAGGCTAATGGCCAACTGGCCACAGCGCAAGTGAGCGCTAGGCCGCCCGCATAATTGGCGCTTAAGTCGCTCAATATAAATGGTATATTCCAACACTTCCTCTCGACGAAAGCGTAAAATCTAATTCTTCATTTAAATACATAACCTAAACAGGTACATTTTTATTTTAATGATCAAGAAACAAAAGAATTGTTTTATGAAGCAGCTTTCATCAGGACACTCTGGATGTTGGTCGATTTCTACTTCAGCCAGTTTCATCTGGAGAAAAATAGAAATCAAACGTTTAATATCATTTCAGTTAGTTTATCATGAGTATCAGAGGGCAAAGTCTTCGTAAAAATATCTGCCATTTTCTCCTTTGACCTTATACACTTGACATTTACAAATATCCGCTTAACGCAATCTCTGACATACTGCAATTACTTCTCTGACAAGTATCTAAATTTAGTAACACCTTTTTTTCAGTACAAGCTTCTACAGCTTTGTTATCGCACCAGAAACTTACTGGTAAATTTACGTGAATTTTAATCTCTTTCAACGGTAAACAAACTGCCACTATCTCTCGGCAAGTGTAACTCATTGAAACATACTCAGCTTGATAAGTTGAGAGAGCAACTGATTGCTGTTTCAACGTTCTCCACGCAATCGTATAGCCAAATAACTTGATAGCGACCCTTACAGTAACGCAACCCTCAAAGCCCGCAAAGTTCGCGTCTGAACATCCCTCAAGCATATCACCTTTACATGTGTAAGCCAGTGAATAATGTCTGCTCAATAAGATCACTGTGTAAGAGAGATCTGGTCCAATCACATTACACAAGTAAAGAAGTGAACCGATTATTTCTGTGTACTGTCTAACATTCACGACGTTCGCTTCCGTAGGTTCTTCCTCTCTTCCTCTCCTTTCTCGAGTAAAAACTTTACTTTTAACCATGGGCGTTCTCTGCGGTTTTACTCTCGCAAAGCCGAATTCATCTAAAATTTTATCAACAAACTAAGTTTGATTGAGTTCTGTCACCTTCATCCTTTTATTTCTCTTTGAGCTAATGCTCAGAAATTCCTTTAGCTCACATAAGAATTTCATGTCTAATTTACTGCTAAGTTTGTCTTTTATAGCACACAAGGCGTTTTCATAGTTTCCAGCAAGTAAAATATCGTCAACGTACAACAAAAGTACTGCGTATTTGTGTGGCGATCGCAGTCATAAGGACCACCGCAGGATTTCACCAGGAGCGGGTGCTAATGTGAAAATCTGCACCTGGTCCCAGCGAAATCGCGGTAAAAGTTCAGCTGTAACCATGTTTCACGGCCGTGAGATAGGTCTGCGGCGAATTCAATACGATGATTCGGCAAAAATCTCGTGCACCCTGAGGATACGGAGCGATTTTAGGATGACCGCCTTCTGCATATTTCCTGCAAGTGTCTCAGCTTTTTTTTGACACACAGGGATACTTTCCAGGCCACAGTAAAATATATTGAGAGTAAACTGTTAAATTTCAAACTAAAATATGAAAAATTCACGAAGCTACAACAAATAGTCGAAAGCGCTTCGTAGTTGCGGGCTGTAAGCCGCACAACAGCAACAAACGGTCGGAAGGCTACGTCCAACGATTCTAAAATAGCCAGATCGATTCGTAGGGCAGAAAAAGTTGCTAAAAAGGATACCTACGAGGAAACGGATGGTTTTGTTGTACGCACTAGGCATAGCCGATAAGTGTATGAGTTTTCTCAGAAAAATCTGTTATTAAAGCTAAACGCGTTTTTCTCAGAACAAGATTTTTTCGGTCGGCCCGGGTAAATAAAAATATTTTATTGAACCGATCAAGCTGAAATTTTAACTCGTTATCCTGCACATCAGTGGTAATGGCGGGAACTAGGATCTTTTTTTTTCGTTCATTATTCTCTGATTTATAGCCCGATTTCCGCGAAAAAAAGTTGGAAAAAAAACGTTGTACTTTTTAGAAGTCTGCCATTTTGTTATTTTTCACTCAAAATGAAAAATCTTAGTTCTGACCAGAATTCAAGCCTACAGAACAATAATCAACTCGATTTTTTTGATTCAAATTTCCTGAAGTGACGCAATCACCCTGGCCAACCATATACCTTTTTTCAAGATGTTCACTTTGTCCGTAAAAAAAAACTAAAAAATTTTGTAAACAAAAAAAAAATTTCTTCTACAGTTTTAGATAGCAATAATAACATATGAACATTTTGAAATGATTTTATTTTATTTTATTCTATTTTTCAAATCGCGAAAACAGTTTTGAAAAAAGTTTCAGTTACCAGACTACCTCCTTAATTTAAAAACGTAAATTATTTATTTTTCTCTTCTACAGTTGACATTTTTTATTGCGAATAATAATATTTCTACAATCCATGCATGAATGGAAGATGTGGATTTTTGTGCGGGGAAAACGGGGGAAAATGCGGAACGCTCACTCTCTTCAGTGTCTGAAAAGCTGCTTCGACCTGTACATAGGCGTTAGATTCGGATTATATTTCAGAAAGATGTATCTTATTTCGAAGATTTTACTCAGTTTTCCCTACGCGAGAGTTCTTAATATTAACAGATTTCAATTCTTCCAAAACGTTTTTTTCTTCAAATGTCACCGATTATTGGGATAGTATATTTAGATTTCGAAACTTCGTGCAAAATGTATAATCCTACCTGAGTTTACCTTTAATATACTGAACTAATTTATGATTTCAATTCAAATTCATACATGTAAATACGTGTACTAATTAGAGATATTTAAAATTGTACATTTTATATATGGGATCGAAAACTGCTTAAAATGAGGCAGATTCTATTCTCTATATTTTCAAAAAACGAGTAAGTATTTGTTCAACTTCTTTTCTAATATTCCAATCTATTTTAATCTTATATTTTGAGAGACATATGTTTCTTTCCCATTTTCCACTGCTGCATTTTTGAAATTCCAATCTTGAGACCAAATCTTCACAAAATTTGCATTCTACACGTGCTGCTCTGGGAATAATATTAATACTTCAGGGTTGTCGTAAAGGAATGATATGAGTTTTTACGGATTTTTCCACTACATTTTAGTTAAAATATGTTTAGCCGAACACAAATATAGAAAAATACATTTAATTTGAGTAGACAGTTGCAAATTAACTGACTAATTCGTAAGAGATACCGCCGTTCCGTGCGCTCACCCCCTATCCCCACCACCAGGCAAACGCACACTATCAGAAGCAGGCACCCTGCATGTTTTCATTATCTAGGACCCCCTGAACATGAATCCAAAGAGAAACTGCGTTACACTATTTATGCATGCTCAATGTTATCTACGTCCTCGTCTAGTGTGTACTTTTGTGGATCAAATAAGTTCTTCTGTGAAGTTTAAAAGTCATGTCTTCCGATTGCCTTCAAATGTTCAGAGTTGGTTTCTATATGATAGTAGTTATCCCGCCAATTTATGAACATTCACTACCATTCATCCCCAAACTGCAGGGGTTGAAACTTGTACTCTCCCGTTTTTCCGGGCAAAACTGGTATTTTCAAATTATCATGACTTCCTTTCTACAAATGCGAATTGAATTTTCTATGAGTAATTTCCGGAGGGTTTTTAGACTCTTTCATCCTATGAAATCTATCGTTTTCAATTTTTTAATTTTCATAAACAAATTTGAATGTAAAATGTTTATTTAACATTTTCTACACACACATTCACACATTCTCGGATTATTCATCCCATGACACTGTAGCTATATATACGTTTTAAAAGCGCATCATCGAGTACCTTAAGAAGAAATTCAGCGTTGTCGATAAGATATATTATGAGGCAAACGGAGCTGCGCAGCATTTGAGAAATAACTATGCCAAGTGACGGGATTGCTGGGAATTTGAAAAGACCTGCTGCAAAAGCTAGCCTGCTACGCTCAGCACAGAATCCAATCCTAACTGCGATGGATTTATTCGAATGGGCTAAAAAAAATTTGAAGGAAACAGTAATTCTTTTTAGTCCAAAAGAAGATCACAGAAAAATAACAGAAAAATTGGGGACTAGATTCAATGAAGCAATCTCAATTTCTGGCACCCTAAAATACCACGCATTCATTCCAAATCTGCTCGCTGCGCGGGCACATTCTTATCGCGCGCGGCTGGTTTCACTCGCAAGTTTGAGCGCGCCTAGCGCGCGCAACTGTTGGTTCTGGCGCTTCGCGCTCGATAATGTATTCACCTCGCGCTGCGCGCTCGGCCTTTGTACTTCCCCCACAGTTGTGCACAGACAGCTTAAAATTAAAGGTTATATCATCGACAACTGTATATTTAGTGATTGTGAATTCTCTTTTGTTAAAGCTCCTTCGGTTTCAACGAATACATGCCCATCGCGTATCTCGAGCTTCCCACTCGATTTTGTCCAAAAGGTGAAATTTTCCACATCATTCAACACTATTATATAAAATGTACATTACATTTATGTATGTAACCTCTGCCTGGGATAGCTTGTTAATATATTGCAAAATAAAGCACATGTTCTATTTATCATGGTAACTTTGATATTTTTTCCTTATTTTGCATTGAATTTTATTACCAGCTACGCTGAACATTTTGTATCATTCCTATAAATGTATATTATTACAATTCATAATATGCATTGGTATTAAAACAGACGTAGGTATTTCCATTGTCTTCTTTTTATAACTGGAAAAAGTGCGCATTCTAGGGATGGGGTCAACTTTGCACGTAGCAACTTTGCTCGTGCCCAACTGTGCACGTCGATGGCCAGACGGACAACTGTGCACGTCGTTGGTCATAGGGACAACTGTGCACGTGCCAACTGTGCACGTGCCATCTGTGCACGTGCACAGTTGTCACTTGGCCATCTGTGCACGTGCACAGTTGTCCAAGTACCATCTGTGCACATGCACAGTTGTCCAAATGACAACTGTGCACGTCGAAATTTAGACGTGCACAGATGGACTCCTGTGCACTTCAGCGTGCACAGATGTCACTTTCCTAACTGTGCACGTGCACAGATGTCACTTGCACAACTGTGCACGTGTACAGATGTCACTTGCCCAACTGTGCACGTGCACAGATGTCCCTTGCCCAACTGTGCACGTGCACAGATGTCTCTTGCCCAACTGTGCACGTGCACAGATGTCACTTGCCTAACTGTGCACGTTTATGTCCTTACGTAAGGGTTTATACGAGGGTGATCCTCTGTATCTACGTATAATAAATTTTCAACAGTTAAAAGTATTCAATCCTGGTGGAAAGAAGCGTATTAACTTTCTTAAAGTTAGTTTAAAAATATTTCAAATATTATTTTGATGAAATTATTCCTTTCAAATTATTGAAGATATTTGAAAATCGCTTTTCGTTCGACCCCCTTAAAAACGCGTCATTGCATGCACGTGAAGCAGACGTAATGTGGCCACTTCCAGCCCAGTGACGTTCGGACAAGCGCACTCCGCCGCCAGGCTGACATGGAACTTTACGCCCGCTACATGAAACTGTACGCCCGCTATATAAAACTTCAGGACCGCTACACATGCAAATACAGTACAGTGTGTCAAGGGTGTACGGCTATTTTTACTGGTCAAAATAGCCTTCTTTACGCCCTCGATACACAATGTGCTATTTTTAATTTAATTTTCAATAATTTCATCTCATCAAGCTTCTTTGAGTCTTCCAATGGGTACAGAGACATCTTATGTCCTTTGAACGTCCTAATGACCACTAACTACCGTGCCTACTTGGTAGGTATTTATTTTTTTCTAGTTACTTATCTGTCTTTGATTTGACCAAACCGTTTATTTCTTTTATGCCTTTTTTATGATTTGACAACAAATAAACTGTTAAATAAAACATTTTTTATGAGTGTTTTACTGTTGTTTATGCGGCGATGTACAATGACGGGTTACACATTTGTCTTGGTCATTGGTTAGAGAAATCTCAAGGTTCATTTATTTGGGTGGTTCACATGTTTTTCTTCAAATTTTCTTGGTCTCGCCCGCCAGATTTATTCAAACACAAAAAAGTAAGCACGTATTTTTCTCATTTTAAAATCAATTGATTTTTAGAGGTTGTTCAAAGCCCATAAATGTTCACGCGTATTTCCTCTGGAAAAAGGCCTTTTTGAAAATTTGCGATATAATCGTTAATATTAAATTATCTTGCTGCACCTGGCACGATTTTCTTGAAAATTTTCTGCTAAATACTTCATAAGTGGAAAAATGAAGTATTATGTCCCACAAAAAAAAAGTTCCCTTCCTCAAGCATGGGTCAAAAATAGTGCAAAATTGTTTGAAGTTCGACGGATTCCAGAGTTTAACTTGCATAAAAACAACTATAAAACCTTACGAATTCTCTCTATTTATCGTATCTCATAAATTGGCCTAGTTTAAAGTGCTTTTTCGTACAAAAATTCATAATTGGTTCCGAATATAGAAACTGTACGTATCACTCCAAAGGTAAGATTCATAAATCTATTAAAATTTGTTAAATTGATATTTCCTAGTTGAATAATAATATTTTGCAGCCCAAAATTCGACTGTTAAACGATAAACTTTCCAAGACTATAGCCAGAAAGCGTTCAATTCTGAAGAACAAGTGGGAGAAAGAATTCGGACATGCGCTAAAGTTTGAAAATCCCGCGAGCCTCACTTTCGACGAATTCATAGAATTCAAGGAATTCATAGATTTCCGTGAATTCGTAGTGAATTCGATGAATGCATTAAAATCGTTGAATTCTCTGAATTCCCTGAATGCCTTGCTTTCTCTCAATCCCTTGAATTCCTCGAATTCTTCAAATTCTATGAATTCTCTGAATTCCTTTAACTCTCTGAATTACTCTGATTCTCCGAATACCTTGACTTTTTTTAATTCCTTGAATTCTCTGAATTCCTTGAATTCTTTGAATTCCTTGAATTCTCCAAATCCCTTGAATTCTCTGAATTCAAGAAATTCTCTGAATTCCTTGAACTCTCTGAATTACTTAAGTAAAACCCTTACGTAAGAACATGAACGTGCACAGTTGGGCAAGTGACATCTGTGCACGTGCACAGTTGGGCAAGTGACATATGTGCACGTGCACACTTGGGAAAGGGACATCTGTGCACGTGCACAGTTGGACAAGGGGCATCTGTGCACGTGCACAGTTGGACAAGGGACATCTGTGCACGTGCACAGTTGGACAACTGACATCTGTGCACGTGTACAGTTAGGAAAGTGACATCTGTGCACGGTAAACTGCACATGAGTCCATCTGTGCACGCCTAAATTTCGACGTGCACAGTTGTCCAAGTACCATTTGTGCACGTGCACAGTTGTCCAAGTACCATCTGTGCACGTGCACAGTTGTCCAAATAACAACTGTGCACGTCGAAATTTCGACGTGCACAGATGGGCTCCTGTGGTCTTGGACGTGCACAGATGGACGTGCACAGTTGTCCGTCCGGCCATCGACGTGCACAGTTGGGCACGTGCAAAGTTGCTACGTGCAAAGTTGTCCGTCACCCTTATTTTTTGTGCGGTCAAAATTTGAATTTTAGATTTTTCAAGAAAATTCAAAATGTTGTTGTGATAATCTTTTGGGGTGCTTGAAATTCAAAGTTTTCCTCCTCATGAGACTTTTTCATATCGTGCGTTGTTTAGCTTAAAATGTTAATTTTCGTTTTTTTTTCTTTGAATTTTGTGAATGCTATAACTTTCTTGATTCTTTTCTATCAGAAAGAATCATGGGGATAAATTGCTCTTCTTCTTGAGCACTACTAATAACCTTATATATAATTTTTGAGTCCTGAAGAAAGTGGTCTCAAAAATTTGAAAATTGCTCTAACTTCTTGAATTTTCATCAAAAATGGCTGGCTAACGAATTTGACCTCCTTTTTAGAACACTTGATGCGTGTACTAAAGCCGAGTCCAATATGTCAATTCTTTCGAAAGTTATCATGCTAAAAAACTGAAAATCGATAGACAGGCAGACGGACAGGCAGAGGCGTTCGTAAAAACCTGTTTTTCGGATTCAAGGGGTCTCAAAACGTGGATATTTGACAAACACGGAAGGGGAGGGGGGTGTCAAATTTTACAGAAATCTAATACCTTCTCTGATGGGAATGTGAGAACTTAATTCAAAAGGCGATCCTTATAAATTATTATGAATTAAGTTCCGTTTCCCTTGAGAATCATGCATACAGGCAAGTCCCCGGCTGGCTGGCTGGCCTGTCCGGAAGCGCGAGGAAAGTTTTCGATCGGATATGTTCGCATAACTATTGTCAGTCCTTAAATGCCAACCAAAATTTTTATGGAAAAAAATCAAGCTTCTGTTAAAGAATACTTTTAAAAATATTCATAGATTGAAAGGGCATGGAGAACCCTTCAGACAACACTCACAGAAAATTCAATTCACATTTGTAGAAAGGAAGTTATGACCATTTGAAAATACCCGTTTTGCCCGGGGGGTGAAAGTTGCACCCTCTGTAGTTCGGGGAGGGATGGTAGTGAAAGACTATAAATTAGTGGGTAAACTTGTGTCGTATAGGTTAACAAACTCTGAAAATGTAAAGGCAATCCAAAGACATGGCTTTTAAAGTTGGGACAGTTCAGAAATAATGCCCCAGACACAACTCACCGTTACGAGCCAGACCGGAGCATAATCTGGAAGTAATCTAGGTTTTCCCTAATCAACTTTTCCACATGGACAGTATATCTAGATCACGCAAACTCTAATATGAAAGTTTCAGCCACACAAGTATATAACTTAGGCATACGATTTAGGATACTTTACATACAAAATATTCTTGGTCTAGCTATAATACAAAATCATAATGGTATGCCTAAAATAGCCATGTCGTGTCATTGTAGCTGGCGGGTTGACAATTTGGTTGAAATAATCAGAATAATGTGTGTGCCGTTCAATTATTTCTTTCTGTGATGAATTGTGCTCGAAATTTTGCTTGTATGTCTTTCTATGAGCATTTTGAGGTTTGCTGGCCCTACAGCTATTCAACTGATCAGTCGTCCATAGTATAAACAAAAGTCAATCCTTCAGGGCTGTTGTGAAAAACTAAGTGCGTGACAAGGTTGAGACCACAGCTTCTAGACTCAATCTATATATGTCACATGAGTTTTTCATGAGTAAAACTAATCATGAAAAGATTTCAACTCTCCTTCAAAATAAGCACTCACTTTTTAACTTCAATGAACGATTACTGTAATAAATTGTGAAAATGAACTACATTCAATTATTAAAATTCATATAAGTCAAATTCACTCAATTCATTGTTCATCGAATCGTTCAGTTCAGGGAAACTGCCACGGGTTGGTGAGTACGTGTGGCTGGTTAACATTGCTTTTTTCTGGCTTATATTGGATAAATACTCTGATTTTGTTAATTCTCAGCGGAAATGACTGATGATGGGATTTTCAGTTCGGAAGCAGTCCAAGATTACCTGACTTTTTAAGTAGAGAGTTTTTTGACGAAGGGAAGTGAGGAAGTTAATAATCATTATCATTGTGATTCCTAGTATATTTATGATTCCCACAAATTTCACTTTTCGGGGAATGCTGATTACATCTAATTATATATGTAGATTGAGTTTCTAGTACCCAGAGACAGTCCGTGAAAAGAGTGTTGGAGTAAATGAGACCCCAAACAAAAACAATATTAAAAGCCATAGAAATACAAGAGCTTGCATGAGGAAATTGTTGGACGTGAAAGAAGCTAAAAAGGTATGCCAGGACAGAAAAATGTGGCGACAAATTGTTTATAAGAAATGCATGATGTCAGTGGAGTGAACGAAGCCTGAAAAAAGAGACCCTGGATGCTGATGTGCCGAAGTGAAGAGCTTCACATGATGACTTTGTGATGCTCTTCGTCTGGGGTGATCGTTAGAGAAATTGATCAGCGACCTTGGTCGAAGCAGTATCGCGAAGCGAAGGTGTTACTCAAGGGGTATAATATGTGAAGTTTTCTCACCTGAAATTATTGCTTCTTTTTATCGGGTTGAAACCTGGCTGAATTATAGTACGTAGTAGACCCATATTAAATCATCAGGCCATAGGACCATTCTTCAACCTGTTGTCAATATACAGCGGCCTGAAGTTTACACCTTTGTCAGGCGCCTTCACTTGGGTGCAACTTCCTTTAGGATTATCCGATTGGACTTTTACTATTTTGGAACAGCTCTTTTTATGTAATCCAAGACTATCATAACAACTTTTCGTTGCATTGGGAATTTTTATTTTCCAACTTTTGAATTTTCTTTTCAAAAAAATAGCGGTCCCCTCGAGTTTGAAAATCTCAATTTGACCATGAAATTATTTAAAGCCCACTTTTTCTTCTACATGACTTCAAAGAGTGTAAAAAAAGCATTTTTTTAGAGAAAAAGAAAATTTCTAAAGTATTTTTTTCTCAAAAAATCAATTTTGATTTTGATTTCCGAACAAAAAAACATCATGAGAAAAAATTGTTATGATAGTCTGGAAGTACATGAAACGAGTTCTCGAAAGCACTATGATAAAAGTCAAATCGGATAATCCTAAAGGAAGTTACACTAACGTGAAGGTGAAAAAGCACCTGAAAAAGTGAATACTGCAGGTTTTATATATTGATAACCGGTTAATGAATGGACCTATGGCTTGTCGAATTTATATAGGTCCACTAGAACGATAATTCAGCTAAGTTTCAATCCGATCATAGAAAACAATAATTTGAGGTGGGAACACATGACGTATTCTGTCCCTTAAATAACACGTTCAATACGCAACACTCCTTCGACTCAGGTCACTGATCTGTATCAATCTAAAAATCCATACCCGCCATCCCCATTACCGCCCCCAAAATTCCATTTCTCACCAAGTGAGGCACCCTCACCCTGAAAGGGATATGGCCTAATGATATAATTATAATATCATATTTCATTTTGAACAATTTTTGAGCTCAATAGAATTTTGTTTAGGAGAGAATATTATGAAAAAAACTATGCAATTTTTGCTTGAATGAGTTACCCAGGCTCAGATTCTAAAAATATTCTAATTCGATTCACCAAGAAATGTTATGATCCCTTGGGAGAACCTACTTAGAAGGGGAATACGGTGATTCGTAGACGATTTTTCGACTTGAGGTGCAAGATCGATGACAATGTGAAGGGAGCATACGTGCCGACATTAGGGTGAAATGGGGGAATCTTCAAAACCAGGGTTGAAACATTACTGTCGAAGAAAAATACTCGTGGGTATGCCGGATATAAAGAAGCGAGAGAGAAGGTAGAGAAATAGAAGTTATACGACAGCTCGAGGTCCGTATTATATCGGTGAGCCATTGGAAACTTTTCCTTTGAAAGTTTAAACAGGAATGCTCCTCAAGAGTACTATGAACGAGAAAAGAGGCGAAGAAAAGAAAAAGGAAATTAAAAAAAAAAAAAAGAAGAAGAACTTCTGATTTTACCTCGACAGAGTTGGTAATCGCCCCTTTCGCGTTCATTAATCCAAGTTCCTCAAGACGAAAGCCATCTACGTTGTAACCAAGCTATCTTCGATCTAAGTACGAGCTTGTTTCAAGTAGTTGTGAGGGCTACATACTTCTCCATGATTGGAAAGAAATTTTTTTTTTCTTTTATTCACATTATCTTCCCTAAATTCTCAAGTGATATACTGAAACGACCCATTCCGGGGTGCTAAATAATTATGCGACGCGTTTGTGGTAATAGTCGATTTATTATGAAAGTGACAAAGAATATGAGGTCATTTTAATGTCTGATAAACGATAAGAAAGACCCATGCCGGTCAAATATAAAACGGCCTATTACATGGCCGTTTAGCAGTCAGCGATAAATTACGTCCTCAGCTTCTACTTATTTAACTGCACTGACTATATTCTAGACCATAACTACAAATTACGTTGAACATCATTATTCCATATTAGGGAAACTCTGACACTCTTAGAACAGAATTCATTTAAATTTCATGAAGCACCATAATGTATATGTTACGGTTGAGGACCGAAACAGGGCATTCTATACTACGCCTAGTCATTGTCGACAGTGCCTACAGACGGACGGGCAATTTCATAGAATTAATATATAACTTGACATTGGTCGGGCATTCCCAACAATACCACAGCAGATAAGGTCAATGCTGAATTAAGAGTTTCGAACAGTACCTCACGAAATCTTTGACCTGAAGTGAAACATTTTGAAGAGCCTGGAATGCTCTTGAATTATTTTTTCAAGTCACACTTATGGCCGCATCTCATAACCGTGAGATGAGCGGTCACAGGGCACGATGGAATCACAACGACAGGTTAGGGAAACCCTTGTGTGTCTTAAGGACACGAAGCGATCCAAGGATGACAGCTTTCTGCATTGATATGAAAGCTTCATTGCATATGTATGATCTTACGTGTAGTAATATCAAGGGCCTTAAGATCGTTCTTCGCCCATTGAACTATTCAAACGAGTAGAGTAGAACCGGGACGGCCAGCAGTTTAGACGCAGATACCTTGTTAAACGCCGACAGATTGGAAGACCAATTTTGTCGAAGAAGATGGTTTTATCTGCTTCGGAGAGACTCCTTCACTGATGTTACGTCCTGAATGCGGCTTTAAGGCATGCTCAGATATGTATAGGTCTCTCCAGTATTAAAATGTCCAATACGTCCTTGGGAACCTATCACTTTGTGTGAATGTACCTTCAAACTTTCTAACAGAGAGATGATAAGTCTATGAGAGGTTGAATCGAAAGCTTTCCTGTAGTCAATACAGGCCATTGACAGGACGCACTGATGGGCTGTAGCGTCTTTACAGACACACCTGTCAATCAGCAGGTTCTCTCGACAGCCTGCTACACCTTTTTTCGAGCCATGTTGTTCGTACATCTCTTGCCATACAGTCTCAATTCGTCGAACAACCTGTTGTTTAGAAGAGCTGTGAAGATCTTATACAGTGTGTTCAAACAAGTTATTGGCCTGTAATTCCCTGGTTTGGTCAAGTTGCCTTTTTTCGGCAGGAGTATGGTGCTTCCTAATACTAGCCACTGCGGAATGGGCGTCTCTGACTTTAAATATGAGGTGAATATGCGGGCCAAATGTTGGTGTATAGAAGTAAACTTCTTCCACCAAAAGTTCTTAATACAATCTGGTCCAGCAGCGGAAAAGTTCTTCGTGCCTCTAAGTGCTTTTTCACCTCTTCGGCAGTGACTGATGGACATTCCTCCTCAGATTTTATGAGTTTGTCGCAAAACTCCTTGAAGCGGATGATATTGTCAGTATCTTCTTTCAACTCCAGTGTTTTCGGGATTTAGTATACCTCTCTTCAAAAAGTCTCTACCTCCTTGGGCTTGGGTGGATTTTTTACAGAAACAAGGAAATCGCCGAAGAGGCGCGATGGGTCAGAAAGAAACTGTTGATTCTCCCTGATCCATCTCTCCCTCTTCAGTATTCTTTTCCTTGCGTCAGATAACAGCCGTATTTTGTGAACAATATGCTGCTTGATTGTCAGCAGCTTTTACTTTTTTAGTGTGTGATGCAAGATCCTTAGTTCTTGGGTGAACTTTCGAACCGTTTCCGTAAACGGTCTACCAGATGTTATGTAATCAATCACACATTGAACACGGGACGCATTCTCTATATATATAATAAACATGGTAGATTTGTATACATCCAAATCTTTAAGATAGAGAGTATATAATAATTTTATTATATATTTCTCCTTCTCTCCTGTATGTTTTTTACAGATCTAATAAATTTTTGTTGACTGATGAGGATGCAAACAGTGACCGAAATATTTCAAAAAGAATTATCACATCTTTTCACAGAAAAAACATAATGTAATCTTTACATCGATTTCACAGTAATCTTTACCTGCAACCAAAATTAACTTCACGGGGTAAAGTTTAGCCACCACATGGGAAATGGGGACCATGTCAACTCTATTATATCTTGTTTTGTTTCGAAGCGAAAAAATTGAACTTTATCTGCTGGAGAATCACCCGCAACAAATATTCACTTTCGCTTTTTCTGTGTTATATTGTCCTTCATTTCGATGCTTTTGCTTCACTACTTATTGCAAAAAGTTCGAGACTTAACATACTAAATGATAATGGTATACTCAATAATTTAGACTAAGTATACATAGTTGCGATAGTTTCAGATAATGATATTGTTTTCTCGTATTGATATCGGTTTCTCAAACTCAAGTATCGGTTTTGTATCTTATCGTTCTGGTATCGGAGAACCGAAATAACGCTGGAGATCGTCTAGGGATTCTGAGACTAGACAGCCAGATGATGGCTTCCTACGGAACAACAGTAAATGGAGAATGGCGACGAGTTTCAACGGCTTAAGAACCAAGAACCGTCTCTTTTAAGGTAAAATTTTGAACGTTCAAGTGAACGAAATATATATTTTTTATTCTATTTTATCTAGGAATATTTTTTCCAATACAAATAAGATATGCATTATGATTTTGTTTCATAACTATAATATATTCAATCTAATGAACCACTATTTTTGGACTGTTTATAGATTAAAAATTCAATTATTATAAAATTTCGTTCATTTGAACGTTAAGAACTTCTGCTGTCTTTCTTTTATTCACCGTTATAATGGGTTGATAACGATGATCCTACATTTTGGAGAACGTTGATGGCTCATCGGGGTTCTTCTCGGTCCGAAGTTTATGAACAACTATTTTTCCGTTCGTAAACATATTTTATATATAGGCCAGAACTTTAATCTTACATTATTTATCCTAATTTATTGATCATCGTTATTCATATAATATAACTTGGGTACTAAGAATATTCCGCGAAAGGAGATTTCTTATAAATTACATGTGTAACTTATATTTTTTTCAAATTATTTTCTGAAATTTATTTCATATTCGTAAATTATTGTAATGCATAATAATAATGGACTTTGAAGTTATTCCTTTGTTAAAAAAGATTTTATTGACTGTTATCAAGAGATAGAGATGTGACATAAAAAATCTGATGATTGGAAAACTATAATTTTCGAAGAACGTTTTGAATAATTTTCTGAAGTTGGAACACATTTTTGTACATTATCATTATTTATGATTGAAAAAGTATTAGAATCGTCCGAAAGATGATACGTCAGTTTTCAACGGATCTCCACGTTTCTAGGAGCCCTCAAGCTGAAAATCAAGTTTTGGCGATAAATCTCGCAAAAATGAACAGATCAAGTTGATCTTTGGCACGTTTTTCTTAGGGTCCTAAAAGAAAAGACGAGTTGGTTAACCAGCACTCCTTGACCAACGATTATGGTTTTATCCATGGAAAATGCTATGAAAAAAATCGAATATTCCGATTTGGCAACAGAAAACGACAGATACGTGAAAAAAGTTTGAATGAATCATAGCTTCCTTAAATACTTACAATTTTTCCCTTAACCATTTTTTGATGAAAATTGACATTCTGGTTTTATTTATCGAAAATACTATTTAAAAACTTCAAAATTCAAATGTTTAGCTAAACGACGCGCAATACGGGAAAAAAATCTTGAGCAGGAAGCATAGCTTCATGAGAGTGCTACAAAATTTATAAATATTTTTTTGTATAGGACTTATCATTTCGATTTCATTTATCGAAAATACTATAAAAAAAATGAAAATTGGAATTTCAGCCAAACGAGGTCAGATACGGAAAGAGTTCTAAGGAGGAATCGCAGCTTTTTGAAAGTTCTACAAAGATTTTAAACATTTTCTGATAGGGCTTGTTATTTTGTATTTTATTGAGAGAAAAAAAATTCAAATTTAAAAAAAAAACAACGTGAAATATTAGGAAAAGTTTTTGGAAAAATTTCAGCTTTTAAAAATTCCTACAAAATTTCTTTAAACCATTTTTTGATGAAACACGACGTTTTTGCTTTATTTATTGAAAATTTGTATGCAAAAATAAAAAATTCCCATATTAGGTGAAAGGACGCGATACAGGTAAAAAGTGTTGAAGACTTGTAGGTGTTGTTATATATGGATCAAAAATGGTAAAAAAATATAAGATTCATATTTTGAGCATAACAAGTCGAGGCAGGAAAAAAATTCTGGAGAAATAATTGGAGCTTTTTATTGTGAGGAAGCTCTGGAAATAAAGAAACATTAAAAAATGTGTACCTCAAAGCATACAGAGCTTGGAGCAATTTAATCTTTGGCTATACTTAATTACGTAGAAAATTCAGAATATGAAGATGCATCAAGAACTGGGATCTAAAAGGGATGTTTCCACTAAAGTTTCATTCCGAGTAGAAAGAGTAAATATCTGAGCATGAAGTGAGTGACCTGACAGGAGTGCGCGCAGCGCGGGATGAGAATGTGCCTGCCCGGCGGAAAGATTTTTACAAATTCACGAGAAGCATGGGTTATTTTGACTCAAAAATAATAATTTTCAATAATGCTATTTCATATGAAAGTAAACACTATTTGTTATCTTTCGTATGACATGCAGTTCTATACTTTAGGTTGAAGTTACATACCTTTGAGAGTCGTGAGTCATTTTAACTTCAATTGTTTCAACAAGCCCGGCTACTGTGATATCTAGAGTTGTAAATCGTTTGTTAGCTCTACAGAAACTGTTCCTTATTAAGCACATCATTCAGCGCGGGCACTTCTTAAATCCTTGACCTACTGCCGGCTCAATAAATAGTTTACCATTTTCCTAAAGAGAAATAGAATGTTGCTCAATCACAATATTTTTGGAAAATTTCAATTTCCAAGTTATACAAACAACATATATATATTTTTTCATCTCGAACAAAATTTTAAAATACATTCAGAAAAATTCCCTCTTGTGAGAGAAGTATGTTCCTTGGCGTAATAGTATAATACGTGGCAAGGGGCGAAACCGAGCGAATGCAAACGAGCATGCGATTTGGCGTTCGCGAGGTTTCAGACTCGTGCCGCGTATACTATCTCTCAGAAAAAGAACATCGAAAATGACGGCTTTTGTAGCCTGCGAAGCGGTGCGAAAATGGCGGTTTTCAGGTGAGAGGATACGAAGCTTATTTACATACCGCCATTTTCGCACTGATTCGCTGGCTACAAAATCCACCATTTTCGATGACCGTATTGTGAAAATTGAATTTTCTCTCAAATTTAAGGTTGATAAGATTTGCATTTGTCTCAGCAGGAATTCTTTCGCGCCAAAAATTTTCCTTGTTCGACTAGCTTGACCTAATATTGCATCCAAATAATTCTGATTGTGTCAAAAATATATTCACATCGCTCAAAACAAAACAGGCAATATGAAGATGCTTTTGTTTCAAGACAACTTTTTCTGGAAATGTACACAGATAAATCATTTTCGCAAAGGTTCAAATGACCATAGTACCATAATAAATGGATCCAAGCTGAAGCAACTTCAAATTTAGAGCTTTTCCATTTCAATTATTTCATCTTGTGCAATGCATGAAATCCTCCATGAATGTGCCTTGCGACTGAAAAAAATTTCTCATATTGAGAAAAAAATGTAACAATACTTGCCCCATCATTCTGAAAAGAATTTTACCAAAGATTGAAAAATCGTTGAAATGTAGTAAAATCTTGATAATAAATTATTTCTGTGATTTTCTCTACATTTTCGACAAAAGTCTTATTTGTAGTCGCTTTTAATTCGCAGTAGCTCAATTTATGCAATACAAGTTTCTTTGCAATTTTATTTGTTACATTTTTATTGAATGCTCGATAGGAACGTAGTGCTGCATTCGAGCGAGACTATATGAGAATCGATCGATAAATTTATTTAATCTCGGTTGGCCATTACGATACTCTAATATCGTCCCATCTTATTCGATCGAGATTCTTGAGTAAACGATCGATCGCAACCAGATTCTCGGTTTTCCACCAGATATTTTTATAGCAAAAGTATTGATTTTTAGTGTTTTTGATACATTTTCTATCAATATTCTCATTGTTTTGAGACTATTGAAAACAACTATGTTATTAAATTTTATTTTTCTATCGGAAACTTTGCTTTTATATATTTTCATATTCATAAATGATATTTTTGAAATGAAAAATAAAATGTTATAACTATATTATATGCCATTTACCTTTGAAAAATTTCTGCATGTAAAGAGAATGCTGAAATTCTTTTCGTCACAAATAGTTCATCCTGACAAACGAAATTAAACCAACTTGTACTATGTTGGTATAATCTTATTTGAAAAATGATATCTCTCTATTCAAAGTACTAAAGAAATACAATGTTTTACGTAAATAGTATTCATTTTGTTTTTAATTTTCATATGAAAGTCTCATATCTATATTATAAAGAAAATTGTACGATTTTTTTCGTGCAATTCATCTTACATATTTTATTTGTATATATGCATGGAAAAATACTTTCTTACAGTTACTTTACTCAACGTTTTGAGACGTTTTCAAATAGAAACTTTGACGACAGTTCTGACCTTGCCGATATTATCGTTAGAAATTCATCGGAAGTTAGACATTAGACGATATGATTCGTAACAAATGAATCCACGAGAAGTTGGTTTTAGAATATGTTTCGAAAACGAACGAGATCGATCGAAATATTAAAAATTTTCGTATCGAAATGTCGCACTATAGAAAAGTGTTAGATTGCGAAAGGAATAACTAAGAATAATTGTACTTTTAATTTCTAAATAATAATTTTTCCTCAGAAACGTAACGAATTTGATTGTAAAGAATCTTTTGAAGAATAAAGTGGACTATTCTTGAGTAAAATTGAATATTGCTTAAGATTTGTCTCACACAGTTGCAGTGATGAATAAGCATTTATTTGTAAGTCTCATGAATCAAGTTAAAGATAAAGTAATTTTAATCTTAAATTACCAATATCTCAGAAATTATTCAAAGTTAACTTTTGAAGTTTCTTTTGCTCATTTTACATAGAAAATGCTGGAAGTTCAGCTGATATCTACAAATTTGTTGATGAATTTTGCAGCTTCAGCGAGGAGTTAAACGTAATGAAAAATAATATAAAAACGTTATTAAAGGATTTCGATGTTTACATGCACATACGTGGGGGCCGCGGCGCACCTTGAATTCTGTATTAAAGAAGACGAACTGTTGGTTCTCGCGCTTCGCGCTCGATAACGTATTTACCTCGCGCTCGGTCTTTGTATTTCCCACACATTTGTGCACAGACCTTTTGAAATTAAAGGTCAAATCGTGAACAACTGTAATTTCATCACGTATCTCGTGCTTCGCACTCGATTTTGCCCAAAATGTGAGCTTTTCTACATTATGTTCAATACTATTATATCTAATGCACATTATATTTATTTCTGCACCTCGATCTGGTACTATGAAGAGGGTTCTCAAAGCACCTACGGCCTTGACGATTACATTCTCATTGCGATACTCGTTCCTCGAGCTCAGCAGCTAGGCTATACAGAGGATTTCTTTTGAAAAATAAAACCATGTGAAAACTAGTAAAAATTCTGATTAAAACTTTTTAATCTACCACAAAATTTATTTGTCTATTTTTTGAAAGTTTTCAAAATTTTGAAAAGTATATAACTTTTCTAATTTCCATCGAAATCAAAAATTGGATGGAGATAATTTTCAAGTCTTTCACCCATCTGTAAGAAACTTTCACAAAAATTTCTGAACCTTGAAAAAAAAAAATTCTTGAAATTTTGAAAATGCTCTAAAATTTTAAATTTTTGTTGAAAATACCTGGTTAACGAACTTAACCTTCGTTTTAGGACCCTTGAAAATTTTACCAAAGGCTGACTCGATTGGACAAATCCTTCAAAAGTTAGCGTGGCTACAACATTCAGGTAACCATACAGACATACATACAGGCAGACATACAGACATACATACTAACAGACATATAGACATACATACATGCAGACATACAGACAGACATACAGACATACAGACAGACAGACACCAACAAAATTTTATGATTTTCGGATTCTGAGAGTGCCGGAGCATAAAGATCCGTTAAAAACCAGAGTTCGAAAGTTTGGACGATTACAATACACTCTCATGAATGAGAATGTGAAAAAATACATCCTCATAAGCCACAGCACAAAAAATTTGAAAAACAAAATTTCAAACTCTCTTTTCCTAATTAATTATTTATTATTATATAACTTTATATTGATGTAAAATAAATTAACTGTTAACAGGAATATAAAAAAAGTAATTTTCAAATATATAATTTGAATTAATGACAATTCTTCTTCGTATAATATTTCGTTTTCTCGCGTTTTAGACTATTTTACAACTTTTATAATGACATGGAACGCCATTTTTTATGAGCATAAAAAATTTTTAACGACGGAACCTGGAAATTTTATCGTAAACTGCGACAATCTTTTTAATAACAGTTTTTTACGCTTCTGTGTAACGTTTCGCCTTCTAGGTGTTTCAAACCATTTTACAACAATTAAGAATCAAACCAAATATAATTTTTTCTGTCAATTTACAAATTCTCGTAGTAATGAAATTTAGAATTGTTTTCTTAAAACAATTACTACGCGGTTATTGTATTTGTAGTTTTTCGATGTATTAGAACACATTAAATTTGTTTCAGACCGATTTTTTTATTTTTTTTAAATTTATACTGTCAGCATAGAACTGCTCCGATCGTGGAGCCAGCCATTAGCTAGTACTGGGCGAACTGCCGATTACCTATACTGGTGACCAAAACGTTCGTCATTTTTAGTCTAAATAGGTAAAACGATACTTCTGGTTCACTCTTGTTAATCGCTTTGCTCCTTATAGCACTGAAACTATCAATTTCTTTGGACTTTCTTCAAGATATCTTATCAGGCCCTTATAACCTACAAAATTTTCAAAAATGTGACTTTCAGAAAATTTGAGATGATCAAAAATTTCTGGAAATTTAAAGTACTCGAAAATTTCCAGAAACCTAAAATATCCAAAAACTTTTAGCAAGTTTTCGTTATTTATGATAATTTATGGTATTTATCTCTAGTCTATAATTATTCATCAGTAATTTAAAGTATCTTATCATTTCATTCTGGGCTCATTACTACTCTATCTCGGCCACCCCCGCGTTAACCAGTGAATAGATTTTCGTAATTGGAAGGAATCAAAATTATAAATTATCATGACAACGGACAAAGATACGTGAAAAATAGATCAATTTTAACTTCTAGTCTTTCAACTTCAAACTTTTAATTTTAATAGTCGAAAACTGACAATACTTGTATGGTTATCTAAAGGGGGTTGGTGCTCGTTCACCCCGAAATATGCATACATCGGCATTCTTGACTCCTCCGATTCCAGTAATTTCCATTTGATCGATTCTTTTTTCCTGGGTAGAAAAACTATAATTTTCACCTTTTTAAAGCAAATTCCAAATTACTCAAGCCCTTAAGAACTGCAGATTTTGATTCGTGTGCTGTTGAACTGTTATTTCATAAATTAAAGAAAAAAATTACTTAAGCGAGCCGAAACTATATCCGAGACATACCAGGAAGGTTCCGTTCGTCTTGTAACTGAGAGCTGTAAGCATTAGATCGTATGATAAAATTTCAACATTTCTGGCTTAATTGTCATGATGAACCCATCCTCCCTGATTCCTTTTTCCAATCGCTTGGAAAAAGTTTTATAATTACTTTTAGTAGTTTGATATTCATTCATAGAACTTGGAGCTTTTTCAAGAGAATTTAGCGACTTACTGACGGGAATGCCTGTTTAAAATCAACGAATACGGCAAGCTGTTTCCTACTCTTCTTGACGATTTTCGAATGGATCGCTGTTTTCAAAATAAATATGTTATCATTGCAACTTCTTTCCTTTCTAAATCCAGCTTGATCTTCAGATTGATTTTCAGGATTGATCAGGGCTTAATCTGAAACCTGAATTCTATTCGCTAGAATGCAAGTAAAAATTTTCGTCAAATTATTTTAATGGGAAATTGGTCTATAATTACAAGGTTCGCTCTTATCTTCCTTTTTATGGAATACAATCGTTTTAATTTTTCCCCAGCCTTCTGAAATTTGTCCCGTCTCGAAAGCATTATTAAATAATTTCAACATTGAATGCAGGACACTAAAGGAAACAAAGTCATAACATGCAGTCGTTATCCCATTGGGCCCTTGGTCATTACAATTTTTATCCTCGCCTATCCGAGGAAAAATATTTCGTCTTGAGGTTCGTCTTGGCTCATCTTGAGTTTGTGTCCAACAAGGCTATCTCGCTGGCGGCCAGGGGTTGAGACTCAGGAGTCGAAGATATAAGTCTTGAGTTTATGACTGAGGTTGACAGCATATTTCGAAAATAAGTCGAGCTGGACTTGTCTTAAGACAAGAAGTTTTATTGTAAGTCGTAAGACCAGTCGAGGTGGACTTATTTTAAGACGAAAAGTTCAAGTCCTGATTGATGAACAAAATTTTGTCGAAAGAAAATTATATTACCAATTTAGGGCTTTGATATTTGCCAGGGTAAAAATCACTAAAGTTTTCGTGTGTGAATTTTATTGTCCATCATACGCCGACCTCTACAAACTATGGACCCCAAATGCCGGGTCTGCCATCTCTGGGAATCTGGTAGCTAGGCTGGGACCAAACAGTTAACATCTGTTAACGATTAACATTTTACAACCAATAAAACTTGCAATTTTTTATAAATGACTTGCTAATTCCAAATGTTAAACCTGCCAGTCTCAAGAACTACAGGCATATAAAATTTGCCTTAAAAATAATAAAATTTTGATTTTTTACAAGTATCTAGTGATCTTTTGGCGAAAGGAAAAAATTCATAACATCTTCAGATTTTCCATCCAAAGAACAGAATTACTGCAGCTCAAATTATTAATAGATGAAAAATTAATACCGTGAAGATGAATAATATAGACATTCTGTATAATTTGAAGCGGATTAGTGATGAACCTCAGAGGTCTTGGAGGCCTTTTGTTGTCCGTGTCCTGGAGTTCGGCTTGAAGACGAAAAATGAAGTCTCGCTCGCGGCCAGGGGCGAGACTTACAAAAACGTATGGGCTATATCTTGGCTATGCCTTGGATGAGGACTTAACCAAGAGGAATTATTTTGACTCGAGTAATCTTTTAATCTGTTTCTTGAATTCTCTCGATTTATTAATTATTTAATAATAAGTTGAATTATTTGTTTGTAAATAATATTAAAATACGATTTTCTGTTACTTTCTTACGAAATTAAGGCTTTATAAACTATATGAAGTCATTAGGTTATCCAAAAGTAATGGAAACTTAAATGAGTTTTAATAATTTTGTATGATTTGTTATTGTCTATAAATTGTTTATTTTTAGGTTTATTCAATAATCGAAAGTAAATCACAAATAATTAAACAATATTTTATAAATAATGATACGTACTTATCCATCAAAAATGTTCGCAGATTAACCCCGAATGTGTGGATGGCCGTCCCAAACTTCACTTGCTCGCCCTTGCTCCTCACGTTGGGAGCTCGGCAAGTGATGAATAGCATGAATACCGGGAATTCGCCTAGAAAAACCCAAATCCGTACTTACATCAAGAGCCGAACACTCTTGATTTAATTGTAATGTTATTTCTATTTCTCAGAAAATCTTTTTCAGTTTGCAATAATAAAAAAAATATGGCTGCGTAACATTCGCGTTGGGTGATGTAACTTGGCAGCAATTCTCAGGAAAACAATTAAACTAACTATCTTGATTGTATCCGATACAATTTTTATTATAGAAAAAGCAGAGTCAGAATATTAATCTGCATTTAACCGAGTAGGGGAGATCGGGTTAGTTGACCAACTTTTGACTTCTCGATTCTAGAAGTTTTGATAATTAGTTCAACTTCAGTGATGACTAATTGGTCTACGAGGCAGGCTATTACAGTTATTACCTTAAAAGTTGAAAGTTCACAGATCTTATAGCTTGAAGTGAGCAATGAATATAAAAACGCAAAATCAGAAATATGTAGGTTCTTTCTCAAGAAGAAAAAAGATTTCTTTATTTGAAGAAAATTTGTCTGAAAAAATAAAAATACTTATTGTCTCTCAGACAAAGGAAAGCTTCTTTGATGCAAAGAAATTTCTTGTGAGTCAAGGTAACTTTTTGGGTTCGAAAGAATTATTTCTCGTTCCAGTGAAAATTTTTCTTCTATTTAAAATGATTTTCATCTTTTTTTGAAGATATTTTTGGTCGGGTGAATAAAATTATGTTGAAGAAACGGTTTCTTCAATTCAAGATAAATATTTTTCCGAATGTTTCATAATCTTTTTTAGTCTTGTTTTCTTAAATCCTTTTGAATCTGAACAGTGTGTAAATAAAGAACTGAAAAAGTGCTGAAAGTAGCAAAATATAATGATATTACTCTTTGTGTGGCCATTGCTATTTTTAGTATTTTACGGAATTCCTATTAGAGCTCAAAGTGAAATAAATGGCTTATTGATAGGAAAATATGTATAATTTGTGTATTCATTTCACTTTTCCAGCTCTTTTCTCGCTTACTACGTACCTGACGATTGAATAATAATAACTTGCTTATATAAAAGACTATTAGAGAACGCTTTCCGTCCTAAGCCTGCAAAAATTGTGAATGATAAAATTGGGGGAATAAGAGGGGAAAGAGAATAATTTAAGCATCGAATGGAGAGGGAAAGATGCAATAGAGGGATCGGACGCAACTTAGCTAGGCCCCTAGTTGATTCGGACCATTGCGTACGACGCAACTCACCTACACCTTCAAAGACCTACCTTCCGGTCAGGTACCTGCAAGCATGGCTAGACCAACCCTTCCCTCAGGGCTGCTATGTTTGGAAATGGGAAAAAAATTTGAATTGAAAGTTTCTTAATTCTGCAATTAGCGATTGGACAATAATATATTTGGAATCTTCGAACTTTTCCGATTCCAATGACATTTAATTTGTCTATGAAGGTATAAAATTTGACAAGTATTGAGAATTAAATTAAATATTGAGATTAAGTTTCTCAAATTAAAGAAGAATTCGTAAATGCTAACTATGCTATTTGTGTGCGGGGTAAGTTGGATTGGCATACATGATTAGTGTTGACCAAATTTGGGTAACTCGTTTTCCAGAAAAATATCATTCTATTTCTTCAAAGAACTTCATTTTTGAACGTGTACAACAGGTTGCGGTTTGAAGAACACAGTGTGCATTTGCCTAACATAATAAATAAATTGATTAGCATTTCGAACTCGAAAGTTCATTGCCTCACTACCCGATTCGGGTAGTGTTTCTAGGTGGATAAATACTACCAGTGTGGGTCCACCACACCCACGACGGGTCAACAACACGCAGTATTCCCCGAACGGTCACCCATCCAAGTACTAACCGCGCCCAACACTGCTTAACTTCAGTGATCTAACGGGAACTGGTGTTTTCAGCGTGGTATCGCCGTTGACATGACATTTGCCTAACATGGCGCTTTTAATTGCGCTTTTCATTATATATTTAGGAAAATCTCGCATGCTACTTTTTCTTTTATAAATTTATCAATTTTCAACTTTAGAAACTGAAAGAAATGTCAAAAATTTCGATTATCAACAAAAAATCAAAAATAAACTACTTGGTCAACCATCCGCGTTTGTTTCATCAAAACGGAATAATAAGAGTGAAATTTGTATGTTAGGCGTGGCAGTCGTGTGTAACGTTGCAGCTCATAGTCTGCTGAATTGGTAATAATTTGTTTGTTTGTGAATTTAAGCATCGATAAATGATTGTCAAAGCAAAAAGTTTAGAACGTTGAAAGTTTACTCAGCACGTTCGAAATCCAATAATCCGCGTTTATTTTCACAAAACATTTTAGCAGGTTATTAAATATAACGCAAATGCAGCACTTCACACCCAACATATGCCGAGAAAGATGACGTAATTATATATTGAAACTATGTCTTTAAAAATTTAGTTGACCAACGTAGCCCTGTGGCTACATAAACCTGGTCTCCTTTTCAAACTCCGTTATTTTCGAGCAACCTATATAGATACTGATCTATTCATGAGGAGTTGTCCGTACGAATATCGCGGAAAAATGCTGTATAGATAGAAATAGCCACTTTCACTTTTCCTTAACGCACTTATGAATTTATAATCGTTTGAGTCTTATTCATTTAGATCATTTATTTCCGTTTTTACTCTATCTTTATCGCCAACGGTAATAAAAGGAGATGTTGAAATTGGTAAATTTTACAATTTGACTACGAAATTTTTGAATAGGTGATATCTCTTGGAATTTCTCCAATAGGGTATCACGAGAGTCTCAGATGCGTTCATTCGCTTTCCTTTTCGTCCCAGCTTCAGCGTATAGATTTAAGCTTGGAACCTCCCAGTCAGAAACGTTTCCAGTCGATAACCTTTACCCGTTCACGGAAAATCATCCTCTTGGAAGATCGAATGACAAATGGTTCCACGACCGGTCACGCTATCTCTAGACACCAAAAGGGTTCTTCCACTCCTGTTACTCACCTTCTGCTCACCATTCACATTGAGTTCGAATTCCCAACGCTAGTCGAGCTAACGTTAGTGATTTCGGA
This sequence comes from Andricus quercusramuli, assembly GCA_932178445.1. NCBI lineage: Eukaryota > Metazoa > Arthropoda > Insecta > Hymenoptera > Cynipidae > Andricus > Andricus quercusramuli. The sequence continues at coordinate 145,235 of CAKNXH010060452.1, forward strand.
TAATTTAATATGTGTCGGCATTTTGCGGGCAATGGTAAATACATAAGATTAACATAAACATGACAATAGTTAGAATAAAAAAATTAACTATGTCTAAGGCTACCTTCACGCTTTACCTCATAAAAAGTCCTAATTAAACTATATTAAGATTCGCGGTAGCGAATTGCCACCGAGTACAAAAAGAAAGCTTCAAAGAATCCTTATCTTGAATAATCATATATTTTTTCCCCTTTTGGATTGACGGCGTAATAATCAATCGATTCCAGTGAAACTTTGTTGCTGACTGAGTAACCATTAAGAAATAAGTTCAAGCGTGATATTATGGTAATGCTCTATAATCCAACAGATTGACATAAAATTCTAAAGAAAAGTCAATTTTGACAGATTCTCTATACTTGTCATAGGAATTTCAGAGAGACTAAATAGTGTTTGGAACTTAAACCCTGAACTTGCGGGCCGTGGTCACTTTAGGTCTGAAAGCTGCGTTCCGAGCTCTCTGCCCCCACCAGTGTGACGAACGCCGGACAAGAGCGGAGGCGCATTTTCTCAATAGGTACGAAATAGGTCACTGACGTGTTGAAAATTACGATAATTGGCAGTGTCCAGATCAATTCACTGAAATTTATTCCATTCTCAGGCTGCATAACAATTTACATATGACTTTTGCTACCTTCTTACTTCTTAACAAAAAAAAATTAATTCCTATGCTACTGTATTTGCTCACTTAGCTTTATAATTTAAAAATTACATTTGCCTCTTAAGACAAAACTCATTTATCTTGACTTCGAAATTGTTATCAATTCGGCTATTCGTCCAATGTTTAATAATTCCATTAATATAGATCGTTACAGATTTCATTTAGGTCAAAGTTGACGGAGAAAAATCCAAGAGCTCGGACTAAGTAATGAATACAAAGAGAAAATTCAGAAATAGGTTCTTCTCTGAGAAACTGTTTTGGTCTCGCTGTTCCAAATCCTCTCAATGTAGTGAAATGTTTCAATGAATACCTTAATGCTACCCAAACTTCAGGCGATAAAGTTTAGAAGTTTTGTGGTTATGTTTTTAAAGTGTACGCTATAATTCGAAATTCTAAACCTAACGCTTATATTTTCGTCTAAACTTTGCTGGAACTCCAATCGTGAACCTACATAAAAATGAGTGATACTGGAAAGAGAACAGAAGAAATTATAGAAAAAGAACGATCTCTTATTGCTGAATTGTTGACGTTTGAGGTCGGCTTTGTAACTAGATTAGAGTTTGCTCGGGCAGTTTCGCCCAAGTTTTTAGCAGTATGAATTAGAGTTATTTTTGATAAGTCTGGAAAAAAGAAAAAAAAATCCTGGAAAAAGTGTCAAGGGAAAATTTTGGGAAGGGAAGGGGACCAAGATATCGAGGGGAGCGTTAAGTGGAGAGGGAAAGGAGGCTCAAATGGGAAACGCTCCTGTCACTCAACCTAGCCCGCAACTCAAGGAATGCCTCCAGTCGATTCTGACATTGTCCGCAACTCGAGTGCACCGCAATTTCTTTCCTGGTTATGTCTTCATCCTCGTTTCTTTCCCTGACATCTTTTTCTCCTTCCCTTTCTATCCCTTCTGGAAAACCCTTCAAATATTTTGTTTGTTCGACTCCCCTTGAAAACGCGACATTGCAAGCACGTGAAGCTGGCGTAATGTGGCCGCTTCAAGCTTCCAGTCTCCCTTCTGCAAAGTACGCTATTTCCGCCTTTCACATATAATCTAAAATTGTCAAGTACACCACACATCCTCTATCTGCTTTAAGTTATTCACTATTTTCCTCATATTAATCTCTCTATTTAATACTTCACAAACCTCTCCTTCTATCCTAGCCTTCTCCGCCTGTTCGTCAAATTTATGATGAATTCCAAGGAATTTAGGAATGATTCCAACAAGCTTGAATATTTGTTTCTGGCAAAAACTGTGTCAGAATGGAAAATTTATTGGTGAACCTTGTGACATGTGGAAGTTAACTTTGATCTCTATGCCACCCTCCCCCCTCGTGCCACGGAATTTTTCAAAGGACAACGAGTGTGACTGAACTCGCACTTGAATTTTTTGGCGTTCTAAGGACTATATGATGAATTCCATGAAATTCATGGTTAATTCCAACAAGTTTAAAAATTCATGTCCGACACGATGTGTCGGATCAGAAAATTCGAGGCTGTGTCTTTTGAATACCTCTAACCTTATTTTGTCAACAAGAGTACGGTTTTCCAGTTCCTTCGGTGCTTGGGTAGTTTTTCTCCTGGAAAAGGGTTTGGGATTTGACCCGGTCAGGATTGTGACAATCCCTTTTTGCCTTCCTATATATAATTCTGCGATTCCGGTTTACCAAATGAGGTTAGGTACTTCCTTCTGCGGAATATACAAATACACCGAAAGTGAAAATTCAAATCAGACAAAATATGCTAGAAGAGAATATACAACTTTCAAAAATAGAAAAAGCTGCAAATAAAAGAATTTTATACTGATCCTTATTCAATTCAAGCCGGCCAGTGATGCCATTTGAAATAGAATCAAAACTAATCATTTGATCTTTAAAAATGAGACACGAGAATTTTTGAAGAAATAAATATCTGATCCTTATTTTTAAAGATGAAATTTTTTTCCATAAACAAATATCAAATAGGACTAAACATTGATATGCTTGATAATTCTGGCTCTTAATGCAAATCACGTCAGTTCATCATCTCTTTATTACAAATCACGCCATCTGCCACGGCATTTCAAGATTGCGGCATAAGCATGCATTGAGCTACACATACATTGACTTATACTACTGACTTCTAAACAGACTGAATAAACTTGTGTATTATAAATTGACTTGTACTTCTGATATTTGCCCAAACCTCACGTCTATGAAGCTAGCACCGCTTCTGCATAAAATCGAATTAGAGCATATGCTATAGTTAAGGGCTGATTTAGGGCTATTAAGGTCTTTAGCAGAATAAGGTTTACGATTTTTAAGGTTCAGGCCGAACGCTGGATATTTCTGTCGAACCAGTTGAATACGTCATGTAAGTAGTATTATCTTTTGACAATCAGGGCCAGTTTTTCGTAAGAATGTTTACATTTTGTTCAATAATTAAACAAAAATTAAATGGCAGTGATGATCAGAGTTAGCTGTATCTGTGTCTTCTCCGCGTGGTCGTGGACTCTTGCTGAAGCTTTCGCGACAGATAGCCCGCTGCGAGTCAAATGCTGCTTCCGGGTATCTGTTGCGGCTGACCCTTCCATTTTTGTGAGATGAAGGACGGTTACAAAAGCTGGAATGAAGAAAGCATGGCTCAATTCAGTTGTCATTAGCTAAAGTAATCAATTTTTGTATAGTTAGAAGGAAATGAAAAGAGGATTCATGAGAATCGGTTAATATTTGCAATAATAATGGAAATATTTCAGTGCATTGAAGAGTAATATTAGTGTAAGGGCTTGTAATAAAATAATTGAACAAATTGAATACGGTTTCAAATAGATCTCTATTCTACCAAGGCAAAAGAGCAACTGAAACGACACGTGTGGTCAAAAGTTTCTTTCAATATATCAATGTATTAGTAGTATAATTTTCGTTCGCTTTTTGTACTAATCTCATACGAATTCCAACAAGTAAAATAACCAGTATTCAAATATATGCAAGTATATTCAAGATAACATTTTGTGATACACTGCCCACTGAAAGTTCGGGTACATACATATTTTTCAACAGTTTCTTATCCATGTCATCCTGCATAAAAATATTTCGGATTGAAGCTCGTCTTGGCTCTTCTTATGTTCGTCTCCAAGTCGGGTATATCTCGCTGGCGGCCAGGGAGGAGACCTAGGAGTCGGGAATGTGAGTCTTTACATTATGACTAAGGTTTACGACTGGTTCTGAAGACACTTCGTATTGGACTTGTCTTATGCCGAGAAGTTTGAGTCCTGATAATAAAACATAATTTTTTGTAAAGAAAATTTTATTACCAATTTATGGCTTTAATATTTAGAAGGATCAACATTATGAAAGTTTCCGTTTATGAATTTCATTGTCCATTATACCCCGACCTCTGCAAACTATGAATAATTTGCTAATTTGAGATAGGGAACTGTGATTTTCTACAAGTATAAAGTGAACTATTGGCGATAGGAAGAAATGGGTGACATTTTTAGATTTGCCATCCAAAGAACACAATCATTGCAATAAAACAAAATTATGAATACATAAAAAATAAATACCATGAAGATATATAATTTAAATATTTTATGAAATTCAAAGCGGATTAGTGATGACCCTTGGAAGTCTTGGGAGCGTTTTGTTGTCGGTGTCCGTGAGTTCGGCTTGAAGACGGAGAATTTCGACTTGAAGACGAAAAATAAAGTCTCGCTGGCGGCCAGAAGCGAGATTCACGAAAACATTTCGGCTATATCCTGGCTACTTATTGGGTGAAGACTTAGCCAAAACGAATTATTCGCACTCGGGATATCTTCAATAAAATATATGCAAATCTGCAAGGTATAAGACCCACAATAAGTGTTTTCAATCATTATTTATTCTTTGTACTTGAAGGGCTACATTCAGTAATATTCTGCAGGATCACATAAACAGAGAGAAATATCTCATCAATAACATCTATCTCACTGGAAATTTCAACACCTTAAAAGTGTTATTGTGAATTCTCAAACAATAATTTCTTCAGGTATTCTTCCCTAACTCGCGTTGTTGTGCTGAAAATGGGATTTTCCTTTTCATATGGTTTTTGATGGATAAAACAAAATATCCCTCAAAATTTGAATTTAAATTTTCACCCAATCTCTTTCCTCTCAAACCATGACCTTATCAGCATTCAATACCAGTTCTCCTTTGATCCCTCCTCTGGTATATCTCCTCTGTCCATACGCAATCTAACAAATATAAATGAGGCCGAATTCCTCGAGCACCTCTCTACCTATGATTGGGAAACAATGTTCATTGAAAAAGATAAAAATAGAAAGGTCATTCGTCTAAAAAAATTTTCATCTTTAGCTTCTGACAAATTTGCGCCTCTTCATAACCTTAAAGCAAAAAATAAGTCCACTCCTTGGATTACATCTTATATCAAAGACTTGATGAAAGAAAGAGAGAACAAACGTAGATTGGCTAAAAGAACATAAAATAGTATTATTCAAGCAGAATTTCGTGAATTGAGAAACTTAGTTCAAGCCAAACTCAGCAATTCATACAATCAATATGGTTACAATTCTATTAAAAACAGGAATAAGAATGAAAACATCTTTCAACAGCCTTCACCACAAAATCCACACTGCTTAAAAGCAGCACTTCTTCCTCGTCCACAATTCTATCTACCTTTGATGATACTAACTTATTGTTTCCTTACATATCGCAAGAAAGGGCGATTATTCGCCCTGTTTCTAAAATATCTAACCCTACCTCTCCCAAAGATTTCCGCCCGCTTTCCATTCTCTGTGCCTTGTCAATGTGGGTTTCGTGCCAGACATAGTACTCTTACAGCTACACTTAAAGTAACTTCTGACCTCAAACTGGCAATCGATAGAAGGGAAATAACGGTTGTTGTCCTTTTTGACTTTTCGAAGGCGTTTGATGCAGTGAACAATAAGTTACTATTGACTAGGCTCAAATCACTTCACCTCTCGAATATGACTGTTAAATAGTTTGAACCTTATATTAGTAATCGTTCTGAAAAAGTACAAATCAGCAATGGCAATTTGGTGGTGCAGTGGGCCTTGACAAACGTTATCACTCTTAACCCTACTAAAATTAAGGCCATAATTATAGGACCTTCTTCCTCTCCTTCGCTCGCAAAAATTTCAACCTTGCCTCCTCTCTTGATCGGTGGGCGTCCCATCCCCTTCTTGGATTCTGTGGAAGATTTGGGCTATATTCTCAATCGCTCTCTTACTTTGAATGAACAAGCTGCGAAAATTTCAAAGAAAACCTTTAGAGATCTCCAACAGCTTAACAGGAATAAAGAATCACTTCCTACTTCAACGCGTATCCTCCTAGTTAACAACCTGATCCTTCCTCTCTTTGAACACGGCTGTGTAATATATGACGATATTACAAGCCAAGCTTGAGCGTACGCATAATGCTTGCATTCGGTTCATCTATAAAATCCCCAAAAGTGAAGATATTACTTAGTATAGAGAAAGAGCAGGACTTCTTAACGTAGCCAAGAAAAGACAATTTTGTATGGGTAATTTACTTTATAGCATATTCAGTAATTAACCTCCGCACTATCTTCTTAACCTCTTCCATTTTATTGGTAAAGATCAACCAACACATTCCAAACTTCGTGAAAGGAAAACAGTACTAGAAATGCATCCACACCGCACGTGTAAAATGTAAAAGGTCTTTTATTATTCGTGGTGCTCGCCTTTGGAACAAACTACCTATAACCATGAAAAATGTACCTTCACAATTTCACCTTAGAAAACTCTTTTTTGGTTACTTATTGAACACATCAAATCCTACCCTCGAAATCGCACATTGGTAACACTTAAATTCTTAATTAAAAATATATATGAATATGTGTATGAGTGCGTATTTACTTTTAAGTATGTATATTCGCATATGTATATTTATAGTATGCTTTTGTTGATAGCCCGCATCTAATCCCATTATTCGTATTATAGTTTAGTTCTTTACTTTTGTTGAATACCTGTTTTTGATTTCAATCATCAAATCGATCGCCGTCACATTTTAACTGTAATATGCATCACCTGTTCCTTATAGGGCTATTTAGCACTAGGAACTGTTAATAAATAAATACATATACAAATACAAATTTTCGAATTTTTCTATAGTATTTTTGAAGAATTAAACCAAAATGACAAGTCCTATCAAAATATGATTTAAATCAATTTTTTAGGACTTTTTGAAAGCTGCAATTCCTTCTTGGATTTTTTTCTCATCTTATGCTGTTTAGTTCAAAATTTGAATTTTCGATTTTGTGCAAATGACTTTTGAAAAATAAAACCAGAATGACAAGTCTTATTGAAACTAGCTGTAAATTCGGTCTCGAGTGTTTTCACTTTGTTTGTATTTAAAATTATAAGGTGCTCATTTCACGAGCACTTTGCTTCCCGTTAGCAAATGTATTTGCTTCCTCATAGAGGAAGCATCAGTTATTTTCTTCAATAATAGACAAACCAAAGTCTTTATTTCGCTCAATTGAAAAATAGAAATTTACAAGAAATGAAAAATTACAAAATAATACTAAAAATGTTTAAATACAAAGACAAATACAATTTTGTATTCGAAATGATAATTTTTCGAGCTGGAAAAGGGAGGGGTAAAGTTCTGTCACATCCCATCCATTTCCAGCTTTATGATTTCTTTACACAAAATTGTCAGAATTAGGGGAGAGTAGGGTAAAACCGGGTTGCGGGTGAAACCGGGTACCCCCTATATCTCGTGTATCGTGCTGCCCCCTGGGTCTAGTTTGATATATTTTGTTTATTTAGATGCCCTGACCTTATTTTCGTAATAAGTGTCTAGCCACATGTGTTTTTTGTCTCAGGAGACAATACCAAATTTTTCGTGGTTGAACGTTACAATTCTTGGTGACAAGTACGTTACCGTGGTTCTTGCAGTCGTACAGAAACTGTACAGCTAAGTGGAACACTTGTTTCCGTACCTATTATAGAGTATATAGCAATAGTTATCATCATTTGTTTATGCTCAGAACCACGTGAGCACAAAGTTTAGTTATTTATTGCATGTGGGGGCAAAACCGGGTACTTATGGTAGGGGTAAGACCGGGTAGTACTGGGCCTTACCCAACGTGCCATAAAGTGGCAAAAAACTGTCAAAAAACGTAGAAGTAGTTTATAATTTTATATAAGTGTTATCGTACATTATTATTATATATGAGTATTATGTCATCAGCGGTAATAACCCCCTTTAAAAAAAAACATTGGTTTTTGTCACACAGGAGAAAATAATCATGAAAAATGTTACATGATATCTGAATTTCAGAATTTATTCATACGTTTTCTAATAATTTCTAATAATGAACTTTTTTAATTTGACGATGCCACTAATGCACAGAAGTGAGTCTGATAGGCAAAGCTGCCCTCAAGCGCCGAAGACATCGAAGACATAGAAGAGAAAGAAGGATGATTTTTCATCAGAAAAGGAACCGGAAGCAGGCACTGATAAAGCTTGCATTTTTTGGAATGAGCTTTATTCTGTATCGACTAAGGGGTGAATTCAGAGTTGCATTGTGTGCTCTAAATAACATGCAGCAATGTCAAACAGGGCAAATTCATGTGTGATTACTGCTAAATCCATCGTCAGTACATCTAGGATGCTGAATATCATAGTCTTAATCATATTAAAACCTTCGTGAGTGCACCCAAGATACTCAGCATACCAATGTTTATTATATTTGATTACAAAAAATTCAATTTTTCTTAATTTTAATAAGTTTTTGAATTATTTACATAGGTACCCGGTTTTACCCTTCCCACGGGGCAAAACCGGGAATTTCGCGTTTTTTTTTTCAAACATTTTTTTTAATATGAAGAAAATTATTCTTTGCACATCTGAATTCACTTTCTTGTAGCTAAAGAGTCACGGAAAACTTCTCACTTCGAATAAAAGCTTTTTAGCTTTTCGTTTTTGAACAAAATGCCATCAAAGACAAAGTACCCGGTTTTACCCTACTCTCCCCTACTCTATTTGAAAATGTGTGATCAAAAAGTCTGTTCTATTCATGCGTCAACTTTGAATCATGTCTATGAAAAAAGTTTTTCTGTTTGAAACAGATGATTCAAATGTTATAATTGAGCATAACTTACTCAATCTTCAATAAAGTGTATTAATATCATGGATCAATTAATTTGCCTCGAATCAAGGAATCTTTTACATTGTTGCATCAACTTTGATTTATGATAAAAAAAAAAGTTTTACAATAGAAAAGCGATTTTTAAAATATTTTAAAGTGCTAAAAAAATGCAAAGAATTCTTTTAGAAATCCTTTGATCAGTTTCAAGATAATAGTGGTGAAAATAAGCCCTCATAATTTCATCAATTTATCTGCAACGGTTTTCTAGTTATCGTCTTCACCAAAAATTGTGACATCCGCTAACCCAACACACACACACATGCACACATACACACACGCACACATCCGGACAATCGCTTAGAATATTTGATAAGACACTTCCAAATTGAGGAAACTTTAATTAAATGCATTTGAAATTTTTGGAAAATGTCATCATTACGAAGCATCCTCTATGGGGACACAATATGGTTAACAGAAATGTTGTATGACTTTTTAAGAGCTATAATTGCTCATTAAGAATTTTTTTCGTATTTTGCGTCGTTTAATTCGGAATTTTAATTTCTTGATGTCAAATTTCCGACAATTCTAATTCTTTCTCAATCACATATTATAAAACTGTAATCAATTTTATATTCTAATATTATTTTTCACGGATAAAAAAAAATTCACGCGTCCTATCAAGAAGTGACTATAGAAAAGTTTGTAGATCCTTTTTGGAAGCACAATTTTTGTTGATTCATATTTTCTCGGATCTTGCATAGTTTTGTCACGAAATGGAATTTTTTATTTCATTACTTATTTCATTACTTCTTGTGCAATCAAAATTTTTATTTTAAATGTATCCAGCCCTTAGTCATATAACTGAAGCTGTGAAACATAACTGCAACAAAACATTAACAAAATATTATCACAAAAAATGAGATGAGAAATTATTTAAAATTACATCAATATACTGTTAACACCTCTTTAGGAGACTCACCTTGAACACCCTATCACCCTAATATATTTTTAACAACCCTGAATGCTTTTTTTCACGTTTTTGTTAAGTGTGTACGTAATCCTTGCATAAAATTACAACTTTTATCAAATTATGTAGATTCTGGGTTTTCACTCCAAAATCACTGTTATGGTTACCGAAGGCTTTAGCTGTGCGATAAATCTCGACTCGGGAAAAGTCCGGATGTTAAGCCATTTCGAGTGCGGACAGCACTCGCATGTTTGATCATCTGCGGGGTACGACCAGGTCACAGTAGGCCGGGAGAGCCGAAATCTTGGCCAGAATTAAAAAACATGGAACAATCGGGCTAGAAAGGCTTATTTTGAGGGTTTCATGGTCGCTGGTTGCGACTCATTGGTTAAAAATAGAAAAATTTAAATAGCGAATTCAAGACTGCGGAAAAAATTTAGAAAAGCTAACGGATTGGGCTTAGAAGTGCTTCCTTAAACTGCAATTACATGATAAATTAATGAACTATCATTCCATTATTTATCATATATATAATTATTGAAACTATGTTATTCATTATATACTAATTAACATACAATCTATTTTTTATTTGTCATATATGTTTTTACTTAAATTACAATTAATTTTAATTCTATTAATTAATATATTATAATATCAAAAATAATATCGTCCTGAATAATATCAATTATGGATAATTTTTATTGTTTTTTGTGAGTGATAGTTTAGATTTTCAAATCGCATGCATAGACGTTATTGGGTAGGCGAGTGTATTGAACATCTCGATACAAGTAAAAAAAATGAATGCACATAGGTACACTTTCAGGGAAGTTCTTTTCAAGCAAATGAAAATGCGCAAAATAGCGCAGATCAGGCTTGAAGAAGACATTTCAGTAAACAAAATAGGACCTTACTTTTTTCATTTGGGTGTGAAGTTTAGATGCGAAGAGGAAGGAAATGGTGCCCATGTGGAAAATATCACATTATTGCTGATTCAATTAAACCAAAAATATTTAACCTATATATTCTCTATAGCTATTACGCTCATTTCGTATTTTCTAAACGTTCATCAATGCAAAAATATAACCGATAGTATGTATATTACGATAATATTCAAAAATAAGTTAATTATTGCATTATCTCACTTATTACTGATTCCATCTCGTTTTCCATGTTCATGATATCACGTGCTAATAATAAAATGCAAATATAATTTCAAGAACCAATTTTTAAGTTCCATAATTGGCTCACTACGCAAATAATAATAGTAAGTATTTGTTATTTGGTCTCTTTTTTAATGGCCTAAGCTCAGAAGGGGCAAATCCCAGATATGATATACCCCAAGCATAACCATGGGTTTACAGATTTTCTAAAAATTCATCTTTTTTAGTAGAAAATTAATCTTTTTGGTTCAAAATTATTTTACTTGGTTGCAAATTTGAACATTTTGTTGAAAATTTATGTATTCTAGTTGCGAATTGCACCATATTGTTAAAAACTAGTCTTTTTGGGTTGAAAATTGAATTATGACAGTAGAAAATTCATATTTGTGCGTTCAAAATTCAACATTTTGAAACAAAATTTATTTTCTTAATTGGCTAAAATGTCTTTCGAATACATTTTGATCCTGAATTTATTGAGGACTTGTACAAAAGTAACGTTATAAGATGGGGGGGGGGGCAGGTAATCTTACTTTTATGTGCGGTACTCTCTTTCAATCAAAAGAGGTTATTTGGGTTAGGATAGGAAGGCAGGAGACAAGTATATGTATAATATATTATTATTTTACCTCTTTTAAGTTTAAAATCAACAAAGGTAATTCCAACTTTAAAAATATGTGGTGGCCCTGAAAATTGTCGATTTAAGTTTTTCTGTAAAAAGATATACCCATGTAAACCATAATAATTGTGAAGTTACATAAATTTCACTTCAAGAACTGCATGTTCTCGATTAGTTCAATAGACGCGATAATGTGAGGATATTGACTTAACAAAATCATTGCGAGAGATCTCACAGTTGGAATATTTAATTTTTCCAAAATCATCTATGACAATAATGCATTTTCATTCAAGAGAATAAGATGTAATTTTATAAAATATTATAGAAAATGATTCATCGGTTATGTTCAGTAAACTGAGCTATTCTTTCCATTTTTAATTGAAATGGGAAAATGTAATCAAAATCCTAGTAGAATAATATGGAACCATTTAATTGTTCTGAAGAATAAATCATCTTGATTGATGTAATCAATTTTCAGCTAAAGTGATACTAACAATTAATTAAATTTTTTCTATTTCATAAATTGATGATTTAATTTCAATTAAAGTCATTGAGCAGACCTATCTCATTCGCTTTTTTTTATTTTAAGAAAGCTTAAGCTCCACCAAAAACATATAAAATTAAAAAAATTTGCCAAGTGCAACCATATAAATTTGTGAAATTGAAGTTGGCGAAGTGATTCAGGAAAAAATCTTCAGAAGAAAATATCGACTCATTTTGAATGGAGGCTTCGACATATAAACAACTTTCTTTAAAGTGTCCATATCAATTTCTAAATGAAATTTGAAATGCTTAATTAGACATAGTGAAACTTGGCAGGATTGAATGTTATAAGCAAAATCATTTTAACACAAATTGTCTGGGTTTCGCTAAATTTATGAATGTCAGCTTTCGTTATATGAGTAAAGCCCGCGTGCAAAAAGTTTGCATGGCTCACGCATGGCAATAAACTTGGAAATATCTAGCTGAAGCATGGGTCATGCATGGCAATACACTTGGAAATATCTGGCTAAAGCATGGGTCACGGTTGAATGGTAGCATGGCTAAGGCCCACTACCCGGGTGCACCAGAACGTGCACCAGGTCATTCAAGACGTCATCTACGAGAACATTGAAAAAATCTGAATTGTGGCAGCAGCCAAAATAACTACCAATGACGATTCGACGATCAGGATGCTGTGG
>CAKNXH010060452.1:157965-254446 GCA_932178445.1 Andricus quercusramuli
AATAACTACCAATGACGATTCGACGATCAGGATGCTGTGGATCGTGCGCCAGGTCGTTCAAGACGTACTCTACGAGAACTTTTACAAGACTTGAATTGTGTCAATAGCCAAAATAACTACCAGTTGTAAGTCGACGAACAGGATGCCCCGGATCGTGCACCAGGTCCTTCAAGACGTCCTCTACGAGAACTTTTACAAAATTTAAATTGTGTCGATAGCCAAAATAACTACCAATGGTGAATCGACGATCAGGGTGCACAGGATCGCGCACCAAGAAGTTTGGCACGTATTGAATCACATCTTCTGGTAAAATTTTGAATTGGTATGCCTAACACTTGGGTTTTTTCATCTTGAACGAATAATATAATAATATAATACTGAAGCAATATATCTTCTCTTATTTCAATGAAGTAAAAATTATGAAACTGTACTTTCTAAAGAGATTGTTTCATTATCAGGTGATTTTGGTAACACTTGCGGTCTTAGTGGATTTCGTAAAACTGAAGTACCTGGTTTCGCGGGACTGAGTAATGCCAGATTCAAAACATTTTCCAGAACTTCCGAGTTTTGCAGTTTCCCTGTTTGGAAGAAAAGTTTCGAAATGTGTCAGTTGATGAAAAATTTCTAAAAAAAATCTATGTTAAATTTTACCATCTGCAAGATTAGATTGCTCAACTGACTCAGGTATTGACATTGGTATTGCCTTCGTCGATGGTTAATCAATATCTAGGATGATTGAATGATCAAATAATAAAAAATATCAAAGAAGTGAGGTATGAATTCAATATTCTACTATATATCATATGAGAAATTAATTTTGGCACCATACTTTTCCTTGATTGATCAAAATTTAGGATAATTAAATAATTAATAAAATATCAAAATTTTTGAAATTTGGAATAAGCCCAAGTGAAGCAAGGAACGCGAGAAAATTGTTTCAATCGAAATTTCACCGTGTAAAGTATTAGAATGCTTACTTTACTGAGAAGCTAATTTTGATGACGTGACATTCCTTGCTTTGCAATATCTAAGATGATTAAAGTATTGAGTAATAAGAAGTAGTAGAGACATAAGCTATACACTAAGACTGCAAGTGATACCAAAATCACCTGATAATGAAACAATCTCTTTAGAAAGAACAGTGTCATAATTTTTACTCCATTGAAATAAAAGGAGATATATTGCTTCAGTATTATATTATTATATTATTTGTTCAATATAAAAAAAAACCCAAATGTCAGGCATACCAGTTCAAAATTTTACCAGAAGATGTGATTTAATACGTGCTAAACTACATGGTGCACAATCCGGTGCACCTGCACAGTCGACTCACCATTTTTAGTTTTTTTGGCTATGGATACAATTCAATTCTTCAAAAAGTTCACGTAGAATACGTGCTCAACTACCTGGTGCGCGCTTCTATGCACCCTGATCGTCGACTCATTATTGGTAGTTATTTTGGCTATCGACACAATTTAAATTTTTTCAATGTTCTAGTAGATGACGTCTTGAACGATCTGGTGCACGATATAGAGCATCTTGATCGCCGACTTACCTTTGATTGTTATTTTGTCTGTTGCCAGAATTAAAATTTCTTCAATGTTCTCGTAGATGACGTCTTGAACGACCTGGTGCACGTTCCGGAGCATCCTGATCGTCGACTCACCATTAGTATTTATTTTGGATGTTGCCATGATTTCAATTTGGAAAAAGTTCTCGTAGATGACGTCTTGAACGACCTGGTGCACGATCCGGAGCATCCTGATCGTCGACTCACCATTAGTAGTTATTTTGGCTGCTGCCGCAATTCAAATTTTGGAAAAGTTCTCGTAGATGACGTCTTGAACGACCTGGTGCACGATCCGGAGCATCATGATCGTTAACTCACCATTGGTAGTTATTTTGGCTGTTGCCGCAATTTGAATTTTGGAAAAGTTCTCGTAGATGACATCTTGAACGACCTGGTGCATGATCCGGAGCATCTTGATCCTCGACTCACCATTGGTAGTTATTTTGGCTGCTGCCACAATTCAAATTTTGGAATAGTTCTCGTAAATGACGTCTTGAACGACCTGGTGCATGATACGGAGCATCCTGATCGTCGACTCACCATTGGTAGTTATTTTGGCTGTTGCCGCAATTTAAATTTTGAAAAAGTTTTCGTAGATGACGTCTTGAACGACCTGGTGCAGGTTCTGGTGCACCCGGGTAGTGGACTTACCATTTAGAGATGTGTCGGTTATTGGCAAACTTACAGGTTCTTAAAAATATGCATTTGTGCATGAAAGACGGACGCGAGCAAGGCTTTAGCCATGCTACCATTCAGCCGTGACCCATGCTTTAGCCAGATATTTCCAAGTGTATTGCCATGCATGACCCAAGCTTTAGCGAGATATTTCCAAGTTTATTGCCACGCGTGAGCCATGCAAACATTTTTCACGCGGGAGGCTAGATTATAGGAATCTTAAAGATTGAAATATGATAATAGAATGTTTCGTAACAATTTAAAAGCCCTCAAGAATCCATATATTCAGCCGAAAATTCGGGACCTAGAGTTTCTTTTAGCTCTTAATGCACCCTCAATTTTGATATGATGCCGGGATTTATTTCAGCTCTGACTTCTGAACTAAAAGTGTAGTGGTGCTAACTTCTTACATGAAAACATATTGTGCATTATTCATCAAAAAAACAAAAGTCTGCGTGATTGTGCCTACTATAGATCAAGAGCCCTGAATAAGCCCTTACTCTCTAAAAAATACGGATTTGATCAAATGAAAGCCTTTGAAGTCACAGTTACGGTCGTGCTAGCCAAATTTTGAGACACGCTGCCCTTAATAGGCTTAAATGAGCCTTTACTTTTAGCATAGTTTCCAATTCGATTATATAAAAAGACGGCGCTAGCTTCAGAGACGTCCAATCACGAGTTAATATGATCTTAAAGGTTGAAGCAAACGTAATGTCTATGGTAAATTTAAATATTAATGACGGAATTTAAAAGGACACATAGTTCACATTTTACAGTTACAAAAGGTTTAAACAAGAGTCATCCTAAATACTGATACTTAAAAAGAAACGACTACTTTCATTCCGAAATTTGTCATAAAATTGAGAGAATTCATAACATTTCACGTATCATCATGTAGATTAAAATTTCCAACAGTGTTCAAAAACTGAACTTAGTTTTATTCACATATCGAAATTCTAATACGTTATTTACAAATAATTTAATAAGTTAAACAAATGTGTCTTCATGTGCCATTTATTTAGAAAGCTGGTTTCAAAAAAATGTTCACAGAAAATCCCCACGTGAAAATTTTATCTGCAAATTAACTTTTTTTGTGTGTGAGTATTCGCCTTTAGAAAATGAAGTCCTATTCTTTTATCTACATTAACTATCCACATTTACGCTGGAGACTGGAAAATCTGGAGCTTTGTTTCGTTTCATTATGAATACAAACGTTCTTTGAGCCTTCAACTTCTTTGTGACCACTCCTTTCGCAAGTATTGAATGAAAAATAAAAAATAAATAAGTAGAACTTTAGTGACAGCTTCGATATCGCGAGTCTCACACCCATTTATATGATCGCACTTCTGTATACGTCAACTTCAATCTATCTAACGGGGGCATATTTTCTATTCTGTTATAAATGCGAATAATATATATCACGTTTTATCATATCATATCATATCGTGTCATATATATGCTCTTTAGCGTTCTTAGATCAATATAAAGTGTTTTCGGACACACGGAGAAAAATGGATAGTCAAACTTGGAGTATCGAAATTTAGATTGATAGTTTAATCTTACAGATCCACAATTCTTTCTTGATAGTCCGACGGACGAAAATTGAATAGTCTCTTTTAATCTGCACGGGTTTTTCAAACTTACTATCTGGATAATCAAATCGACACTCAAGAGTGTTAATCAAAAGTGGTTGCGTCACGACCTCTATCGAACGCCGAGAAAACACACCCGACACCCAAAACGCATTTTCGGATCGACTGAGGTTCGGCGTCATGTTTGCCGTGTTACACAACATTTTTAATTAGTGTAAACCACTTGTTGATATTTCGAACATAGGTATAATTCGTTACTCCCGAAGGAATAAGAACAAAGGAGGCACTAGAAATACTAGAAAGTCACTAAAAAGTCACTAGTAATAAGCATTCATATTGTATTCTGAATTATCCAGTGCTAAAAATGTTTCAATTCAGTGCAGTGATGGCGTTTCCTTAGCCATTCGTGCTCAAAGTAATACATTGTTAAAGTGTTTGTGCATTTGCAAGCGCATCTCTCTTCAAAAATAATAAAGATGCTTTCAGTCTTCATGGATTTTATATATATTGTTATGTTTTTAAAGTTTCATTCAATATTTAAAATTTCCGTCTCTCGTCTGTCTTACTCTTATGAACGTGTATACATAGGCAGAAGAACAATAGATAATAACTGTCCCTCTGATATGATTAAGTTAACGCCCCGAGATAATCAAGCAAATATTTCTGTGATGATCAGGCTTATTTTCAAGGATCGTCAACTTTACACTCTGGGAAAGTGAAGCTAACCGTCATATTTTGACATTCCACGGATGGTAAGCTACACTATCTAGGGGGCCGGGCAGTCCCATAGTTGAGGCTCAAATATAGTCAGCCTGACACTCTAGATGTTCAGGCTGAACAGCCATTTTTCTCCGTTCAGTCACATCTGAAAAAATGTCTGGATTTTTTTTCAGACTATTTTTTCTGTGGGTTTCTTATTCTAGATATTGCCCTAGCATCGGCAAAACTATTGCTGAAGTCTGGCTGCTTCTAACGTGCCATTGCTGGAATTGAAACTCTGGTCTGCACTTGGCGGCCAAAGCTGGCCTAATACTGGCCGCCATCAATTGCCTGTCACCGACTGCCGATTTTGGCCCGAACTCAATTTAAATGTCGCACCGTTGCTAGAACGATACTTTTGGTCTTTACTAGGCAGCCAACTCTATACCAATGCTGGCCGCCATCACGTGTCTATCATTGGTTTCCGTTGACTGTAATAATTACTTGAAGGCTAGTAATACTGGCCTCAGACTTTATGATGTAAAAGATCTCTACTGTTCGGCATGCCTTTCTTTTAGTCCCGCGGTCCCTGCATCACCAAAATGCCGAGGGCTAAAATTCTAGGAACGACATAAAGTAGGGGTACTTACATCGTGAGTTAAGTGTAATATTAAACGAATGAGAGCGCTTATTTATCACATGTACATCGTTTTACAATTAAAACTTGTGGAATGAATAAGGGGCAATATGAAAACAATTTCCTTACTTGTTTTTTTCGTCCACAAATTTTCAGCACTACGCCCCCTGCCCGCCCCTGTGGACGAACCAGCACTTTTTACACCCTCCATGCCTCCTCTACCTACGTGAACTTGTTCCATATGTGATGAAAATATGCGTAGCTTTTCATGTTTCTCCGAAAAGAAGTTCACTTGGTAAATGGATGGCGCAAGAGATTATCGCTCTGCTGATAGGACAAAATAGACTTAAAAAATTAAGGTATATCACTTGACTCCACCCCTGAAGTTTCCGCGTAACCTTGAATCAATTTTCACAACCATTTATCACTTGAAAATGTTGCAAAGTATTAATATACACTACAATTGATATCGGCCAAGTTGACGTATTGAGCTATTCCGCAGATAGTACAGCGCAGTGCGCTGATTTGCAGCAGTTATTTTGTAAAACTGACAATTCGCCCAATGGTGCGTCATTGCCTGGCCAGATTCTAGCTCTTTTTTGTAAAAATGTGGTTTCCCGGATTAAGTTGACTTTTGAACCAGTAATTGGACAGATTCCAGTTCCAAATCGGGGCTAAATTTCGGCGGAAGCTTGGCAAATTTAAATAGCCAAAAAAGGCTGTGGTCTAATGACCCAGCGCTGGGTCGATTCTACTGTTGAGGTTGCCCCAATATCATTCCGACTGTGGTATGCCGAAATTGAGAAAAGACTAGGCCGTGTTTTCAGTTTTGGAAATTTGCACTATAGATGTGTATAATTTGGCACCTCTTAAAAAGACATGAGAAAAATACAACTGTGCACGTGTGAATAGTCTATAGTATCTTTTTGACACATCAGTTACATTTTCGCAAACTTTTTAAATTCTCTAGTTACTTTCTCGTGATTTTTTAAATCATTTTTCACTCTGATTATTCAGCTATAAGTCTAGCACTCATTGCTGATTCGGCATTGTGTATGGATAATTGTCAAATCGAAGGTAAACTTGAAATCCCGGTATTATAGCATGACACAAATATTTATTATCATCCCCTTCAAGATGGTCAATCCCCTTTTTTATTTATGTTCCTATTCACTTTAATTTAATATTTAATATAATAATAATAATGAAGATAATATAATATATTAGCCAAATAAATGATATTTTGAAAACCTTGAAATCTTTCTCTCGATTTTCGTCATTTTAATCATCATTACCATATGTCTTTTTTCCAGTAAAATTATGTAGATACAGTTGAGTGGGTAATACAGAAATATTAAGTGTGTCATTAACTACAAGATTCTATAGAATTAGGCTTGTTGTTTTGTTGTTTTTAATGTGGGCGGGGGGCGGTGTCCCCCTCCCCTGATGCTCAAGCTGTAAAGCCTATTGTGCCACATCTGTGGTTATTATCAAGGCTACGTACAACACCGAATCCGGCCATCTTCACAGAGTATTTTTAGATCTCGGTGGATTTCGTTGTTTCCCATGTTCCGGAAATATACATCTCAGGTGCCAAGCGTACCACATCGCACAGTAAATGAAGTGTTCACCCACTCCGCCATTCGGCAGCCTCCCTAAAAGGCCGTAGAGGTAACACGACCAGGCTTGGGTGGACGGAGCGATTTCTCTGAGGTCATCAGTTAGATGCACAGATCCGAAGCAGCTTGGTGTGCCATGTAAGTGCCTATGTGCGTGTATGTTTCATTACTTGAAATCAACCAGCAACCACCGAGCGCTCGTCCTCTCGACATGGGGCCTTTATGCGAGGAGATTGCTGACTTATTTATGAGTTTTCACAAAACCGACTAGTGACCCCGAAGGTTAGGCTCGACATATAGCTTGACATGGAGTTCTTTCCATCCTTGTGTGGCAACCAGTCTCTTCTGAGGGAACCTACAGATTAAGGTGAGTTCCGAATCACAAAAACGCCGGTGGAAGTACATAGAGAAATTTCCATTGGTACCAGCTCAGTGATCGAACTCCGGTCCCCATGCATGAAAGTTTGATACGCTGCCGTCTGAGCCACCGGGGCTTCTGAAATTAAACTTAAAATATCAACATTTTTTTTTTAATCCGATACGGAAATCGTAGGTGTTGATAACCAGTTTCAAAGTGAAAAAAAATTTTGTCACCTCCTTAGCCGTGTTTCCTTTCATAATGCGGTGACTATTTATGACAAGAATGTGTTATTTA
This sequence comes from Andricus quercusramuli, assembly GCA_932178445.1. Taxonomy (NCBI): domain Eukaryota; kingdom Metazoa; phylum Arthropoda; class Insecta; order Hymenoptera; family Cynipidae; genus Andricus; species Andricus quercusramuli. The sequence goes on from CAKNXH010060452.1 coordinate 165,413, forward strand.
TTACAAATATTAAAAGATGATCAACTTTATCATTTTTATGGCGTAATTCCCGTTCGGTACGAACGACACTATACGACTGCTTATATCTGCGCTTGCGCGTGGATCAAGTGACCCTATTTGTTTACTATCTCGTAACCTCTATTTTAAAAAAGAAATCTCAAGGTGCGAGGTGAATAAGTCAATCAGAAAGGAATACCTGTCTTGAAAATTATACTGAAGCGAAAATCACTGGTAGGTAGATCTATTTTTTCCTCAACCGATCGTTATTCGTGATATCCTCATCGAACTCCTAACATCAAATCTACTTCCCATATTTCATGTACGAAATTAATTAGAAATTCTAATCTTTAGAAATACCTCTTGTCAATAAAATTTTTCTATATTCAACACTACCAATTTCCTTTATGAAATACTAAATTCCTCATGCATATGTGATTGACACTACATATGCTAAAGTTTGGATTCAATTTTAAAATTACCCGTATGCGCTGATTGCAATCAGCGGTATACCTATCGCCGATAGGATATTCGCCCTATGACTAAAGATACGAGCAAGATATACTGTGAAAACCAGTAACTAAAATTGAATAATCACACTAAAACTTGGGGTATCAAATTGTTGCAGATACTTTGATGTAGGAATTCAATTTAATATGATTCCCTTTGGAGGATCAATAACAGTTAATGAGCACAACTTCAGGGCGTACTAGCAGCAGTATGCAAAACAGAATGACAGAGTGGGTTTCTGAAAGTAGACCGCGAAAGGAAGACGTTTTTTTAAATGGTATTCTGGACGCGCAGATTTATTTATAGTTGAAAAATAGTTTCAAAAGAATAAAGTGATCGATGTCGTTAATAACAGTATATGCGTTCAAAATACACCTTCTCCGAGGAAGTTGTGTTCATAACTAAAATTTCAGACAACCTCATAGGTTTTAAAAGCTCTTGTTATTTTAAGAATTAAACTCGGTAGTTCAGGTGTTTAAAATACATCTGCCTGGCGGAAGTTGTGTTCCTTACGAAAATTTGAAACATTCTGATTGTTTTTAAAGGTCTCGTCACTCTCAGAAGTAAACCCAGTTGTAAAGATGTTTAAAATACATCCTTTTCGAGAAAGTTGTGTCCATAACTGAAATGTAAGACACGCTGATCTTTTTTTAAAGGTCTCGTCATCTCAAGAAGTAAACTTGATAGTCCAGATATTTAAAATTCACCTTTTTCATGGAAGTTGTGTTCATAACTAAAATTTCAGACAACCTCATGGGTTTTCGAGGTCTCGTCATTCTAAGAAGTGAACTCGATAGCCCAGGTTTTTGAAATACATCTTCGTCGAGGGAGTTGTGTTCTTAAATGAAATTTAAAACAGGCTGATCGGTTTTCAAAGGTCTCGTCACTCTGATAAATAAACCCAGCATTCCAGGTGTTTAAATTACACCTTTTTTTTATAACTAAAATATCAGACAACCTCATATGTTTCCGCAGGTATCATTATTCTTAGAAGTGAACTCTGTACTTCTCGTTCAAGCCTTACTTATATTTGTAAACAAACATCCACAACCTTATTAATCGTAACTTTAAATAAATGGAGCCAAGCAAATGATTTTTTTTTCAAAATTTTATTGACAATTTACTTTCAAATAGTTTTTATTGTTCATTAATCAGGCACGAGGTTTAAATAATTTCATAATGGGTTGAATAGTTGAAATTTTATGACAGATAATTGATCTCGAAATTTGAATCAAGTTGATCATGAATGTAGATATCAAAACGTTGCATCCTTTTGATTTATTTGCCGTGTCAACTTGATATCTGTTACTTCTGTGTATAAATAGTCAATTTCGCCTCCATTATGGATACTCTATATTTATATATGCATGTGTGCCCCTCACTTTGATGTCACTCGATATGTAAAATCATTCGAAGTAACCTTGGAAATAATTATGATAAAAAAATTTGTTATTAAAATGACTTTCATCTGAAAAGTCTTTTCAACTTGGTTTATAAAATAATTGTCTCGTACATTTGTTTCACGAATAAAACGTTCAAATATTTTCTAGGAATACAATTTTGAGTCGATCCTATTTAAAGCTTGGATAAACATCCGAAAAGCTCATACTTCCGAATAATTTGGAACTGTATATTCATGTAGTTTGACGCTCTGATTACGAAAATGATAGTAAAAATATCAGCAACTTAGACATTCATGGTGAAAACCATGGAAAACCATAAAAGTCATGGTTTATCGAATTGACCTCGGAAAATACAAAAAATTTCGGAAATATTTAGAAACAAAAGTTGTAGATCCAATCAAAATATTTATTTTTGATTATGCATATTTTTCCCACAGACTCTCAGTTCCTGAGAAAATCGTTATTGAAATTTGGTGAGTGCGACAGGCTTGAGTCGTTGGAAAGGGTAGGGGTTTGACCAATATTCATGCTGTGGGGAGTCACAAAAGAGCGGAATACTTATACTGGACTCAAGCCTGTTGCACTCACTGAATTTCAATAGCGATTTTCACAGAAACTATCAATCTAGGAGAAAAAATGTGCAGAATCATAAATATATGTTTTGATTGGATATGAATTTTCAACAAAAAAGTAAATTCTCAATCAAACAATTGAAGCTTTCGGTATAAGCCATTAGCAATAACTTGCCAGTATAAAACGACAATAAACCCCAAAATAGTGAAAAAATTGTAAATCTACTAAAAAGCAATTAGATAATAGATTTGTATTATCAAAAAATCACTTTAATCCTCCAGAAATGTGGAATATTACAACTTTAAACGTTCGAAAATTTATAAAAGGAAGATTAGTATAAAATTAAATACATGAACAAGACAAAAAATAAAAAATTCAGGACATAAAAAAAGTAAACGATTAAATCATAATTCATAAATATTCAGGTCGATGAGAAACAACAAGATAATACATAAATAAATAAAAACTCAATTCAATAATCGTTTGATGTGTAATATAAAAATTGTCATCATTTCAAAAATTATAAAATGAACATTATAAAATTAAAAAAATGTACGAAACAAAAAATTTCAATTAGTTAAAATTTCACTTAGTAAAATGAAAAGTATACAAATGAATCCTTTTTATTAAATCCCTAAGTAAACGTAACGTTCACTCTCCAAATACGTAATCTGTGACCAAATTTGAACATTCAATGAAAAGCAATAAGATGAATTTTAATGAGACAACTTTTAACAATAAAAAACTATTATAATTCAAGTATCAACTATTATTTGAAGGGCAACACCGTATAAGGGCGTAAGTGCCAAAACCCGAATTGTACAGAAGGAACAAAAAACTGTAGAACTTTCACGCAATTAATTTAAAAAAGAAATGCGAAAACCTTTCGAGCTATTGGTTATCTCTATTGAATCTCGAAAAGAGCGCTGCAAAAAAATCCATGTGCGAGAAAACCCTTGTAAGATAGCGGCGCATCCTAAAAATTTAAATGTTGACACCTAAAAAGTTGCGTTACTATTTTATTTTTACATTTAGTGAAAAAACAAGAGAGGACCTTCGACCTATTATTCAACTCTATCAAACCGCAAAATAAATATCCTAAAAGAAGAAGTCACATCCGAGAAAACCCCTTATCAATGGTGTGGTGCGTCCCCAAAACGAAAATGTGGACACACAAAGAGTTGCATAACATTTTTATTTTTTTAAGTAATTAAAAAACAAAAAAGTTCTTTCGAGCTATTACTTAGCTCTATCGAATTGTGAAAAGAACAGGCAAAAATATTAAATCACTTTATAAAAAAAAATACCAAACATGGATTTTGACCCACTCCGAAATCGAACCGGGCCATAATCTTTTACAGAAATATGAGTTAGGTTGAAAACATTACTTTAGACCAATAAAACGCATTTCCGAAATTTAACACTTACGCCCTTATTCGGTGTTGCCTTTCATTTCATATAACAGAAAAATATAATATGTAATACTATGATAATGTTAATATGCTTTTATATTGTAAAAACTTACACTTTACTACTATGAATTTGTCATGTGAAATTGTTGTTACTACAAAAAAAAATGTAAATTTTGAAATGAAAAATTTGAAAATTAAATAATAATTATAATGAAGGATGAAAATTTTCAAAAATTATCATAAAATAATAAAAATATAGAATTTAATTTTTTTGTTGATTGAGAAGTAATATCAATAATCCAAAAATGTAGTATCAAACTTTTTAATATTAGAGAAATTTATAAAACGAATATTATAAAAATAATTAATTCAACAAGAAAATAAATTCAATAGTACGTAAGGAAGAAACGTCGTACATTTTTTTTAGCATTCCAGGTACTTTGGAGTGAGATATTGGAAAGTCGATAATATCTTCCAATAATAAAAATCAACCGTATGAAATTTTATAGTTCTATTTTTCTTCGCTTACATTTATATTATTACACATTTCTCATGTTGCAAATTTATTTAGTTTCATATTTTTTGTTTCGAAATTTTAATTTTGTTAAAATTATTAAAAAGTTCTGAAATACTAAAAGTTCAATATTTAGTGTTTTACGTTATTATTTAACGTTAAATTATTAAATTATAGATTATTAATTATGAATTAATAATAACCTCAATGAATGAAACAATAAAATATCAACGTTAAACGTTAACTAGAGTTATTATTTTTTAATTTTTCTTTTATGTTTGAAACATCACTCCATTCTTTCGCAGATTTTTTATGAACGCTCTAAAGGCGAAAATTTATGTTCAATTGCCCCATATTTTCAAAGAAATCAAAAAAATTAAAATCTAAAGGAATGAAGATATAATTTTGATTTGTGTTATAGGCTTTTCTCACCAGTGAAAATAAATTGAGAAAATGTGACTATTTTGAGAAATTCAATTTAAAAAAATTCACAAAAGCTGCAGATCTAGTCAAAAGACATATTTCACATTTTATCAAATTTTTTCTTACGAGTGAAAGGGGTAGGGGTTTGACCAAAATTATTTTTGTGCATAGGCAAAGGGGTGCCTTTCCGTCTCCAATGAGAAGATGGAGAGGGAAAGGTGTTTGGCCAACATTATTTCTGTAGCCAGACAAAGGGGTGCCTTTCCGACCCCCCCCCCCCCTCCCGAAGAAGTTTTAAAGTGGAAGGGGTTTGACCAACAACAATTCTGTGGCCGAACAAAGAGGTGCCTTTCCACCTGCCCCCTAAGAGAAGTTGTAAATTTCGATTATTCTTTGTAATTATTCTCATAATAACTCAATATCGATTATTTTTCACAGTCCTTTGACTGTGCGAAGTTCTCCAGAAAACGGCAAGTAATAGTCCCGTTATAGTTATTATACGGGCATATAAATCTAATGACGTGAAAATATATTTTTTCAATGATTTATGTCTTCAAAGTAACGGTTTTCAATGCTAGGCTTTGCGGGCATGGGAGGCATTATGAAATCAAAGAATCTTGCTTATTAGATCCCGAAACTGCGGAATAATTCCACCTCAAGTAGAGAACCACAATAGACTCCATAGTCTCGGATTATATGATCCTCTTAACGAACATAGAGTTAATAAACTCTCTTAATTTGTTATAACTCTATTTATTAACTTTTTATTTACATTTTCTCAACGAAAATGTTTTTATTTACAATACAGTTTTATTCTTAGCATGCTTTGAAAATTACCATATGAGGTCCGAAACGTTGTCAACTATATATTTTTTGTATTGAATTCGTTGTTGTTTATTTGGACGTTTCAATACCGAAAACTTCTCACGACACTAACCAAAATTCGAAACTGAAGAAAGAATGCACTCTATGTTACTTAAATTAATGCAATTATCATTTTAAATCCTCAAAGTAATATTGTCATTACTTAAAATGACTTTTATTTCTGAATGAAAACTCTAAGAAAGGAATTGTAACTATTTTTGTACACTGAAACTTTCATTAAAAAGTAAGAATGTAAATGAAAGTCGCATGGCCAATTATAACAAGATGTAATTGATGCCGTCTTTGCTGAAACTGAGACAGCTCGCTCATTGAATAACATAATTATTGGTGCTTTTTGTTATCTTATTCAACATAAATATAAAAAAAAACTTCTCATACTTTTGAACAAGTTTATAATTATAAAATAATCATTATAATTGAAAAATACATAATATTGAAATTTAATAAAACATTTTCAGTGTAATTAGTTGTTGCAGCATGAACTGGATAAATAGAATTCAGGATTATAAACCGGATTTTAACGTTCACATTTACAAGCAATACTGTTGCACTTTTGAGTACAATTACACTTAGTATAACGCTGGTCACCGAAGAGAGACTCTTCACTATTGATGGTAGGCAGAAATATTTCTTGTGTGGGTATGTCGCTTAACGCTTCAGATTAGGAATTTTTCCTCACAGGGTTCAATCCGATTTCGCGAAAATAAAAATTTTATCAGACTATTCCTTGAGCTGTTCCGATTTTATAATAGCCCTCATCAGAAACGTTTATGATGATACCAATTACATTCCGCAAGTCACCTTTACTTCGATCTATACTAGGAAGAGGAAGTTTTGCTCAAGTTCCTACTTGATTTTTATTTGCAGTCATTTTATTTTTGCTGTGGCACAGTCTACATATGATTGAAGATCCCTATCCTTCTTGTGCTATATCAGTTGCAGATATTCTATAAATTATGTCAACTGTTTTTCACATAAACTACATTCATTAACGCCAGTGGGAGACAAATTTGATTTTGAAATTTTTGATTGAAAGGGGATGAGAAAGTTCTTTCTTTTGAAAAAATTATTTTCTAAAGCTCTATAACTTTGGACTAGTGATGCATATCGATCATTTTGAAATTTTTCAAACATCTCGTCAGATTAAATTGAAACCTTGAACACCATACTCATTACATCGAGACGAACGATCACTCAGTCGAGATGATCGTATCGTCTCGATCGACTTTTTTTATTGCAAATTCTTGATCTACATTACATTTCAGTTCCATCTGACTATGTTTCAAGCAAATCTCGATTTTGTCTAAAAATGATCGATATGCATCACTACTTTGGACCTAATTCACATATTTGTTGTTTCATTTCTGACTCTGAAAGCGTTCATCGTCTTTTTTCGAAATCCTGATTTCCTCTAAAAAAATAACAAATTTCATTTCCGAGAGATTCTGCGATTTTAAGTGTAGAACCTACCTTATTTGAAATAAATTCGGTCCATAGCTTTGTATCAAATAATAACTTTTTCATAGTTTACTTTTCCATATATATATATATATATATATATATATATATCCAACAACATATATTATATTTTGTACAGGCCAGGAGTCGAAAAAAGAGCAGTAGCTGTTAAAATTGCAAAAACTAAAGTTTTTATCATTTTTTCAACATGAAATTCATTGTAGAAACCAGTGGTGTGCAAAATAATTCAAGTCAACTCAAGACCGACATCTAGGTGTGCCATCAGTTGCATTTTTTTATACTATTTCTCTTATTAATCAGTAGTTTCTTATCTCAACGAAATGGATCAGAAAATAGTATATTGCGTGACAAGGGTCGAAAGGCAACGATTTCACGGGTGTGAAGTTAGCTGTCCGAGCGAAGCGAGGGCTGATATCACACGAGTGAAATCGGTGCCTCGGACCGAGTTATGCATACAATTTTTCATCATATATCGATAATCGAAAAGTCGACTTGAGATGACTGTGGAGCGGGACGACAATCGAATTTTCTTCCCTAGGGTTGACAATTCGATTTTCGACCCGCTCCACAGGCGTCGAAAGTCGACTTTTCGATTGAGGTATGATGAAAAATAACTTTGCAGAACGTCACTGAAAATTAATTGTTTACAAAATTGATTAATATTTAGAAAATTTGGTATAAGTTCTGGGACAACAAAATACTGAATAATAAGCGGTATAGCATAAAAGAATGAAGAAAACTGGAATTTTCACCACCTTTCCTATGGAAAGGCGCAAGTGAAAGATTATTAATTTTTTCAGATAATTGCCAACTGTCTTCCAAGAAAAATATCACTCTTAACATTTATCAAGTGTCATTATTTCCAAAAAATAGAAATTTTTCAAGATTTAAAGAGAGGAAAACTGTTAAACAAATTAAAATTGATTGAATAATTCATTGCAAATTGTCTTTTAGGAAAATTTTTACTCCTAGATTGTATTATTCGCGTTATTAATTTCAAAAAGTTTGAACAAATAAAAATCGGTTAAACAATTGCCAAATAGGGTTAAAAAATATATTGCTCTTAACATTCTTCAACAGTTTCATTCATTCTAGTAGATAATAATTTTTCATAATTCATAGGGACAAAGTTGCTTAGAAAAGTTAAAATTGTGTGAATAATTTCCATGTATTAAAAATAAATATTACTGTCGATATTCATCAACTGGAACATTCATCTTACAAAATAATAACTTCTCATTTTTTATAGGAGATCTGCTGCGTTAGCTCCACCCCCCACAACATATTTTTTACATCTACACAACCCTATGCGATTGCACCCCAAATGCGCTTAATTGCATCACAAAGTCAAAATTTTGCACCACAAAACTGAAGGGGTTGTAGGAAATGTTAAGAGAACACAGAAAAATAAATAATCTTCCGGTGGGGGCCTGTGAAACGCTTAACGTATCTCGATACCTAATTAATATTTATTCACCTCTTTGGCTTATTTCGGAGGACTTCAAATGCACTCTATTGGATCACCGAAAAATGCAATCAAGCTCAATTTTGAGATATAATAACGAGAGCTTTCGATGAGGTGAGTGAGCTGGTGACACGCTTTACGTATTCAAAATCCTAATTAATAGTTCCTAATCAACTTTCGCTTACTCAAAAGGACTTCGAATGCGCTCCCCTGTACCACCAAAAATTCGATTGCGCTCAATTGCAAGTACTAATAACGAGAGCATGTAATAATGTGTATGTGGAGGGGGGCGGGGCCGGGGCTGGTCACACGCTTTACACATCTCGAGTCCTGATTAATATTTTTTTTTCTTTGGCTTAAACTGGAGGACTCCAAATGCGCTCCATTGCACCACCGAAAAATTCAAGTGCGCTTAGTTGCAAGTACTGATAACGGGAGCGTCCAATGAGGTGGGAGGTTGGTGACACGCTTTACGTATTTAGAATCCTAATTAATATTTTTCAATCATTTTCGGCTTACTCGAAGGGCTTTAAATGCTCTCCACTGCATCAACAAAAAAATGCAATTGCGCTCAATTGCAAATACTGATAACGAGCCTCACGTATTTCGAGTCCTCAATAATATTTTTGTTTCACTTCTGCTAATTCCGAAGGACTTGAAGTGCGCTCCATTACACTAACGTCAAATGTGGCAGTAGGATAGGGGGGGGGGGGGCGGTAAGCGCTTCACGTATCTCGTGTCGTAATTAATATTTTTCAATTATCTTTGGCTTACAATTTACAATTGCAAGTACTGACAACAACAATAACGTGGGGGACTGGCGATACGATTGACTTATCTCAAGTCCTAATTAATATTTTTTCTTCGCTTTGGCTAATTCCTAAGGACTTCAAGTGAGTTCCATGACACTAAAAAAAAATTGAATTATGCACAATTGCAAGTAATAAAAACGGCAGCGTCAAACGTTGAGGGAGGCGGCGGGGCTGGTAAGCGCTTCATGTACCTCGAGTTGATAATGATAATAAGAGCATGCAATAAGGTGGGGAGGGGTTAGTGGTACGCTTTACTTTACTTTAGCCTGATTAGAAATATTTGAAGTCCTTCAGAATGAGCCACGGAGGATACAAAATAATTAAACTGAGTGAGTGGTTTGATACTATGCAAGGTGTCAGGGATGCATGCGTTATGTCCTCTTGGCTGTTCATTATACTCATGGATAAGTGTCTAACAATGGCCTTTTTCGACGAAGGAGGTGTGGATCTCGTGACAGTGAAGGTGCCTCAGGTGATGAGAGGATAGGACAAGTTGATGAGTACATGTATCCTGAAAGTTTTTTCACTGCTAAGGGAATGATCGATGGAGAGATAGACATATCAATGAGGATGGAAAGGTTATCAGCAATATAGCAACCATAACTAGAGGTAAAAATATAACAAGTAAAGAAAAAATTGCTATATATAATTCTGTATTTGCACCTATCGTGTTGTACGGTAGCGATACCTGGCACTACCAAGAAAAGCATAAGAGTAAAATTAAGGTGGTCTGCATGCAATACGTGCGCAATGTGTGTGGTAAAACGCTAATGGACTCTTTGCGTGCTCTCGTTATCAGTGCTTACAATAAAGTTTCATTGAATTCTTTACTGGTGCAGTGGTGCGGATTTAAAGTCCTTCGGAATAAGCCAAACAAGGTTAAGAAATATTAATTAAGACTCGTCATACGTAAAGCATGTCACTATTCCCTCACCCCCAACCTCATTGCACGCTCTCGTCATCAATACTTGCAATTGAGCGCAAACGAATTTTTCGGTTGTACAACGAAGCGCATTTCAAGTCCTTCAGAATAAGCCAAAGAGGATTAAAAATCCAGATACGTAAGGCGTGTAACTAACCCTTCCACCTCTCTGCACGCTCTAGTTATCAGTACTTGCCATAGAGCGTAATTGAATTTTTTGGAGGTGCAATGGTAGAATTTGAAATCCTTTGGAATAAGCCGGAGAGAATTAACAAATATCAGTTACAACTCGAAATGCGTGAAGCGTGTCACCGGCCCACCCACCTCATTGCACTCTCTCGAGTCTCGTTTTCAGTACTTGCAACAAGGCGCAATTGAATTTTTTAGTGGTGCGTTGGAGCGCATTTCAATTCCTTTGGAATAAACCACAGAGGATTAAAAAATATTTATTAGGCCTCAAAATACGTGAAGCATGTCACCAGCCCCCCCCCCCCTCTTATTCCACGCTCTCTTAGTAAGTAGTTGCAGCTGATCGCAATTGCATTTTTAGTGCTCTCGTTATCAGTACTTGCAAATGAGCGCCATTGAATTTTTCGGTATTGCGATGGAGCGCATTTTAAGTCTTTTGGAATAAGCCAAAGAGGATTGAAAAATAATAATTAGAACTCGAGACACGTGAGGCGTGTAACTTTCCCTCCTACCGCGGTACGACCTCTTGTTATCAGTACCTGACATAGGGCGTAATTTAATTTTTTGGTGGTGCAACGAAGCGCATTCGAATTCCTTCGAAATAAGCTAAGGAGGAGAAAAAATATTAATAAGGACTCGAGATACACGAAGCGCGTCACCAGCCCCCTACCCTATTGGACGCTCTTGTTGTCCGTAGTTGCAGCTGAGCGCAGTTAATTGGCGCAATTTTTTTTGTGGAGGTATAAAACGCTTTTGAAACTGAACAGGTTATTGAAAAGAAATTTTGAAAATGTTGATTTAAAAAAAATATCGCACCAGCCCCCCCCCCCCCCCTCCCTCACTTTGCTTGGCCGATAACTTCGTCATCATAGTGGTGCAATGCTTGTTATTGGTAGTGCGATGGAGCGCATTTGAAGTTCTTCAAGATAACGTATTCAGCAGTTTAATGAAAAGTACTTTCTTAGCCTTACAAATATTGATGCCGGAGAACAAAAAGGCTTCAATGAATTTATTTCCGTGAAATTTCCATACAGTATGATATAACTTATAGCTTTATACAGAATTATTCGAAGGAGTAGCGGAAGATACAACCCCCGCGTCATTTAGGGGTTTTTTCACCTACTACCTGGATATCATTTTGAAGTGCTTTTTTTGCCTAAAAAACGATTCTAAAAATGCATCTGTACCATCAAAAGTTACCCGTCTATCGCACGCGGTCAACCTTGTCTTTGGATTGATGGCAAACTATCAATCGTAGATATGTATTTGAACACTCAATTTATAGATATTTCAAAGTTTTTTTTTTCACGGCATTCGTAAATACTCAAAAACCACCACTCATTCATGACCTTTTACCAGTCATTGTGATTGACTTAATTGATCTATGACTCTGATTTAACCATTACTGAATTGATAATTTTATATCGAACAAATTCGATCCTATTCCGCCTTCCGCAACCCCCTCGGATACGAAAACTCGGGTTTAGACTCGGGACATGCGCCCAAATATTTCCCCAAAATTTCAGGCGTTAAGTATTCGTTATACTCCTTTTTTTCTATTTCCTCAGCTATTCCGAATTCGCTTGGCTACCCTCATTCAATTTGCGATTGTGCGGAATAAGTTAAAGTCTTCTTACTTTCCCACGGAGATAGGTATGCGAGAATATTCCAGTGAATTTCGACAATAATTTTTAGTCCAAATAGTCCGTCTTTCCGGCATCTCTTATTCCTCCCTCAGTGGCACCATCCATTGCGGATTTCACGTTTGCGCAAACCGATTCTAGTATTCTCTAGACGCTCAGAGGACAATTTATGAAACTTTACGAGACGCAAAAGTGCCCCATTGTCTTTCGTCCCAGCAAAATGCCGTCTTGAAATATGAAATGCGGTCCTTGTCTCCCCATTTTCGTTACATCTCCATAGCCATCGTCCTCCTGGAATGTCGCACTACCATCAGTTCCTTTTGGTTACTCATTCTCGGTCACAAACCATAGCGAAACCGCGAAACTCACCACATTTCCAGCAGAGTTTCTCCCCTGCTGGAATTTCTCTAAATGACGTACTTTAGACTGAATTCATCAAATGTTTATATCAGGTCAAATTAAACGAAACTTTTATTGAAATTAACAAAATTTTTTTGAGCTAACCGAATATTTTTTGACCAGTTGCTAACGATATTCTATGATTGAACTAACAAGAAATTTGTATATTTAACCAAACATTCTTCTGATTGCATTTTCTAGACTGGAATATGCTCATTTACATCGACAAAATTAGCTGCACGTCGAATCTCAACACAGGAAGTGCCCATGTGTCAAAAGTGTGTTTTAACTAATGTTGAGCGGGTGGTTTGACGCCGAGGATAGTTGTGTGCACTTAATGGGTAGGTTCGAATTTCTGCCTCCAAAGTCAACTGTCAAAAAACCGGCTGAACTCGGGAGGTGGTTTTCTGGAGTTTTCCTCTCCCCTGGCCAAACGTCCAGACGAATGCGAGTACTTCTAATAAAGTTGGATGCAGCCGCGGGGTATCACTGGTCGTGATTAAATTCATACAGTGATTCTTAGCTCACTGTAGTTGAAGAAAAATGTTCACAGGCCCATATTCAGTGAAGTGGAGTCTTCTGACGGAATATTGCCTAGCAAGACAAGAATGATAATTATGATAATGCTCATGTTTTGTCACAACGTATACTTTGCATCCTCATAGTATTTTTGAAAGAGCATTCCATCTTGAAAATATTTAGTTTTCAATCCACCATCCAAAGGAGTGTAATATGCAGTGTGCACATATTTTTTAGGTCCAAATTCCTTGAATTTTCAGCAGACTTAGTCATTTGAACAGATACTTTATACAAATGAAATATGTGCCACAAAAGTTCCTCTAGTGTACCTAAGCTCCAACGTTAGGAACTCATCAAAGAAAAATTCCGACCGACATCCTACTACATTTCAACATCTAACCATCTTACGAATCATGCCTTTCTAAGCTCACTGAAGTAAAACAGTTTGCTGTTCGAAATCAGCAGATGCAGGATTAATCAGAATTTGTACTAAGCACTTACATTTTTAGATTATATTCTCAGGCATGATATATTCTTTTACTTGCATTTTTTGAATTTATATTGACTTCATCTTATATAGAAGTTTCCTTTCCCTATTTTTCAGATAAAAAAAAATATTTCGTTGTCGTTACGTAGATTTGTATGTTATTTCGAAAACTTGACTTTTGAACATTTTTCACATTTTTACTTCTAGAATTTTCTGCAGTGGTATATTATAACTGTCAACCACATTAAATATTAATTTCTGAAATAATAAATGATATCCAAAACGAGATGGGAGAGCTTTTACGTGATAAATTTCTAGGATAAGAGATTGATTTTTTCAAATTTATTCAATTAAATATTTTATCTGTTAGCTGATTTTGATGGAAAACCCCTTATGACTGGTTCTAGTTTAGAAGGTATTCGTGTTTTTTTAAGTGACCGTCAAGAGTTTGAGCGCCGGATGATACTAGAACCTATAATGACTGCGGAAAACAAAGTTAAGTGTCCGATTGAATTTTTCATTTATATTATGAAAATTCATGAATGTTCAGGTTGGGTTGTTGTAGTTTGAACTAACTCCTACCAGCAAAGAAAAAACTGAGTGTAATATTCACCCGGGTACACGGTGTGCTTGAACGACGAATTGGTTCGTCCAAAATTACAAAAAAAATGGACCAGGGGAATTTGTTCAACTACTCACGTACTTTGAAAATCCGTTGGAATGAAAATCCGATCTGCTTCTGTTCGTAAAATATCACAATCTTAACATTTTAAGTTTATATGCAAATTTCGAACTTTTTCACACTGTAATAAAGACGTTATTTTTTTGATATTGAATGAATTTAGAGCAGAACTGTATTGTTTTCGATCATTTTTACATTCATCAAACATAATTGAATGATGAAAACGAAAATGCAGAGCAATTTACCCATTCCAAAAGAAATTCATACGCTGACGGCGGTACGACTGGAAAAAAAAGTAAGTTGACTAGCTTTAATCGCTTAATAATATTGTGCATTGTTCCATCGGTGAAAGAAACGTATGAAAATATCAAATTATTATTTGAACTGATAAGCCCTAATAATATCTCGTGCAAGTTCGTATCCGATTTAAAATTATTACTCATAATCAACGGCCAGCAAATCGCAACATCTGCATATCCGTGTCCAATGTCCATATTGCTTTACGTCTCTGGGTACACTCAGGAACCCGGAAAATGATATAAATGAATTTCATAATGATGAAAGTAAGCCACAAACCAATGCCTTAAAAACTTATGGACATCTACGTATGGATTATGAAAAGTTTTGCACTTAGAAGAGCAATAAGAAATTAGCAAAGCAATGTAATAGCACAATTAATTGTACACTTTTCAACGAAAAAGATGAAAAATTAGTAATAGAAAAATGTGTGATTCCAGAGCTGCATTTTATGGGTTTCGTGAATCACATGTTTTGGGATGGCTTGGTGCCGCTTATTGGGCGTGAAAGTGCTTTATCGTGGCCACAAACACTGAATCTAGTATCTACAAATTATCATGGCGAATGTTTCGAAGGCAATGCTTGTCGAATTCTCTTAAGAGAAGCAGATAAATTGAGTGACGTACGACTTCCAGAAGGTGTAGGACCTCTTCACATTTCTCCTTTCATTACAGCCTTCATAGCAATGAATAAAATTGTCAATAACTGTTTTATCGCGCAACATGTATGTGATGAAAATATACTTGAAAGTCATATTAAGGAGTTGAAAATGCCTTTCGATGTATAAATGTATCAGAAACGTAAAAATTCGTATATTATTGAATCACCTTCACTAGAGCCTAAAATTTTTAGATAATGATGGATTAGGTCTCTGGTCTGAGCAGGCTGGAGAATCTGTTCATAGACATTTTTTTAAATATTGGGAAAAGTATAAAATTAACTCTATGACATCTGAATCATATGCAACCAACTTGAAAAAAGCAGTTATCGAATTCTCATCAAGGCACTTGTAGGAATGTTTGAACCTAAAACATTCCGTCGACGACTTCTATCACTTGTATCTCGATCGTATCTCTTTTTCTTGTATTTACTACTCAATCGTATCTCTTCCTTTTTAATTTTAATCATGAACTCAATAATCTAGAAATCATAATCTTTTTTAAATCAAGTGTATTACAACCATTCATTTTCATTTCAAAATCATTGTAGTAAATATGAATGTGTAACAATAATATGTAACTAACAATAACTACTATCCAAAAAAAAACTAATAATTCTAAATAGGGGAGAGTGGGGTATGGTGTCCCTGTGGGGGATGGTTTCTGTTACAAAAAACGCCCACGTTTATGAAATTTTTGTTTTGAAATACGTTTCAGAAGAGTCATTATGAAAAAAAAGTGTTTACAGAAACAGATGGAAAAGTCTTTGGTAGAAATTAAGCAGTTACACCATATTTCGAAATACTTGAAGCATGAAAAGGTGAGATTCTAATAGATAAAGTATTTCTTTAAACGTCTGGTATCATAAATTGTTTTTATAGACGTTCTAAATGTACTAAAATTAATAAATTCTTGAAACATGACATACGGGGCATGCTGCCCCTAAAACTTTGTGAAGATGGTAACAGTGCTTGATAACAGGTCGGTAATTTGATCGATAATGTAGAAAAACACAGCAATTTATTTATGTCTGTTCTGTCTAATTAAATTTAAGGTTTTTAATAATAAAGTTATACAAAAAATGAAAATCGACACGTGATTTGGAGTTATATTTAATAATAATACGGTAAGTACCAAGTTCACGGTGAATTACTTTGAAATGGACTATCATGTGAAATTCGTGATTATAACCTACAAATATAAAAATTGTCGTTATACAGGTTATAAATGTATTCAAATTCCTAATTACAATTTTCTATTAAAATATACTTGAAAGGATTCTCTTTACTTAACCGCTCAATTTCATGTTTTATTCCTTTGAAAGAGACCAGCATGTAAACTTTGAGGTTATAACCCAAAAAGATTGAAACTTATTGTTATAAAGTTTTTTACATTCTTACTTATAAATTCCCATTTCAAACACACTCCAAGCAATTCCCTTCATTTATTAGGGTGGTCCTAATGACATGGGCTAAACAATATAACTCAATAAATAGGATTTCGAATATTATTGTTCAATGCATGTTTTGAATTTTCGCGCTTTGGTACCTTTCGATAAGCAAGATATCTGTGAAGGCAAATGCAGATCTTTACACGGTGAATAAAATCTTCAAGGAGTAAGAGGTTATAACTAGGTTTTGCGACATACTTTACTTTGATTGATAAGAAAACATTTATTTAGTGTTGACCATGTCTCGAGTAATTTTTTTTTTGTTACATCATACTTTCAAGAATTATTATATTGTACGTTTTTTATGCTACAACGTTCATATCTATGAAATAAACCAGGACTAATATGATGGACACCATGCCCCATGGTATGGGGTATGCTGTCCCAAATGCAAGACCTACGAAATAATTAAATATCAAATAATGATGTAGTTAAAAAACGGATTTAGGTAATGAAATATGCAACCTGATAATGTGAGCTTCTCACAAAATAATACAGAAATCAAAATCACATTTCAGTTATAATTGAAAGGACATTTCCTTCAAAGCCTGACACAATACCCCACTCTCCCCTACTATTGAATTGTAACCTCTATTGCAACATAATATATTTCATTCATGATCAATCCGTTTTGTTCCATTCCATTAAGAAATTATAATCCTATTTCAAAATAAACGATGATTTTAGAGCAGATTATATAGTTAAATACGTTAAATTGAAGTTAATACGTTAATTAGTATTATTAATGAATAATATCAGTTCAAAGATATTCAATTATGTTTGAAGAATGTAAAAATGATCGAAAGCAATACAGTTCTGCTCTAAATTCATTCAATACCAAAAAAATAACGTCTTTATTACAGTGTGCAAAAGTTCGAAATTTCCATATAAATTTAAAATGTTAAGACTGTGATATTTTACTAACAGAAGCAGATCGGATTTTCGTTCCAACGGATTTTGAAAGTACGTGAGTAGTTCAACAAATTCCACTGGTCCATTTTTTTTGTCATTTTGGACGAACCTATTCGTTGTTCAAGCATACCGTGGGTATCAGGGTAAAGAGTTCCTGCAACGTAAATTATCCCAGGTGGGTAATCGTTACCCTGACTTTTTTCTGTGTGGGAGAGAATGATGTGAAATTGTTTAATTAAAATTGTAAATTGTCGAACCACGAATTGCGCATGTGTGGCTTTTTTTTCGTGATTGCTTTGTAACAAAATATTTAGCTTCCACTCCCAGGCGGAAAAATTCTATATAGTTTATACATAATGTATTATGTATGGGCACTATATAATAAATTATATATATTTTATACATAATCGGCGATTCACAATTCATATAATAGGAACATAATATTTCTTCATATAATTACCTTCTTGGACACAATTTAAGTATGTCATTGAGTCCGGACGGTATAAAGGTGCATAATATCGGTACTCCTCCGGAAGTGACAACGACCCGGGTGTACCTAATCATGCACCAGGTTGCTAAAAGCATCGTCTACAGGAATTTTCTCAAAATTTAAAGTTCGTTGAGGAAATGATCGAATTCAAATGTAGTTGCGCAGACTCTGGTGTACCTGACCATGCACCAGATTGCTAAAAGCATCTTCTACAGGAATTTTCTCAACATTTAAATTTCGATGATAAACAAATCAAATTCTAATGTAGTTGCGCCGACCCTGGTGTACCTGATCATGCACCAGGTTGCTAAATCATCGTCTACAGGAATTTTCTCAAAATTTCAAGTTCGTTGATGAAAAGATCGAATTCAAATGTAGTTGCGCCGACCCTGGTGTACCTGATCATGCACCAGGTTGCTAAAAGCATCTTCTACGGGAATTTCGTCAACATTTAAACTTCGATGATGAACAAATCAAATTCTTATGTAGTTGCGCCGACCCTGGTGTACCTGATCATGCACCAGGTTGCTAAAAGCATCGTCTACAGGAATTACCTCAACATTTAAACTTCGATGATAAACGGATCAAATTCCAATGTAGTTGCGCCGACCCTGGTGTACCTGATCATGCACTAGGTTGTTAAAAGCATCATCTGCAGAAATTCTCTCAAAATTTGAATTCCGATGATAAGATCGAATTTGAATGTAGTTGCGCTGACCCTGGTTTACCTGATCATGCACCAGGTTGTTAAAAGCATCGTCTACAGGAATTATCTCAAAATTTAAAGTTCGGTGATAAACAGACCGGATTCCAATGTAGTTGCACCGACCCTGGTGCATGATCAGGTACACCAAGGTTGGCGCAACAACATTGGAATTTGATCTTTTTATCATCGAACTTTAAATTTTGAGAAAATTCCTGTAGATGACACTTTTAGCAACCTGATTCATGATCAGGTACACCGGGGTTGGCGCAACTACATTGGAATTTGATTTGTTTATCATCGAAGTTTAAGTGTTGAGAAAATTCCTGTAGAAGATGCGTTTAGCACCCTGGTGCATGATCGGGTACACCAGGGTCGGCGCAACTAAATTTGAATTCGATCTTTTCATCAGTGAACTTTAAATTTTTTGAAAATTCCTGTAGAAGATGCTTTCAGCAACCTGGTGCATGACCAGGTACACCACGGTCGGCGTAACTACATTATAATTTTATTTTTTTGTCATCGAAGTCTAAATGTTGAAAAAATTCCTGTAGACGATGCTTTTAGCAACCTGGTGCATGATGAGGTGCACCGGGGTCGTTGTCACTCCCGGAGGAGTACCGATATTACCTTTATACTTTATACACCTTTATACCGTCCGGACTCAATGACATACTTAAATCATATCCAACAAGGTAATTATATGAAGAAATATTATGTTCCTATTATATAAATTGTGAATCGCCGATTATGTATAAAATATATATAATTTTTTATATAGTGCCTATACATAATACATTATGTATAAACTATATGGAATTTTCCCGCCTGGGCTCTAAAGGAATAGGCAAATCACAATTTTCATGCAGTTGTTGGGAAAATACTTTTCTTCTTTTGCGTGGAGGCGTTTTCGATTGCGAGTATTTTCTCGATTTTCGGAAGTCATATTGGAAAAAATACTTTGGGGGCGAAATGGGCAGAGGCCCCTTATTCATGAAAAATGGATAATAAAACTTTTTACAACAAGTTTTTGTGAAAGGGGCAAAACGGGACGAAAATTTTGTTTCCAAAAGTAAATGAAAAAAGTGGAACATGAGATTTTTTCAGTGCGAGAGAAACATTTTTTTTTTTTTTTGTACAGTATTAGTTGTTCAAGGTACCTATAGTGTTACATGCGGGAAAAAATGTATTTCAGGATGAGAAAAATATCCTAAAGCAAAATCATCTCGTTTTATCCCGTATTCCCCTACGTGATTTATAGTAAGTAAAGTAATCTGCTGGTATGGATAGACAGCTCATATTATGTTTTTTCGTGAATCTATTCGCACCATATTCAAATCATGGAAGCAACTGAAAGTAGATATATATTTCATGTTCAAATAAATAATGTGACAAGTGCTCTTATGGTGCTTCAAATAATTCGTGTTTAAAACCTTGCAAATAAGTCTACCTGGATAAATTGCCTGAGGTAATATTTTTAGTGTATAGTCTTAATACATTCATATTTGATACTACAGAGACCACTGACAGAAAAACGTGGTTGTGATTTTTTTTTAAATTGAAGATCACGTGTTCTTTTTACCAGAAGCCGGCAACCAGAGAAAAGACGCCAATCCTCTCCGTGGTAGAGTGACCTGCTACCATATTGACTCTTCCTGTTAGGCACTTCTGGTGAAAAAATTTGACGTATGATCCCAATTTCTTGAATTAAGATAGTGGAAAACAGTTTTCTGCGTCAACATTGTGGAGGGTAAAATTAAAGATGAAAGCCATAGGTTTCTCTTGAACATCCCCGATGCGTTGTGGGATTATCCCATTTACCTATGGCTGATTTGAAGAGCATTCTTCGTACATCATAACAGTTGTTATAGTAAATTTAACATTTTCAATCTGTATTTAAACTTTTTATGTGTAAAAGTGTAGAAATGTATTTATGAAAACTTTAAAATCTACTTTTTTGGACTAGAAAGTTTTTCATGTAGTTCGATGAACTCACGTATTTCTACGTCGGAATTGCTATAATCTTATAATATAGATTTTTGCATGATTGAATACATTTTCATATTTTATATATTTTACATATTTGACACATTTTTCATTTCACAGGTGGCACCTGTCAGAATGCACTCAAACAAATCTTCAGCAGGTTGTTTCATCTTTTATGTACATCAAAGTTTGTGCCCGAGTAAAAATGCTTCAACTTGAGTTCGACTTGACGATGTCTTGAGTTTGTCTCCAAGACATCGATGTCTGGCTGCATCTCAAAACTGAGACGCGACATAAGACAATGTCTTATTTTGTGGTTCCAGCATGGTGATTTCAAGTCGGCGTAAACTGGTCTGTCTCAAGACGGACCTTTTCGACTCAGTAACGAGACCTCGAATGAGACTGTTAACAGATGCGATGGATTAAGATTAATGATTGAAAAATTGTGAATAATAAACTAGTTATTTTTTATTTGAAAATTCAGAATCTGTAAGTCTGAACGAGTATAACCCTGAACAATTTCTCCCACAAAACTTAATATTCTAATTCTCTATAAGGATCTCCTAAGCCATTAGAAATACGTAAAAAAAAACATTTTTGATATCATCGTCAAACAAGTATAATACAAATGAAAATCTACAAAATAATTGATTAATATATATATATATATATATATATATATATATATTGTGTGAGAATATACAGAATTGTTTAATTATTAACAAAGATTAACTTTTATAACAGTCAGAATTACCCTTTTACAGGGAAGGTATATACTCGAAGTTATAAACAGCTCGACTTGAAGTCATAAAAATTCGACTCAAGATATAAACATATTTCTTCAAGACATAGAAAATTGTCTGCAAAACATACATTGAAGTCTGGCTCTGTCTGAATAAGACGACACGCTGGCGTCGAACTTTTTGACTTCAGCGTGTCTTGATTGGGAGCAATTGAAGTCGAAACCAAGTCGACGAATTTTTATTCGGGTGTTCAACCTTTTTCAATTCTCGTGAAGAAAATAACCCTATTTACCCTTTTGCTAGCTCATTTATCGCTTTGATCTCTACTATTAATTGAGCTAAGAAAACATTTACGATATATAAAAATACAAAATATGAGTCTCATAAAAAAACTTTCTCTTCTGATATTAGAAGAATCTATATTTATATTAATTATATTAGCTGAAACATTCTTCAGCTGTTCCAAGAAAGTTGAAAGAAATTTTTGTATATAAGCTGTCTATTTGTGAATGTAGCCCAGCTATGCAAATTATAAATAATAAATATTGCGGTCACCAGAATTATTTTCACAATAAAAAATTATCTTCGTTTTATAAAGAGATATCGAGACGAATTGAGGTTTGAAAGAAAGAGCTCAGTATACTCATAAATTTCGGAGACTAAAAAGTAGATCAAATTGTATGTTTTCCTGAAAAGTGATATCGCATGATTTGAGCAAGCCAACTCTGACGGCTCGTCTTAAGACTTGAAGAAAAAAAGGGTCTATTTCTACATAATAGGAAATTGCAACACTATCTAGACTACACTCTGAATTCTGAACGCTGGAGTGAACCGTACAGAAGCAGACCCTTTTTTTCTTCAAGTCTTTGGCTCACGAGACTCAAGCTCATTAGAGTCTGTCAGTGTACTGAGCTTTTCCTTTTAAACCTTAATTTGTCTCAATATCTACGTTTACGATGGAGATGATTTTTTATTGAATTAATAATTCTGGTGACACAACTTTTAATATTTTTGATTTTCAAAGTTGGACTACAAGGGCCGTTTGGAAAGTATTCGGCCTAACATAGATATGGTACTAGGAGTTTTAAGTAACTATGATTTCCCTGAATTTTGATCTTTTGAAGGGCTTACCGTGGAAGGTTTAATTTAGTTTCTTCATTGTTGTGCTTTAAAAAAGCAATGAAGTTTCGATTTTTTCGAAAAATGAATAAAACCGAATGTCGTGCAGTGATCAAATACTTTGTTTTGAAAGGCTCAACACCAAAGCAAATAAAAGAGGAGATGTATTCCACTTTGGAAGACTCTGCACCATCGTTACCAACAATAAAAAAATCTGCTGCTGACTTCAAGAGTGGTTATTCAGTCGTGACGATAAACGTTCAGGTTGTCCGAAATCCGCCACGACTGACGTATAAAGGTGCGTGATCTTGCTGACATTGCAGAAATCTCAGTAGACCGTGTTCACAACATTTTGCACGAAAATTTGCACATGAAAAAGCTGTCAGCGTGATGGTTGCCGCGTTTGGCACCCACCACGACATAGCACCCTCTCACACCTCTCTAGTTGCAGTGGCAAAAATAAACTTACTGTACTTCGAGTGGTTGGGTCACGCTCCGTGTTCACCCTATATAGCTTCTACTGATTTCTTTCTGATCCATAACAAAAAAATAGTTTTCTGGAAGGAGATTTTCTTCAAATGCAAAGCTCATCGCTAAGACAGACATTTGTTATTATTCATATTTTTTTATGTTAGGCCGAGCGTTTTTCGAACGACTTTTGTACATCCACAAATAGACGAGTAATCCATTTGAATTTTTTCCAACTTTCGAAGACATTTTTTAGACTTTAGGAAGATTTGAAAGTTGAACTTCCAAATCTACTATCCGTTCACTTCACCAAGGCTCCTCCAAAAGAACCCTATTTAAAAAAATTAATCGTGTAAGAAGAATCACAAAAAATGCAGCTCATACGATGATGAAGCTTACTTAATTACGCATAAGACATATTCATGGACTAAAATTTGTTCAAAATATAGTCTTCGCAAAAAGATGTAAACCGTGGTATTTTCGCGTCTCTCTGACGTGGCTTGATGTGGAAAATAAATGTTAATATATTAATAACAATTAACGTAAAATTAAATTGAAGGTGGCTGTGCTGTTTATTGTAATTTACATAATAAAGAGCTGTATTTTGGATTAGATTTTTTGGGAAATTTAAAAAAATACAATAGATTGATAATTGGTTAGGAAAAACTTAACATGTATTAGATTTTAACACATATTGTTAGGATTTCCTTTGATGTCAATGTTAGTGCGAAGTCACAGTGGGAGCTTATTCAGAAGTTTTTGCCTCTATCTAGAAAGAAGTCATAATAACTCGAACATTCAAAAATACCATCCCGCTGTGACTTCTCACTAAGACTTTCATAAATCGATCTACAGGCAATATAAGTTGAAAACTACTAAATTTTAAGTTCGGCATGGTTAATAATTACCCTATTGTATTTGTTGAAATTTTCCAAGCAATTTAAGCCGAAATTGCAACTCCCTACGAAGCTCAAACTACGGAAGTTAACAGAATCATCTTCAATTTAATTTTACGTTAATTTTCATTAATATATTGACATTAATTTTCCACGTATGTATAGAGAGAATATCAAAGTATTCATATCTTTTCGTGGAAATTTTCAAATAGCTTATTTCGAAAATGTCATCATCAAAAGTTAAACCACGGCCAAATATCGTGAGAAAAAGCACGGTTTTCATCTTTCCGCGAATGCTATTTTTCAAGCGAATTTTTTTACATGAACAAATGTCAAATTGCCTCATGCGCAATAAAGTGAATGTAAAGTGAACGGATAGTAGGCATGATCAATAGGGATTTTTTCCAGATTTGTTGTTCTCACAACTACAACAACAACAACAACGTTTCATCGAGGTACGAAAAACGTTGTTGAACAGGTCCAAAGATTTCAAATCAAATTTGCCTAATGCGAACTCAGGGCAATTTTTTTTCACTCAGATAAAGACACTATTTCGTAAGTGTCAGGACATTCTTAGATTAAGCAATAGGATTATGATGTCTTGTTCAGTGTTAGGCTGTCTTTCACACGTAAAAAGTCAATATTCCAGAGAACCCCGGGATAAAAACAAAAATGTAGGGATCGGTTAGGTCGATGTAATATTATTAATTTTCTTTTTGAAAATATAAAATTACAAATACTAGGCTTTGTAAAAACCTAAAATTGTATTTCTTAAAAATTTTCGTGAATTTTATGAAAAAACGTAATTATGTAGTAATTTTGAGCCTGCATGTACAGTGAACATCTAGAACATGCTTAAAAAATTGACGAAAACCCTTATTCTTTATAGATCTTTTCTCACAGAGAGATCGAATAATATTTAAGTTTGGGTTATTCGACGCAGATTTGTATACATTTCGACACAATATAATTCTTTTGTTTTTAAATTCTATCAAAGATATGACACCTATTTGAAATTTTCAAAAAATATCATAGTATTCCGAATCGCCGCCAGAAGTTTATTTGAAAGACGAATTTCCGGGCTAAATTTCTTTGCATTTAACAAATTTCTTCCATAGTACATCAACATCTGAGGAACACAGTCTGCTAGAAATATTATGGTGATAGGACCAGTCTTTGTCAGCTTTAGCGATTCGGCTACCTATAGAAACCCTGAAAGACGGAAAAAATCATTGGAGGCAGAACATATATTTTTTTATATAATTTATCTTTTAAGAATGACATGTAAATTAAACTTTGAAATTTTAAAGCTGTTCAGGGTTTCAAAGAAGTGAACATTGCAGTTCACTTCTTCAGGGCTGACCTGAAACTGTAATGTTCACGAAACGTCGGCAGCATTCATAGTTTCGCACACAATTGAAACCCAAAAAAATGTTAAACTTAAAATTTTAATTTATCATAATGAATCATCGTGAAAGCATTAAATCTATTAATAATATGTAAATGCTGTCTTGGACACATATGTACTCACTTTTTAAGAATAAAATATTACAAAAAATGATGCAGAAAAACCTGGTGTTCGCCATTCGCCATTCGCCAGCCCAATCCTTGCCGGTTAATGAATTTCGCAGTTTGAAGTTTATTAACGTAAGAATTATTTATAAAATTAAAAATATAAGTAAATCATATGTTTTTATTGAAAAATTATTTGTTCGAAGCTCTCCTTAAACTTTCTTTTGTCGTAGTTCCTCTTTAACCTAATTTGTACATTTTCTATGCTTTATTTCTTATTTTTACCATTTCAATCTGTTATTTGGAGATCACTGGGGTCTTGCTCTTATGTTGAAAAAAATCATTGTAAAAATAAATCTCTAATCAATAGCAAAAGCATTATAATTTTCAATTGTTTGTAGATATATCAAGGACCTTTCTTCAACCTTTTTATGATTCTGAGTAAAAAAAAATTGGTATCACTTAGAAATACACTACATTATTTGTCCTAAAATTAAAAAAAAAATTTTAACGTATTTCACTTCGAAAATGAACGCCTCTTTTGATCAGCCTAGTTTATTTTCTACATCAGTTATCGTATAAATAAATAGAGTGAAATCCATAAATGGTTATTAATTTATTGGCTTAACTCCAATTAAAAGCTGAAGTACAGAGAGCCTGCGTTGAGTAGGAAGTGACTTTTTGAATTCAACATTCCTGATTCAATATGTTGAGATTTTGCAGTACGCTGGTGTAGGGTTTAATTTCTCATTGAATAGGCCATTGCGCATTTTGATGAAAAGCTTTTGTTGCAAGGTTTGCCAAGCGCTCAAACGTGTTTTATCGACAATGTGTAAAACCAGTAAATCGGCACAATGCAGCTAGTTGTAAGGCCTGCTGGACCGCACAAAATATATTGGTAATAGGGTTGCAGTATGGCCCGTTAGCCAAGAGTAATGCCTTACCACATCGGTACACGTTAAGCCCGCTTAACGAACCAACCTATCGCACTTCTCGCTCGAAAGTCGATTAGATTTATTCACTTCGCCACGCTCTGCTCCCATTCACTAGTTCACTTCGTTCTCATTTATAGCTTGAAAGTCCTGCAAGTCAACCGAATTCGAGTTCGATCTTCCTCCGTTCCGTCTGCTCTTTAATCGGTTATTTCCCATAAAAAGTCTGACTTGAACAAAGTTAATGCGACTTCTTAATTTTTCTTCCATACTCTTCACAAAATTGGTTACTTACCTTACACTCATGCACGGAGAAAAATAGATATTGAAAAGTAGATATTAAAAACTTTGATGTAAAACCATAATATATAGATATTACGGTATAATATTTAATATCTTCCATCCAGTATATACGATATTGAAGGGCAATTTCTGTTCAGATTGAAAGAATAAAATGTGTGATAGTAACCTTTAATATCTAAGATATTGAAAAAGGGGAATTTTATCGGAGAAATATCGTTGACGTGTGGCGTGGCGTCAAAAGATTTCAACACCGTTTTGTCTGTATCTTGAGCAATCATCGTGTGTGTTGTGGTTTTTCGGTTATATATTGCGTTAAAAATTTTGGCGGAAAATGTGGTAAGTGTTTTTGGACATGAATAACTTGATTTTCTAAAGAAAATTAGGACTTGGCGCTACAGACGTAACTTATGTTAGCCTTGAATAGCGTATAATTCTCAATGCTCGAGGATTCGGACATTGGAAACAGAGGACTGCGATGTAAAGTCCTTTTGGATTTCATAGAAATTGGCATGCTTTACATGTAATTTTTGCATAAATAAAAATATTTTTTTAATATCTTACATTCTGCCCTTCAATATTTTGGATATTGTCAGTTAATCTATGGATAATTCCCTTCAATATCAAGATTTCTATTTTCCACCCTGTGAGTTAGGAATTTTTGTAAGTTTCGGGAATCCGATTCTGCTGTGGAATGAAATTTTTAGTGTCACTGCCTATGATGCTCGTACTAAAGATATACTTCTTTAGAAATGACGAACTGTCGTTAAGTGATGGTATAAATTTTAATGCCCTAGGCTTAAAAGGAAAAGGGCAGAGGTGGTTTTTTGTTTTGTTTTGATTCATACTTTTCGTAAAAAAAGCTCCAAAGTACTGTTGTGAAATTCCTAAGACTTATGGACTTGAAAAAACCGTCTCCTAAGTGGCTGAGTAATTCCCTGGTGAAGCGCCTGCTTTGAAGGCAGAGGCCGCGGGCTCGATTCTCGCCGCCTGCATTTTTTTGCTTCATAATTATTTACATATCTATATATTCGATGCCACTGTGAAATTTTTGTCAATCACACGATAATAAACATTTAATATCCTTCTTTTCGGTGGAAGACTCACATTTTCTAAGTTTTTATCACATAAAAAGGTGATTTTTATAAATTCTATAAATTTAATCCTTTGTTTGAAATTGACGAAGAAAATATAGAACAAGAATATAATTTAAACAATTCTATTTTAAGTGAGATATACAATTTTGATCATGTAGACGAATATTTCAAATTAAAAATATAAGCGCAATTTTTTTGTAGTTTTATTTCGAATAAAATATCACGAATCACAATAAGAAGAATATCGCAAAAAATAGGAATAGAATTAGAATTTACAGTTAGTCACAAGAGCCAGAATTATAATTGTCGTAAAAAAAGACAAAGCAGAAAGAAATGCTACATCTTGCACATCGAATGAAGGAGGATTTTGCACATGTGCAGGCTTTTCTTAAATCTTCTATTGAAAAGCACACCTGATTTATGTTCAGGAAAAGCTTTCAATCATCGCAAAGTTTCGCAATAAACCACGCGTATTTTATCATGTCAGATAATACAGTAAATGATAATTGCTGGTGTATGATAGACTTGATGGAATCGATTCTTCATCGATTCCATTTTCTCTCAAAGGACCAGAACCACTTTGAGAATTTTCCATCGACATTATTGTGTTATTCAAAACGAAAAGTCTTAGAATTAAAAAGCACTTCTGGACGCTATTCGGAATACTCATTCATACCGTCGCGTCAAACAAACAACTGCTCTTACGTTCGTACAAGGGCAAAGGCGCCTTCCCTGTTTTTCATTTTCGTCTTCACCCTCACTTCTGAGAGTGTTTCTCGGGTAAACGAAAAAACGTGCCATCGGATGAATGAAACTAAGGTAGTCTGCCGTATAAACTAAAAAGATACATAAGTGACATTTTATGAAAAATAAGTTTTTGGTATCACTGGATTCGTAAAAGAAAGCTGCATCTAACTAGGGTAATACAAGTGATTGATTATAAATATTTATTGCAAAAAACGATTGTTTAAAACTGAGGAAAGTCGAAAAAGTTGAAAAATACAACAGAAAAATATACACCAAGCACTTTGCGTGTCCCAAAATTTGTACATGGCATCTAATACGTCATCATCATACAAATAAAAAAGAACCTAAAGTGCTTTGTGTCTGTTTTGCCTTGTAAAAGTGTTGAGGATAGTCACGGGACAGTACGATACGCTAACTACGTTTTGAAATTGTCGAACACTTGAGTTACTCTCGCGATGAAATCAGAGCTTTTTGATAAGTTTCTCATACGTGGTTGTTGTCAACTTGAACCTTCGTTGGTCTCCTCGAAGCAATGAATGGTACCCTTTGTTTCTCAGAAATGAGAACGAAAGTTATGTATGCGCTAAATTTAAGAGAACCGGTGAATGGAAATTCTGTGAAGGATGCATAGGCAAGAATATTTCTTTTAGAATATAAGCTAGAAATGTAATCAAAGACGCGTGAATTTAGATATAAGATTTATGTAAAACTGAAATCATCGGAGAAAAAAAAACGTACGAGTTAACATTAATAAAAAATCAATGTATTCACAAAGCGGTTTGAGTGATGCGCGCTGATACGGGTTGGGTTTAAAGTTTTTCCTACTGTCATTTAATAAATTTGTCAAATTTATCAAATCAAGGATTTGAGACTCCTAAAATATTGAGCAAGCACGGGCGAGCGAAGAGCTGCTGTCCAAAGCTCAACCAATACATCGCAAAAAAGATGTGCGCATTCAAAAAAGCAGATCGGAAGCAGTTGTTTCCGATCTCATTTGAAACGCGGAAAATGAGGGTCGAGCGGTGGAGCCATCTAAGAGGCACCACCGGAAACAACCAAACATGAGGAGCGAGCGGGACAGCAGGCTTAAACGACCATGAGGGGCAAGCCAAAACATGCTACGCCCACGGTTTTAAGCCATGAAAAAGGAAGGATATCAGCAGATAATTTGGGGAATAAGAAAAAAACAATGATTTACAAGCTCGGCTCGTTCAGCGTGCATCCAGTGTTGCCGATGGCGGGAGAGTTTCCCGGTTTTCGGGGAAGTCGGGAAATTTCAGGGAAAAATTTTCAAACTTCCAGGAGAATTTTCTTTCCGACGACGGGACGCTCGGAAGCTTTTCAGGTACCTGCCTGGCGGCGCGGCAGGGAGAGGCAGAACGCCAGGCTGGGTCAACTCCTATGG
This sequence comes from Andricus quercusramuli, assembly GCA_932178445.1. Taxonomy (NCBI): domain Eukaryota; kingdom Metazoa; phylum Arthropoda; class Insecta; order Hymenoptera; family Cynipidae; genus Andricus; species Andricus quercusramuli. Next base: position 195,443 of record CAKNXH010060452.1, read on the forward strand.
GCAAAAACGGCAACGTAACGAACTAGGCCGCGCGGTCCGAGAGGCAGAAAGGGGTACAGAAATAGTTCACTGCCCGACACAGATGGCGTTCGCGCAGTTCTGAAATCGGGGTGCGGGGTGCAGAGGGAGGTAATGCCGCATACATTGCGGCCATATTGCAAAAGTGTTTGACAGTTGTTCAAAACAGTTGAAAACAGTGTTGCAGTTTCATGCAAAATGTAGTGTCATGCATTTATTTCAAATGAATGCAAATTAAAGCAAGTGAAAAATCTTAAATAAGGGTTGAAATTAAAATGAACTATCATTCATCATTTCATGTTATTCATTTGCTTCATTTTGCATTTATTATCTCCTTTTTACTTCAAATAATAAAATACTGATGCACACAAGAGCAATATATGCATGTACATGTGCACAAACACATGGACGCTGACTTAGTTTCGCCGCCCGACACAGATAGCGCTAAAAACGGCATCATTTTTCCCCCACGTAGTTGACCCAGCCTGCAGAACGCTTTCAGCTTCGACGAAGTGAGGTTGTTGTCATTGTTTCTAGCGGTTGACCGCGACGGCTTGTAGACCTTCGTACACCTTGAGTGCAATTTGTCATGTGTTGACCTTGTTAAGACAGTGTTAATTTGAATAAATCAGTGAATCAATTCGAGTTCGTCGGACATTTATTTTTCTGTCGAGTCCTACCCTAACAAAGTGGTGCCCCGGGTGAGGAACTGTGAACCAGTGAAAGTGTGGTTAGGACGGTAGACATTGTGGTGATCGTGCGACTTTGATTGTGTTTCGACTTTGCGACTTTGTCGTCTAATTCGGATCGTTTTGTGTCGTCTCATCTGTGATGCCGAAAAAGCGCCAGAACCCCGCTCCGACAACAGTGTCCGGTGGGAAGCGAGGAAGAAGGGCCTCAGCGGGGACGTCAAGAGCGCCTGCCTCCGCGCGCCGAGATGCTCGAAGCACGGCCCAAACTCATTCTGAAAATCAACATCCCTCGCCAGAAAATTCATTTCAACCAGTGGAGGAAAACACCATCGCCATCGAGCAACCTCGGAAGAGAAGGGGAAGAGTTGCTGGCGGTCAAAATCGGCGCAACATCAACTCGGGGGAAGAGGACACGGAGGAAGAGAACATGGAGGGAGAGAACAATGCAGACCTTCAAAGCGAAATGACAGGTATGAGCGAGTCCGACCAGCAGGTCGAGAGTCGCGATGTTGTAACGAGCAATCGAGCAATTGCAAATGTAAGCGTAAATGAAAATGTTGATACTAGCATAGATCCGAGTGTTTCTATCGGACAAGCAATATTGGAAACTTTGCGTGAGGTCAGAGACGTTGCCACTAGTGAAGGCGGTTCGCGTTTAGGGGGTCGTCCGTCATTTTTAAAAGAATTGCCCGAATTTACCGGTGATCCTCTGGAATGGGTTCTTTTTGAAAAGCGTTTTCAGGATTCTACTAAAGATTTCGAGTATAGAGACAGTGATAATATAGTTCGATTGCAAAAGGCTGTACGCGGCGAAGCTCAACTCAAAAATAAAACATTATTGGCCACCGCGTCAACGGCTAAATCGGTCATGACGTCTTTAAAATTGCAATTCGGAAATCCCGCGGCAATAGCTGATAGAATATCGCAAGATATTGATAATTTGCCCTCAATGAGACGGGGAGAGGTAAAAATCGTTCAGTTTGCCACCGGGTTGAGTAACGCGCTTACAGCTTTTAGATCGCTAGCACTAACAGAGCATTTATCGGAATCTTCCCTATGGGAAATGGCGGTGGGGAAACTTCCAGTTAATTTGCAAATGTAATTTTCCGATTATTTAGCAACTTCTACGGACAACGAGACGAAACTAGAAAAGCTGTCAAGTTTTTTGTTGGAAAAGGCAGAGAATGCTGTTAATGCGGGAATCGTTGATCTGGCAGCAACGTCATCTGCTAAAACTAGAGCTGTGAGAGAAAATGATGCGTCGAGGAGACCAACGAGGTCCTGGAGAGCGGGAGTGGTGTGTTTGACCAACAACCAAGCCCCAAACACAGAGCGCGAGGGCGAGAAAGCCAAAATAAAACTTGAATGCTCAAACTGCCGAATGAGCGGGCATAGGCTTCGTGACTGTTCGGATTTCAAGAAAAAAATCTACTGATGACAAATGGGAGACTGTCAAACGTCTGAAGGTCTGTTTTAATTGTCTTGAAGGGGGGGCACTCGCGCTTGCGTTGCAAGTCGAAACAGACTTGTAAAACGTGTAACAAACAACACCATTCATTGTTACATAATCAACGTGGCGAAAAGGAAAGGAATAGGGATCGTGGTAACGAAAGACGCAGTTTAGGATCGCGTTCGGACGATCAACGCCAGAAAAACGATTGCGAACAAACTCCGCATAATTCGTTATGACTAGTACCAAGAACGGGTCTACTAAAAATAGTTTCGATTCGCATAAAAGGACAAAATGGAGTAGCAAAAACATACGCGATGTTAGATGGAGGATCTACGGTTACAATAATAAACAATCGTTTGGCGCGTGTTGTCGGGTTATACGGAAAACAAACTGATATGCAAGTTCAAGGTTTATGGGGCGGAGAAAAACATACGCGTTGCGAAAGAATAAGTTTCGCGATAGAGGGCGATTTTGGCGAGCATAAAATTGAACATGCGTTAGCGATTTCTCATATGGATTTACCCACTCAAACATTATACAGATCAACAACGGATCAAATAGAACGTGAATATCGGGTACAAACAAAGCCGTGCAAGAATGCTAAGCCTCTTATTCTTATCGGTCAAGACAACTGGCGTTTAATCAATTCTTTTGAATCCTTGCCGCTCAAAAACTCCGGACTAGTTGTTTCGCGAACGTTACTTGGGTGGGTGGCGCATGGTTACTACGATAACGAGCAAAGAAATTTTCAAACTCTAAACGTACATGCGACAATCTGCACATTAGATTGCGTACACGCCGACGAAGATAAAAAATTAAACGAGCTAATCGAAATGTTTCAAAAATATTTTGTTTTTGAAAATTTAGGAGTTTCAGAGTCCCGAGCAAAAAAGGAGCAAGGCAACAAGGCGCTACAAATTTTACACAAAACAATGCGAAAAGTAGGAAAAGTTTGGGAAACCGGGCTATTATGGAAAGACGAATCATTGCCGATTTCAGATACACGAACAACGGCGCTCAAACGTTTAAGATCAATAGAAAAAAGACAAGACCGCGACCCGCAGTTCGCGGAAAAATATTACAAAGAGATGGATAGGCTTATTGAAAATGGTTACGCCGTGAAAGTAGACGCGAATAACAATCCAAATCCGTCGCGTATTCGATACATTTCGCATTTTGGTGTTACAAATCCCAACAAGCCCGGTAAGTTCAGGTTGGTTTTTGACGCAGCTGAAAAAACTAACGGGATTAGCATGAATGATTTGCTTGATACCGGCCCGGATTTGCTCGAGTTACTTCTTGGCGTCTTAACGCGTTTTAGACAGTATCCGTATGCGGTCACGGCCGACATAAAAGATACGTATCTGCGCGTTAAAGTAATCGAAGAAGATCGCGCAGCGCAGAGATTTTTATATCGAAAGTCCGATCGAGCGCGAGAACCAGAAGAGTGGGAAATGACTTGCCTAATATTTGGTTCAAAATCGTCCCCGTGTAGTGCGTTGTTCGTAAAAAATACCAACGCAAAACAATTCGAACGACTGAAACCAAAAGCTGCACGAAGCATCGTAAAAAACTCCTACATAGATGATTTCCTTGCGAGTGGATCCGATACAGAACAAATGCGACAATTGGTTCACGACGTAAATTTGATAAATCGCGAGGCTAATTTCGAAATGCACGGGTGGGCGTCAAATAATGCGCAGATAGTTGCTGAGGTCAAAGAAGAGGGCAAGTTAGGAGTTAGAGAAAAGGCAAAATTATGCAATCGAGAAGAACGTGTTCTAGGTTTGTTTTGGGATCGTGAAGCGGATACTCTGCGTTTTAACGTCGGTCTGAGTAAGATTGACAATGATATAGTTACGGGAGAGGCAAAACCTACGAAGCGTTAAGTATTGAGCATCACAATGTCCGTGTATGATCCGCTGGCAATTTTGTCCCCTTTTTTACTCAACGCGAAATTGATAATCCAAGACATTTGGATTAGCGGTGTGACCCGGGACATGAAAATTCGTGATGAGGAATTTGTCAAATGGAAATCTTGGCTAAAAAACTTACAAAAAATAACTGAATGTACCATCCCGCGTTCCTTTATCCCAGTGGGTGTTGAGTACGCGAGAACACAAATGCACATTTTTTGCGACGCAAGCAAATACGCCTTTGCGTCAGTCGCGTATCTCAGGACCACCGCTTGCGACGGATCAGTACACGTAGCACTAGTTATGGCAAAGACGAGGGTAGCGTCAGTAAAACCTACGACTATACCAAGATTGGAACTGCAAGCTGCACTTCTCGGTTCACGTTTGGCTGCTACTATCGGAGACAGTGTTGCCAGATCGTGGGAAATTTCCCATATTGTGGGAAATTTTATGATTTTTTTCAAAAAGGGAAAAAAGGGGAAAAAAAATTCCACCAATGGAAAAAATGGGAAATTTTAGCCTCATGGCCACTTTAAGCCAAAATTTGGTATTTAAAGTAAAAATAGCAACATTCATTAATGTTTTAGTTTCCACATGATGCCTGCTCTGAGCAGGGTTAGCAACGTATGATAATTCACGTAATATACTTGGTTTTCTACGCTTATATTACCGCTTGGCCCAGGCTTCATCAGTTACGCGTAAGGCGCGTAAAGGTCATACCTTTGTTTGCGGGCTTCCTGCATGCGATATATCGAATCTATGCAGATCTTGATTGGTTCTTCCTTATGGAGAATCATTGTCACTAAGGGAAGTGACAAATGAAGTTCGGCATAGGATCGATATATCGCATACAGGCTGGCTGCAGACAGAGGTATGACCGTACCTTAACTCTATAGGGTCAAAATATCTTAAGTGTGCCACTTTTAAATCTATAGTTCTATTTTCAATTAATGTATACAGTTTTTAATTCGCTTTTATATCAAAATAACTCCCCTAAAATATTTTTGCAAAAAATTCATTTTTTCAAAAGTTATTAACAATCAAAGTTCTTGATCACTATTTTTTCAAAAATTAATTACTTGCGAACGGTTCATCGAAATTCAATAATTAAGTCGTGAAAATGTTTGCTAAGAAGTAAACTTTACGCTAAAAAATTGTTCAGTAGTGGAAAACATTTTTTTATTGTTTAAATAATCATTTGTTACAAACAATTGAGGAATAATTAAATTTCTCCGCCTGTGAAAGAATTCTTCCACGTTCCTATAGATTCTAAAATCTCCTCCGAAAATTTTGGTGAAAAAAAAGTTGGTATTTTGCCGTAATTCAAAAGTTATTGATTTTTTTGTGACCGCGCTCCGACCTCCAGCGCTGTTCGAGCATGCGCGATTATGTAAACAAATGCATAGCTAAGGCGTTTATTGGAAGAAAGTAATCGTTTTTCTCTCTTAGTAACTTGAAATTATATGACTGGTAATAATTAGTGATTAAGATTGGTCATTTGATATTATTTGTTTATTTAATAAACAAATTTAATAAACAAAAGCATATTTTTGTCATTTATAGACATAAAGTAATAGTTTTTCTCTCTAATCATCTTCCAATTACATAGGTGTTAATGTTAAGTGACAAAGAATTGTCAATCAATATCATTTGTTAATGTTATAAACAAATCTTATAAACAAATGCATAGTTTGACCATTTATAGATAGAAATTGATAGTTTTTCTTTTTAATCGTCTTCAGATTACATAGGTGGTGATGTTAAGTGACAAAGAATTGTCTATCAATATCATTTGTTCATGTTATAAACAAATCTTATAAACAAATGCATAGTTTGACCATTTATAGATAGAAATTGATAGTTTTTCTTTCTAATCGTCTTCAGATTACATAGGTGGTGATGTTAAGTGACGAAGAATTGTCAATCAATATTATTTGTTCATTTTATAAACAAATCTTACAAACAAATGCATAGTTTGACCGTTTATAGATAGAAAGTGATCGTTTTTCTTTCTAACCGTCTTCAAATTACATAAGTGGTTATATTAAGTGACGAAGAATTGTAAATCAATATTATTGGTTCATGTTATAAACAAATTGTGAAAACAAATGCATAGTTTGACCATTTATAGATAGAAAGTGAATGTTTTTCTTTCTAATCGTCTTCAAATTACATAAGTGGTGACATTTCATGAAGAAGAATTGTCATTTGATATCATTTGTTTATTTCATGAACAAGTGCATAGTTTAGCCATTTCTAGACAGAAGGTAATCTTTTTCTATTATTTCCTTCAAATTATATCACTGGAAATTTTTTGTGATCTTCTAGAAGAATTAGCTTCCAAGTTGTACTTGTCAATCATTTCAGTCATTTCAGGATCCATTTCGGATTCATTCTTGCTAGGTCACTAAACATCATCACTTATGTCATTTGAAGTCGATTAGAAAGAAAAACGATCACTTTATATCTTTAAATGGTTAAACTATGCATTTGTTCATACAATTTGTTTAAAACATGAACAAATAATATTGATTTACAATTCTTTGTCACTCAATGTCACCACTTATGTTATTTGTAGACGATTAGAAAGAAAAACGATCACTTTCTATCCATAAATGGTCAAACTATGCATTTGTTTATAAGATTTATTTATAACATGAACAAATAATATTGATTGACAATTGTTCGTCACTTAACATCACTACCTATGTAATTTGAAGACGATTAGAAAGAAAAACTATTACTTTCTGTCTATAAATGACAAAACTATGCTTTTGTTTATAAAATTTGTTTATTAAATAAACAAATAATATCAAATGACCAATCTTAATCACTGAATATTACTAGTCATATAATTGAAAGTTACTAACAAAGAAAAACGATTACTTTCTTCCAATAAACGCCTAAACTATGCATTTGTTTACATAATTGTGCGTGCTCGACCAGCGATGGAGGTCAGAGCGTTTATAACAAACGATTATTTAAACAATAAAAAAATGTTTTCCACTAGTGAACAATTTTTTGGTGTAAAGTATACTTCGTAACAAAAATTGTCACGACTTAATTTTGAATTTCGATGAACCGTTCGCGAGTAAATAATTTTTGAAAAAAAAAGTGATCAAGAACTTTGATTGTTAATAACTTTCGAAAAAATGAATTTTTTGCAAAAATATTTCAGGGGAGTTATTTTGATATAAAAACGAATTGAAAACTGTATACATTAATTGAAAATAGAACTATCGATTTAAAAGTGGCACACTTGAGATATTTTGACCCGGCATTCGACGTATAATACGTTTTCTACCGTAATATAGGTAGAAAACCGTAGAAAACCCAGTAAGTTACATTTCTAAAATGAAGGAGCTGTTGACATTGAGGTATAACATCACTGTTCCAACAAATTTGTTCCTTTGACTGCATTTTTTGCCAATGAAACTAAATAGATGTAAGTCGTATGCCCTTGAGAATGTAAAAATAATTGATATCATATTTAAAAATGTTTTGTTATGATTTTTAAACTTTGTAAATAGTTAAATACTGATCGAGTGGTATCACTGCGCGGGAATATTTAAGTACCAACCATCGAAGTAAAACGTGCGTTGGAAAACTTTCCTTGAAATTTCTTGAGCCTTCGTTTGACGAACCATAGTCAAAACGTCAAAATAAATAGTTTATACGCATTTTCTTTTTAAATGTTTAATTTTTAAGCCAGTGTAATGCTTTTTCAGAGAAAATGTAAAAATGGGAAATTTTGTGTCGGAAAGGGAAATTTTGATGACCTGCGTGGGAAAAAGCTAGCATGGGATCTGGCAACACTGATCGGAGAAGAGCTCGAGATTAAAATAGACCAAAGGATTTTTTGGTCCGACTCGTCGACAATTTTGCATTGGATTAAATCAGGGCCGCGAACGAAACAAATTTACATGGCTAATCGACTGGGGGAAATAAACGCGAACACGCGCGCGACAGAGTGGCAAGCAAAGAGTTGCACGACGCAATTGTTGAAGTAGACATCGATAAACAACGAAAATTTGCAGAGTCGAGTCAATTTACGTGGAATTTTAATCCCCCCGACGCTCCGCATATGGGGGGCGCATGGGAGAGATTAATTCGAAGCGCAAAAATAGCTATCGATCACGTACTGAACGGGCAATCATGTACTGAGGAAGTTCTTTTAACTCTGCTAGCTGAAGTAGAGCACATGGTGAATTCTAGGCCCCTCACGCATGTGTCAATTGATCCAAGTGACGACGAAGCTTTAACACCGAATCATTTTTTGATCGGTCGATCTTCCGGGAATCTCAAGCTTGTTCGTTACGAAACCGAGATCTTAAGTCCACGTCGAACCTTTGAAATCGTGCAGAATCTTGCCCAAGGTTTTTGGAAACGCTGGTTACGAGAGTATATACCGACATTGTTACCACAAAGAAAATGGCACAAACCAACGACTCCGTATCGAGTAGGTGATATTGTATTGATTCTAGAATATCAAGCACCACGCAATACATGGAGAAAAGGTAAAACCATCGAAGTGTATGAAAATAAATCTGATGGTGTTGTTCGGGTAGCTAAAATTCAGACGGGTAAAAGTACGTTAGTACGCCCTGTTCACAAGCTTGTCAGAATATTCGATGCAGATGAGAGTAAAAAATCGCCTTGATTTTTTACGGGGGGAGGATGTTGAGGATAGTCACGGGACAGTACGATACGCTAACTACGTTTTGAAATTGTCGAACACTTGAGTTACTCTCGCGATGAAAGCAGAGCTTTTTGATAAGTTTCTCATACGTGGTTGTTGTCAACTTGAACCTTCGTTGGTCTCCTCGAAGCAATGAGTGGTACCCTTTGTTTCTCAGAAATTAGAACGGAAGTTATGTATGCGCTAAATTTAAGAGAACCGGCGAATGAAAATTCTGTGAAGGATGCATAGGCAAGAATATTTGTTTTAGAATATAAGCTAGAAATGTAATCAAAGACGCGTGAATTTAGATATAAGATTTATGTAAAACTGAAATCATCGGAGAAAAAAAAACGTACGAGTTAACATTAATAAAAAATCAATGTATTCACAAAGCGGTTTGAGTGATGCGCGCTGATACGGGTTGGGTTTAAAGTTTTTCCTACTGTCATTTAGTAAATTTGTCAAATCAAGGATTTGAGACTCCTAAAATATTGAGCAAGCACGAGCGAGCGAAGAGCTGCTGTCCAAAGCTCAACCAATACATCGCAAAAAAGATGTGCGCATTCAAAAAAGCAGATCGGAAGCAGTTGTTTCCGATCTCGTTTGAAACGCGGAAAATGAGGGTCGAACGGTGGAGCCATCTAAGAGGCACCACCGGAAATAACCAAACATGAGGACCGAGCGGGGCAGCAGGCTTAAACGACCATGAGGGGCAAGCCAAAACATGCTACGCCCACGGTTTTAAGCCATGAAAAAGGAAGGATATCAACAAATAATTTGGAGAATAAGAAAAAAACAATGATTTACAAGCTCGGCTCGTTCAGCGTGCATCCAGTGTTGCCGATGGCGGGAGAGTTTTCGGGGAAGTCGGGAAATTTCAGGGAAAAATTTCCAAACTTCCAGGAGAATTTTCTTTCCGACGACGGGACGCTCGGAAGCTTTTCAGGTACCTGCCTGGCGGCGCGGCAGGGAGAGGCAGAACGCTTTCAGCTTCGACGAAGTGAGGTTGTTGTCAATGTTTCTAGCGGTTGACCGCGACGGCTTGTAGACCTTCGTACACCTTGAGTGCAATTTGTCATGTGTTGACCTTGTTAAGACAGTGTTAATTTGAATAAATCAGTGAATCAATTCGAGTTCGTCGGACATTTATTTTTCTGTGAAGTCCTACCCTAACAAAAAGTGACCGAGTGCGGAACGTATTTACAAACGAAAAGAATCGCTTGCCCTTGCTTATGTTTTTGCTTTGTAAAATAGCTCGAGCACTGATCCGAAATCCAAGAGAAATAAGTCCCGGCTATTTTCGGTACTCTTCGGAAATGTTCGGACTTCGCATTTGCGGGACGAGCGGCAGCCAGCAAGAGCGTGTGATAATATAATATATATTATACATGTGTGTAGATTGAATAACGGCAATACCACGCTGAAAACACCAGTTCCCGTAAGATCACTGAAGTTAAGCAGCGTTGGGCGCGGTTAGTACTTGGATGGGTGACCGTTCGGGTAATACTGCGTTCGAAATGCTAATCAATTTTTTTTTTATAGATTGAATGTGTACATTGTTCGCGTGAAATTTATCTTTCTTCTACGGTAAAAATATGTATTTGGAATAAATATAGGTACAAATTTATGATTGTACAATTTCGATAAGTGTCGAAATCCATACGTCTCAGACTCTCTCTCAAAATATTTCAAGATATAATAAATTTTTTATGAATTTTAATAAATTTCTTATATAATAAAATATTTCAAGATATGTATAAGTTTTAAATTACTACGTTTTGTGAATGTTAAGTAGCCGCAAATGCATAATGTTCACATTAACAATACGCGAGATTTGTATCGAATTAGTGCGGCTAATCCTTTTACAATTATTTACTGTTAAAAAATAATTAAAATCTGAGATGCGTCTTTAATTCAAACGTACATACTTGTACGAAGAATATTTAATAATATACTTTGTTATTCATACTTTTTATTAAAATAATCAACAATGTAATTTTGAATTACCAAAAACTTAATTAAATCGTTTGCTGCAATAATTTATTCCCTTTTTTGTCCCCTTCTGCAAAATTGTAGTTATGTAAAACGGATGACTTTTAAATATTTATTTGCGTTCAACAACTACATTTTATCTACAAAAATGCTGATGCCTTAATTAAGGTTAATTTAGGTATTATCATTTCATCTAGTAATCCAGTCAAGCTAGACAAAATGGCCATTTGTTCGAACACCATAATATATATCCTGTATTTTTGTTTGCTTAGATTGTTTCTCACATGTGAGATATAACAACGTAAGAAACTTTTTTGTAAAGCATCAAAAAACCTTTAATTTTCCCATGGACAATTCAGTAGACATAAGTAAGCATAACAAATAAGTTAATTTTCAGTGAGAGCATTTGATCAAAAGATAAATTTTTATAAAAACTAATCTAATTTTTCCTTTTTTTGAACACAAATTGTTAACACAATTAGTTTACGTACATCAGATTCGACAAACTTCATGACGCCATTCCACTTCGTTAAACTAACTAGAATTCATTTGATGGATAATATGTTGAAACTCAAGAATTTTAAATCAGACTAAAACCAAATTCAAAATCCCATTTAACGTCCAATAATCAAGTCAATGTATAGAATTCCTGAAAACAAAAAACAAGAATTCAACGATCAAATTTGAACAACCACCACAAAATGCTCCTATTGGATAATATGTTTTTCTACTTCATGTGTTATTTTATTTGATTTTAGCATGTTTATCTTCATTTAAAAAATTATTTTATTACTAAAAATTAATTTTTTGTCACTATATTAATAACAATATTAATAACAATAAAACAGTGCAAATACTATTTCCTGCAAAGATCAGGATATTTGGAGTAAAATGATCGATATTATATATGACACTAAGACCAGCCCCTACCACCCTACATAGTGTCCCTTACGTATGTTTTGCTGTTGGATTTTGAGGCCGCGCTCGATCTATGCGATAGAGGCACTGTCCGCAAGTGACTTTGTATTCTTTTTGCCTTGCATTTTCGACTTTTCGCGACTATTGAAAATACGCAAGTCCATTTTCTAATAGAAATTGTTTAAAAAATCAATTTTTCATTGCAAAATATGAAAGAGCACAGTATTTTTACCCTAATAGTGTATATAGATTATTCAAAATATTATTCGATATTAGAGTTCTTTCGGCAAACAGTTTTTCTCGATTTTCTCAGTTCGAGTGAGATTGGACTTATGTATCTTTTTAGTTTGTACGGCAGTAGTAGACCCGATACTCGAACACTTAACGGGGTAGTGTCCATTCTTGCCCACTTCGAAACATTTTTAAAGTATTTGAATTCGGAAGAAACGTATCAAGCCATTTCTGATTGTAAATATAAACATTCTTCGGGCTATTTAAACAAGGAAATATAGATTTTTTTTACATTAACGTAAAAAATATATATATTTAAAGATTGACTCATACGGCGTAGTAGTCAAACGCGACTTTGCTCCTGGGAGCAGTGGTCGAGATGTCCGAAAAGTTAGCACACCAACAATCAAAAATCCAACTTTTGTGCATTGGAATCGTTTGGATGGCATTAGGATGCGTTTGAAAGCCCAATTTTTTCGTTTGGACGGCAAAACTCAAAAAGATATTGAGTTTTCAAAATTGAAGTGCTAACTTCACGCTGCGGAACAAATTTTTATTAACAAAAAAATGTCTTCACTATTTGTTTGGATTTCGTTAGGATGCGTTTGGAAGTTAATTTGTTTCGTTTGGACGGCAAAACTCAAAAAGATATTGAATTTTCAAAATTTGAGGCTGCGGAACAAATTTTAATTTTTTTGAAAAATTTTTTTACCAATCGTTTGGATGTCGTTAGGATGCGTTTGAAAGCACGCTTTCGATGTTTGGACGATGAAATTGTGTGAGTTATCGAATAAACTAGTCATTAGCACCATACTCGCAAGCGGCGCCTTCTCAACTGGTAGGGACCTTCTTTGGGCGGCCGTGTCCTCAAATATAATATGATGTATCACCGCGAAAACTGTGGTACCGAAACTGTCCAAAAATGTTAAAATTTTCTAAAATTTGTAAAATTTTGTAAGAGTAAATGAAAATTCAATTTTAAAAGTACCATCGCAACGTACACAGTAGCCTCCGGTTGAGCATCACAACGCCTCGTCGAGCTTGGAACTGGAGTTTGTTCGAGGCGGAGCGCCTGCGCCTGGACAATAGAAAAGGTTCGCCAGGCAGTCAGGTATCCAATGGTACCCTGACATGCGTTCTTCAATCTTATCGTAATTTGCAATATTTCTGAATTTTATAAAATGTTGAAAATTTCTAAAATCATTCCAATTCCTAAAATTAATTTTCAACATTTTTAAATTTCTAAAATTATCAAAATTACGAAAATGTTCAACATTTTTCAAATGATTACAATTTCTGAAGTTTCTGAAATGTTTCAAGCTTACAATATTGTCAACATTTATAAAATTATAGAATTGTCTGCAATTTTCAAAATTTCGAAATTTACCTAAATTTCTTAAATTTCTAAATGACCCCATACTAAATGTATGGGAAAATGGCTTTCGGTGGATTCGGCTGAAACTTGGTAAATATGTAGATTATAAGGGCCTCATGAAATATCAGGATAAAAAAATTAAGAAAAATTGACCGTTTTTGCGCTACGTATGTATGTGCACAAGCAAATAGAAAAGAGATTGTGAATGTATTTATGAAATAAAAAATAAAAAAATGGACACATTATTACAAAACAATCACAAATCTCATTTCGACTGTGCCTCTTAGCCTAAATTTTTTTTTTATTTTCGAAATTCATTTCTTGTAACACAGGCATGATTTCCGGTTATATGAAAGAATTTCAGAATAGTCAGGGTGCCATCAGATACCTGACTGCCTGGCGAACCTTTGCTATTGTCCGGGCGCTCCGCCTCGAACAAACTCCAGTTCCAAGCTCGACGAGGCATTGTGGTGCTCAACCGGATACGATGGTACTTTTGAAATTAAATTCCCATCTAATCTTAGAAAATTTTACAAATGTTAGAAAATTTTCAACATTCTTGGATAGTTTCGGTACCACAGTTTTCTTCGTGATACATCATATTATATTTGAGGACACGGCTGGCCAAAGAAGGTCACTACCACTTGAGAAGGCGCCGCTCGCGAGTATGGTGCTAATGACTTTTTTATTCGATAACTCACACAATTTCATCTTCGGAACGTCAAAAGCATGCTTCCCAACGCATCCTGACGACATCCAAACGATTGGTAACAAAATTTGTCAAAAAAATTAAAATCTGTTCCGCAGCCTCAAATTTTGAAAATTCAATATCTTTTTGAGTTTTGTCGACCAAACGAAAAAATTAGCCTCCACACCTATCCTAACGAAATGCAAACAATCGTTAAAATTTTTTTTTTTTAATTAAAATTTGTTCCGCAGCGTGAAGTTAGCACTTCAATTTTGAAAACTCAATATCTTTTTGAGTTTTGCCGTACAAACGAAAAAATTGGGCTTCCAAACGCATCCTAACGACATCCAAACGATTCCATTAAACAAAAGTTGGATTCTTAATTGTTGGTGTGCCAACTTCACGGACATGTTGTCGAGCTGGCACGAACCCAGTAGTCGAACAGTGCGATCCGAAGTGTGAAGAGGTTAGGGATGATAAGTACTCACTTAAAGAAGTAATTGAAGAACTTCTAAATAATTGAATGAATATGAGGTGTGAGATACATTCGAAATAAGTATGGTTTATTCAAATAATTATCTATTCTAATATCGTCCATGTAATAACTTATAAAAGTCATCTGATTAGAATTAAACAACAAAAATCAAGCGTTTAAGAAAATTCAACATTTTACATCATTTTCAGTATCAAATGATTCAACAACTCTTCAAAATTTCTAATTAAAATGAAATTTAATCTGCCTGAGTTTTATTCAAAGGTTTTTTCGTAGCAGTGAGGTTTTTAATTTTCTTTTCTTCTGATAATAAATTTACTTTTTCTTTGGATGAAGTTTCTTTTTTTACGTCTTTTTTTAGGCACTGCTTCGTTTTTTCTTGAAAAAATCAATGAAAATCCATAAGTGTTCGGGTTTGAGGTTATCTACTGTAAAACAAGGAGGTATATCCGAACACCCCCAAAAAACTTAAAAAACTATGAAAATCTTGAGTTACCTCTTTTTCTTTAACCATCTTGATCGTACACTTTGATCTAAACTGCGTGCACTTCAAAGAAAATCACGACACAAAAACCTCTCTTCTTAGCTCTAGCCATAAACTGCGAGGAAAAAACAGCTGGTTTTTCAAGTTGCCACGAACTTTTATTTTTTTCTAAACCACGGCGCTACTCGTTTTTCTGTTGATATTTCAAATAGCAACTTAAAATATTAAAGTATTCCATGAAATTCTTTGTGGAAACGATAAAAATGTGTATAGTTTTCTAAAATTACGTAACTCTGACAGTGTTCGACTATCGGGTACTGTTCGAGTATCGGGTCCACTACCTTATCCAAAATAAAGATGTTCGCTCATATTCTCATTTAAAAATATTTATCTACGTGATCAAAATTTCATATCTCATTTATAATATAATTGTTCAAATAGTATATTGTGCATCGAATGGGAGAAGTTGGCAATTCTAGACGAGTGTGAAGTTTGCCGCTCGAGAGCAGCGAGCTCGGCAATCACACGAGTCGAACTGCCATCTCCGGCAAGGTTCACATGATACTTTTTCCAGCACATGCGGCTGAGGAGGTCTTCGAGAGACGACGACGATGTAGACTTCTCAACTGATGACCTCACAGTGGTATATATTGAGGAAAAATAGGAAGGAACGTTAGAGCAGTGGGGAAAGGAGTCCTTGGCGACCAGGAAAACAATTGATTTTGAGTCAGTGAGTTTTTTGAGTTTTGAGTCGAATAATATGTACACCGAATATTTTGTAAATATTTAAACATTTTGAGTTTCGATGACGTTGCGGACCTCCAATCCAGGTTTGCCCCAATTCAACTGGAAAATCACAATGTTTTGGTGAACATAGAATAAACTATAGTGTTTTGGTGAACATGGTGAACATGCTGTTTTTCTAAACATAGTGAGGACTATTGTAATCTAAGCTATGGTGAAAATTTGGACCCTTGGAATCTAAGTTTGGGGAATTCTTAAACCCTACGGGTGTAAAATGAAGTGTCGGTGAAGTTCCTGGCCTAGGATTCTTTGGAAACGCATTCAGAGCTGCCCATCCATGCCAGAACGAGAGGACGTTTCGTTGGTCTTTACTTCGGAATAATTGACGGAAATCGGAATCCTCCCAGTAGGCAACATCACGGTGGAGACGGTGGAGACGCCGGTTACTCGATTTTACTCTTGTGAGAGTTTGAAGGTGGTGATATAAGATCAGTGTCATTTAGCGGCAGCTCGAGCGGTGGTATATCTATTTTGAAACAAATTACATTATTCAATAGAAAGTGGATTAGTCAATATCAGTCAATATGAGGAGAGCTCGCGGACGTGAGGGCGGACAGTCTCGGGATTGGACGGGACCATTGTCAGGTGCGTGGTGGGGGTCAAGTGCTGAATCGTGTTCAGATTCGGCAAAGTGGGCAGCTTTTCGTAAATTCAAGTCATTATAACCTCACTGATAGAAATCAGTTTATCATAAACAATACTGCGAATGAAAACGATGCACAGATTTTAGGTGGTGCTCAACTTGATGGCCAAGGTGAGCCATTCTAATCTGTCGGTCGTGATGCTGTTGTTGGATCCATGTCGACTACTGTGCCCATGGAGTCAAATCCCTCATTATCGTCGTGTATTGGGCCTTAGCGGGGACCTACGATATCACGTGGGTCGACATCCGAAACACGTTTGGAGAGATGTCGACGTGAATTAGAGCCTACAAGCAACTGAAAAAAGATATGATATTAGAATACGCGCACTACACGAAAGATAGCAAATGCAGCTCGAATTAGTAAATAGACGACTCAAGGCAAGCTTGGAAGAAATTACTAAACAGGAAATGTAAGAATAGTCGCACGTCAATCTTGATTTAAATTAGGGTGGTGCTTCCAGAAATATAGATTCACTTGAATGAGTGCAAAATTCAAAGCCACCATCTTGAGTTATCGACCCAGAATCAATGGAACATGAACCTCTTCTTGCGACCCTATCTAGGAATAGTATTGATGAACTTTCCCGTGCGATCACTCAAGCTCTTGCGACTTCACGACCAGGGACGTCTGATAACTTTACATAGAAACTTGTAAACCATATGACTATGAGTAAGAAACTCTTATTTTTTGACGGAAATGTATTGGACTGGCCGTGCTCCAAACGCGTCTTTGCACTGTCAACTCAAACGGCTAGATTTGCCAAAGAGAAGAATTCAGCACGCATTTGCAAATCATTAAACGGAAAGGCACTCGAAGCCGTCGTGACAATAATAATGATGTTACAAACTGCAAAACATATAGGTTATTTGCATAGTCCCGATATAGCAAAAGAGATACTGTATAAATTACCTTTCTCAATGAGACACATATACCACCTTTGTGCACATGATAGGGAAAATCGCAATGAACCAACATTGGATAGACTTTCGAACATTGTATTCTTAGGAGCAGAGATGGCTTGTGGAGCTGAAAGCTTTGAAGTATGTGCTGAATCGTCTTCACGCCAGAATTGTGAAAAGTAGGACAGAAATCAAGGAAACCGATAAGCTAATCTCCGTAAAGGGTATTATTCTTTCAAATGAATGGAATTTGAGAAATGACACGCTATTTTGGCTACTATAGACGAAACAGATTGTGAGCCAGTTGAAACCAAACGTGCAAGATATGAGTATAAAAAAAGCGAAGATACTCGATGCATTTATTGCGATAGCACAACACATCATATATCAAAGTTTGAAGAATTTGCACAAATACCTGTCAATAGGAGAAAAAATTGGATTCGATCTAACAAGGCATGTTTTCTGTGCTTCCCAAGAGGACACTCTAATATGAACTATAAGGCTTCAATATGTGGCTAATAGGGCTGCAGAAACAGTAATCACTGGCTGTTACACGAATCAAATCGGTCTGGGATTTCATTTTGCACTCCTGCCGGGGAAAGTACAAATGAGTAAGTGAATAAGTCAAGTTGACAAGTCCTATCGAAAGTGACTCCAGTTCGTCTCCATAGGCTTGAGGGGAGTATTTTTAGATATACAATGATGCACGATGGAGCGACATTAACAATAGTTAATTAATTAAATAAATAATAAAACTGGTTAAATAATTAGTTAAAAAAACATTAACATTAGTTAGACAGCTCTAGCGAATAAAATCTAAGCGATTGGCAATCGAGTCACTTTAACTGTACAAGCCATAATTTAGTTTTACCAGTTCACAGCCTAAATCAAAGGACACGAAAGGTCTGAAACACTTCCAGGGTTGAAATATTAATTGAATACTCCAATGTTAGTCTAAAGATTCTTAGCGCTGGGAGGCAGGTGAAGTAAATTCACACGCTCTTGTAAAAATAAATTTCATTTTAGAATCGATCGGCGTAACGGTCAAGGACAGAAAGAGTATTCAGGAAAAACGCGCGGAAGAGCTTCTAATCAAAAACAGGCATCGAATAGGATACAGGTGAGAAACTAAATCGTTGTGGGCAGATAATTTTCCTGAATTGCTCGATAGTAAAATGTATGCACAAAAATGACTCCTAACAATGGAAAGAAAAATAGATAGAGATCCAGAATATGGAAGACGATATTTCAATATTTCCGAGGGTTTCCTGCAAGCTGGTTACGCCAGGAAAGAAAAAAGATTGATTTATCCTGATAAGCCAGGAGAATCGATTAAAGCCATAACAGAAGAACATGAAGGAAAATCAAGCAAACGTGTTTTAGGACAAAGTCTAGAAATACTATGGATTAGATTTAAGCAGATCATAGAAAATACCAAGTCTTTGTTGCACACAGGCTTAGACATCGACAAATTAACAAAACTCAATGAATGGAGATGGATTCAAACGAAACAAAATCCAGCAGATGATGCTACCCGAGATCATGGACGCATTAGAGAGCTATTGAACCGGTGTTACTTATGTTACTTATATAGGGACTCTACGTGAAGAAACACCATTTGAGTTACGTTACGTGATTCATTGCACCAAATAGTTGAATCTCATTCGTAGTAAAGCATGGGTCTTGCTTTCTCCAAAAATATGGATCTAGAAACGAAAATGAGAACTCACGATGGAAACAATGGAGGATTCTAAACATCTATGGATGCCTCAAGTTCAACGAGAAAGCTTTGTAAATAAAATAGATGTTGCAACACAAAAATCAAACAAAATGAAGTCGTCCATCGTATTAGACAGCCGACATCGATACACCAAGTTGTTAATACATTATCATCATTGAAAGGTTGATGATCCATCTTTTAAGACGGTAGTTAACTAATTACGTCAGAAATTCTGGGTAATTAAAATTGGAGCAGCTGTCTATTAGAAATTTATCTAGAAATTTTAAGAAACGCGTGACTAGAGCTTTTTGCAGTACCCGTTTTTGAATATTACTAAACGGGAGCGGAAATCTCAGAAACGACAACTGCATAAAGCATGAGTCATATGTTTCAGAAATTTCAGTTATAATGCAGGCATTTTCAGATACAGTTACTTGAAATTTTAAGAAATTGAAAAAATGTTTCGGATCATTAATTTTAATATAAAGTATGTAGTATATATTTGTCTAGACAATATGAATAATATTATGACAATATAAGTGAAGGCAGTATTAACAAAATTGTATGTATCCATATAACAATAAGTCTAACAGAAAAACATAGCAGAGAAAAATAACCTTTATGACAAATTTCACGTGACAGTTTTCTCTGTTGGACTGCAGCATTGTGTCAGATGCATGACCAAAGCCCATCTTTTAGAATAAAAAATTGTTTTTTTGCACATTCAATAGATTGGGGTATATACTATAACCTAGATACATACGTAGTCAATCACATAGGCTTTATTCAAACTGTCTTATTATATTCATATTGTTCAAACAAATATAGACTCGCCCCTTGACTGATTTCCTTTTTTTTCAACTGAATATATATATAGAGCTAATCTTGATTTGCAAATCCTGTATCAGAAGCATTTATGTTTCTCTCAACTATAGCAAAACTTTCCTTTTGTCAAGAAAATACTCTTTCAGTCCCTATTGAGTTTGGAAAATATCTTGAAATTCGGTTAGAGGGCGTACTTTGTTTTTTGCACATTCAATAGATTGGGGTATATACTATAACCTAGATACATACGTAGTCAATCACATAGGCTTTATTCAGACTGTCTTATTATATTCATATTGTTCAAACAAATATAGACTGCCTATTTATTTAAAAATCAATGAACCGAACTTCTAACTAATTTTTTTCTGACTTAGCTGCATACTGTAGGCAACAGGATGAGCAAACAGGCAGCCGAAAGCCTTCGAAACAATACGCGTCTCTATGGATGGACTCGTCGGTCAAGCAGGAAGTCACTGACGTTTCAAAAATTTGCACATAAAGTAATTTTAAGACTGATAGACTATATCTTCATGTTAGAAAAATTTGAAAACACTTTTTGCATCTATTCTTTGTTAATCCAAGCACACAGGCCACCAAGCCGAGCAGACAGATTTGCCCTTTGAGAAGCAAGGAGTGTGCAGTAGCAACTATGCGCACTTCTTTCCACCACGATAAAATATATTTCTGTTACCATTTAAAAATTTTAGGAAATCACTTGTAGTTTTCAGATTTCATTTGTGAATAGGAATACAAATTTAGTAAATTTTCTATAAAAGTTACTGAGTTTCATTTTCAGAAACCTAATTTCGTCAATAACCTTAGTAACCTAAATGTGTCGGAATTTTTCAGAAATTTCTAACACTATAGAGACCAGCCAAAAATGTTACTACAGCAAATAAGTGGCTCAATTTTAATTCATTCAGATTCAAGAAGGATGAGTTAAGGATCGTACATAGATAACATAAGGCTTTTGGTGGTTGGAGGTGGATAGCAAGATCTTACACCCAGGTTAAAGTTGTACATATCATTAAAGAAAACGCTTTACATATTAAAGGGGAGGGAAAGGTCTAAAATTTAATAAAAAGAACCTTATACGTATCTTATGTCTCGCCCCTTGACTGATTTCCTTTTTTTTCAACTGAATATATATATATATATAGAGCTAATCTTGATTTGCAAATCCTGTATCAGAAGCATTTCTGTTTCTCTCAACTATAGCAAAACTTTCCTTTTGTCAAGAAAATACTCTTTCAGTCCCTATTGAGTTTGGAAAACATCTTGAAATTCGGTTAGAGGGCGTACTTTGTATCAAGCATTTGAAACTCCAACTCATGCTCAGAAAAAAAGCACGATTGTCGGAGCATTAACTTGGAAAAAGAGAACGCAAAGTCACCGAAAAATGGCCTTCACCCTCCACGCTGAGAAGAAAAACAATAAAAGATAGTGGAAGTCACACAGCCACGAGTGCAACTACACAGCGCACCGGAAGGGATGAATTGCGGGATGCCGCACGAGAATTTGTGCAGATGCTATTCACCTATATAGTATGCCATGCAGCTGTATACGGAAGTGGTCAGGAGAAGGAAAAGGAGTCTAGAGATGTTGTTCATGGACGCCTCGTCCTCATAATATTCTTTCCTAGCTCGTTCTTCACAATGTTTGAGTGGCAGACATAATGTGTTGTACGCGTTTCTGTCATAGAGCTTCCATTCAAGCAAATGGCTTCAGCAATTTTTTTAAACATTTATCAAGTCTCACATATTTGAGAGAAAACCCAAGATGCGATCTCTGTTTGCGTAAAAAATAGCAGAATAATATGGAAATGGATGGATCTTCTTCCTATAATGAAAAATTATCACCAGATTTTTTTCTGAATATTTTACAAATTTATGGATTGTTGCCGAAAATTAGTGCAATTTTAACAAATTATTTTTTTAAATGGCTCTTCAAAAAACAACCTCAATTATTCCTACATTCCCATCATTTATGATGAAAGGTATTACATTTGTTTGAATTTGGACGAACCCTCGGTTCAAACATTTTGAAAAATATTTTACAGAATATTCCTTCATAAATAATTTATTTATATATGGTAAAATTATAGTCAGGGCTTTTCTTGTCATTCTAAGGTGAACTTACCCCCTGAGTCTAGACCTCTCAGTGCATACAGATGTAATAGTGGCGTCTCTATTACAATTGATACGTATGAAATATTTTTCAGTCTTTAAGGACAGAATGCTTTGTTATCTATATTATGACGCTTATCTGCATTTGTTACATAACAGTTCTATAACTGATACACAATTCTTACAGAATTATTACAGAACATACGTAACAAAGTTCTAGACTTTTTCCAGAATTGTTACATAACGTGCGTAAGAGATATACAATTTTTCTGGATTTGTTACATAACCTGCAAAACAGAGTTCGCGCACTATCCTAGTACTCTCAAAGAACGTGTGTAACCGCGAGTTGCAGAATTGTTACAGAACGTGTGTCTCCAGCGTTCTGGATCTTTCACAGAATTGTTACAGAATTTGGCGTATGAAATAGTTACTCGCTGGTTTCTAACCTCTTCCTGGCCTGTTCTAGAATATGTTCTTTTATGTTCAAGAATAGATACAGATCTGTTTTGTAACCATGTTTGTTGGGTAGATATGATATATAGTCTAATGGTTCTTATTCTAAACGTGGAATGCACCCCTTTCCGACTAGACCCAGAAATAATGCTGGTCAGACCCCTACCCCTTTCCAAAGTCCGGTGGGGGCGGGAGGGTACTCCTTCGATTGGTCACAGGAATAATGTTATATGTTCAATGAAAATAACAATGTAGTGATGTAATAAAGAATGGATGGTACCAGCACAGAAGTTTTTCCCGGTACCGGCAAAGCATTCACTGCCATTGTAATAATGTAAATTGATTGAAATGATACATTTTTCAGGGTAGCTGAGAATGAAATATAATGCAAAATTAGGAACAAATATTGAAAGTAATCATGATTGATAAAATTTGTAAATTATTTTGCAATATCTGAAAAGGCAATCTTGGTCCGAGGTACAGGAATCAATGTAATATACATTTCATATAATAGAGTTGAACTTAATGTAGAAAAGTTCGGACTTTGGACAAAATCGAGTCCGAAGCACGAGATGCGTTATGAGAATGTGTTCGCTGAGGCCGAAGGAGTTTTAACGAAAGAGAATTCACAATTGCCAAATCACAGTTGTCGATTCTTGGACCTTTAATTTCGAAAGATCTGTGCACAAATATGGGAAAGTATCTTAATAAGGAAATTGGGTGTAAATTTTACAATTACCAAATTAAATAATGAAACACAGCCAATAATTATTTGATATTCTGTTATAAATTAAATAAGTTGCACACTTTCATATTTGTAAGCTAAAATGGATTCATTTTTTAAAACAAATATTGTTTTTCAAGGTAGCCTATGCATGCATTATACGGGGATCCTCATAAATATATCAAGCGCCCTCAAAAGTTGATACTTTTCACATGAATAAATTGATCTGGGAACTCCATCAAGGCACGTATAAGAGCCGTCAAAAGTTCATAGTTTTGATAAATCCATATATTAGCAGGAGCCGATAAAAAATGCATGTGATCCAGAACATGCGGTAGGGAATTTCTTAAGCATTATATGGGCGCCGCAAAACCATGATGTTTCTCAAACAGAAATATATTCTATAATTCATAGAATGCAAAAGAAAGAGTGGAAAGAAATTGGAGAATACTACACATATTGCTTTACTGGTATTACTAGAAGTAAAAGTGTAAATCGTGAATATTATTGGATATTCTCTACACTTTTTCCATGACAATATAAAATATATGCATTTGTTCGAATCGTATTATCTTTTTAGGGCGCCTCTACATGGCTTAGGGGTATCAACGAAGAGGGGCGCAGATGGGAATCCCCGGCTGCGTCCCCATGCCAGTCCGCCACTTTGGACCCATTTGTTCTTCATCAATTCTTGACATTTTGAGACCTCCTAATTGAGAAATTTTGTTTTTACGAACCTGTCTGTCTGTCTGTTTGTCTTTCTGTAGTATAATTACGCATTAATTTTCGAAAAAAACTGTTTAGTCGAAAGTTCTCTTAGTACACCCGCTGGTGGTCCAAAAAGACATATCAAGTTCGTTAGCCACTCTTCTACCGCCAATATTCATGGTTTCAGTATTGAAAAATACAAATGGGAAAAACAAAAATTCAACTTTCTTAAGAAACTACACTAGATAAGATAAATAGTTCAGGAACAAAGCTATCACTTTCATGAAGTTCTACAGAATCGCCCATAATCGTTTTTGATAGAGCTTTGTTTTAAATGTTGGAAATGCCATAAGAAAATCAAAATTTCTAATTTATAGTTAAACGACACAAAATAAAATAAAAAGTCCAACATCAAAGTTTCTTGCCTGAAAAAAAATTACGAAACAGCCCTTAAGCTTTTTGATAGTGCATATAGTTTGGCTGAAAGAAATTAGAATTTTTACATTCTCATCATTAATGAAGGAAGGTATGAAATTTGTGTGATTTGAACCTTCAAGTTTTCTTGAATTTTCGACATTTAGAACCCCTGAGTCCGCTAAAATAGTTTTTACGAATATGTACATGTCTGCCTCTTTTTCAATTAAATTACCGTTCCCAGGACATGAAGTAATATAAACAAATAATTTTCATGAATTGTATTTTCATGCAGTGCATTGAATACTGTGTATAAATAGATTTTCATGTAACATAGGCATCATTCACGCATTTTATCATCATCTTTATACTTCTAAAATTAGCCGTTCATACCAGAGAAGGGACAGCGAAAGGACAGTGCAGAGTGGTGCAGGATACGATTATGAACATGGATTATGAACATAATCGTTGTTCGCAAATGCGCATTCGATGTCGCGCATGTACGATTATGGACGCGTCAACCTAACCTCAATTGTCAGACGTGATAAACTTGTGAATCATACCTTTGTTACCAGGGCTGGCGGAAGCTCTTTGTACCGTGGGTAGGATAAAGGCTTGTAGGTTGCCACCTCATAGATTCTTTGATCACTCGTTATAACATCAACGTATTGTTGATATATATATGAAGAGTTGAAAAGAGGGAGTGAAAAGCCACAATCCTGAGCTGTGAACATAAAAAAACGAGTGGAAATTGGCATCAAAATCCTTAATACCATGGTAGTTTTTCTTTTTCTGCGCGCTGCCATACTAACAATGTATCGAAAATGTGAAAAAATCCTCGAAAATATCACTAAATTGCAATAAAAATACTTCACTTTTGACTCAATGTCAATTGGAAACATCACACAATCATGGGCAATGGCATATAAGTGTAAACAAGCGGAAAAGAGAGAGGTAGCAACCTGCAAAACAACAAAGGTGGCAACCTGCATTTTGACGCAGTTTTTTAATAGGTACATGAAAAAAAATTGCCAATTCATATGTTTGGAACTCTGTTTGGATCATGTAAATTGAATGAGAAAGCAATACAACACAAATATTCACATTAAATTGTCGAAAAAATTGTTTAATTTATGAGCACAGGACAAAAACACAATTTCAAGTTTCCAATTTATCAAGAAAGGATATTTCACATTTTGTTCAGCAAATACTGTGTTATTGCGTCTGTCCGCTCCAGGAGTTGATTAAAAGTGAGAACTACTCTTTCGACGTCAATCTCAGGCGGAAGTTAGGTTATGACGCTTCTAGAATGTCAAAATACAGGAGAGATGGCAACCTGCAAACAGTGGCAACCTGCAAGCATCTCTCCCAGTACTACCTGGAGGTTGGTAATTACGTAATTACGTTTCGCCGGCCTTGTTCGTTACATAGAATATCGTGCACACAATAAACCACTAACGGATCCAATATGGCGCACTCAAAATAAAAAAATGGGCTAATTAATTTCAAACTCAGTACTTGGGGTTTTCGGAGGTTGCTAGTGACGCAAGACAAGAGACGAATTTCCGGAACTTTGGAGACTCTTGAAATTGGAAATTTTCCCTATTCTATTTTATTTTGGTTTATCTTATCATAGAAAACCAAGAGCAATCGAGCAAGACTCAACTCTTGATTTTCAAACTATTATTGTTCATGCTTTTAAAGTGTTACGCGTGTCGTGGACTGTCAACACGATTAATTTATCTAGAAATAAAATGGATCAAGTAGATTCAAATACGAAAAAAGAACAAGCGAATCTTCAGAAGCAGAGAGTAAAAAGTAGAAAAAATTATAAGTTTTAAAGTGTGAATTATATCTGTGAGAAATAGAAAAATAATCATAATTTTATAATACACCGATATGCAAGAAGTAATATATTTATTATTAATGAAATACATATTATATCATTTATATCAAATAATGCTTCTACAAGTGATAAGGGTAGAACTAAGCTTAGAACCGTTGCGAATGATCACGAATTTTCAAAATGTTCTTTGTACCAAACAATGAAAGGAGATGAAAACATTATGAAAAAGAAGAAAAGTAATACGTCCGGTGTTGAAAGACACATAGGAAGTTCCCAGGAGGATCTGTACAAGGAAATTTATGGTGTAACATATTCCTCAAAATCGAAAGTACACAATAATTAATCATTTTAAATGATTATTAAATATATAGTAAATTAAATATTATGCAAAGGTTTATTTAATACATACATTTTTAGTTTCTAATTACTAGGATTTCTTCATTCACGTTTGAAAAATGTTAGCTTCTTAAAATGTTTTTTTAAAAACATCTTCATATTTTGTTAATTTCTTTGTTGCCTTCCCCACAAACATTGACCTTGTTTCAGTATCTACGTAAGAAAGTATACGTGCACATTGAAAAAAGGGCATAGTGGATGCAAATTTGCTTGAAATTTATGTTTGGACAATAAAGATGTTTTAATCCGTCAGAATAACTCGTAATTTTTGTGTTTCATCTTTTTGGTCACTTGAGAGTTTTTTGAGTCGGTATTCAAACCCTTCGCAAGTAGTTGAAAAGTATGAAATCATCAAGAAAATCATCAAAAAAATTTGAACACAATGTTAACCGACTGGATGACATAAAAATATTTGCTGTTAATTTTCTTCGATGACAACACTCTGTCATTGACTGATTAAGTCAGTGTAATCAAGCCGGATATTTCACTCTAAATAGTAGTAAGAAGGTACTCTGGTCAAAGACCGACATCTCACTCTAAATTGAGCGCAATACATCAAGAAATGTGCTTGCCCGCAGCCAAAACATTTTCGAACTTGATGAAAAATCTGAGCCTGATCTGTAGAAAGGTGAGATGATTCGACGACTCGTAACGAAGGTATTGATTAGGGGCGTTCAAAAAATACGTAACGCATTTATACGGGGAGGTTACCTCGAGCGTTACAATAATCTTAAGCTTGCACGGAGAATGCGTTTTAGATTTTACATAACATAGTTTGTTAAACCGAGGACATCACGGAATTTCATCAAAATTTCACTTTCAGTCATGTAACATGAAATAGGGTGATATTTGATATAAAATATGAAATATTATTAGGAATTTATTATAATTTAATTCGGGATTCAGTAAGAAATAATACAACAGGATAATAAAAATTACTTGGCAGTTGAATATAATTAGACCAACTGTTCGGTACAGTTTTAAGCGAAGAAAACAAATTCTCCTCATCTAACATGTGATTTCTACATGAGGTTCATGTAAAATATCGTGCGTCAGGAGAAAAAAAAACATTCCTGCTTTGTCCAGATTCTGTTCAAGGTCATCACTACTGCATCCATACTTACACATATCATACAAATTATAAATGTATCGTTGGTACATATACACATATGGTTCATAATTAAACCTAAATAATTACATTAAATGACAATACATCACTTGAAATATAATCGCACGCTTTTAAACATATTAACGCTCTTAAAACTCGAAAACGCTTCAACGGGTTTCGAACCACCTAACGTACGTTTAACGTGTTCTATCCCTAACAACTAAAGCTCACGACTAACCTCACACTAGCCACCCATTCTCTTGGGAATTTCTTATACTGTAAAGTCTTATTGATTAGCAGTCTTATAAATTTATAGTAAGTGAATAAAACATATTTCTGTTAAGAATTACATAAAATTTGAAATAAAACATAAATTCAATTTAATTTTTACATTTAATATTGAACAGTTTCAAGTATGAAACGTTGTAAAATAAACAATTCCGAAGCCACTTTGAAACTGCATAATTTTTTATTTCGAAATTTTTTAACTCAAACCTTGAATTGCTTTTTTTAAAATCTCTAGAATGTTGCATGATCTACACTCTTATGCGTGTTTCGAATTTCATATTATTAAAAATTCTTGAAAAGTATCTATTAATTCACGAATCTTTGATTATACGTTATTTAATTTCGTATGTTTCAATGTCTAACTTATAACTGTTTAACTAATATAAAGCTTGTTTATTTCGAATAATGAAATTTGTAATCTCTTTTATATAAAATTATTCATGTTTAAAGAATTTCTATTTAGAACTGATAAGAGTTCTATGTCTTAGAAATGTTTTTATTCTCAATATTTTCTCATAATAAAGGTGTTAATTTTGAGTTACTAGGGGTGGCCAGTGTTCCGGAAAAGCGGGAAATGACCTGTAATTTTTTGTGAATGTTAAACCCGAGAAATGACAGTGAACGCAGTTTTAATTAAACTCATAGAAAGCTTTTATTTCGGCTCTAAATAAAAAATTATTTAAAAGCAGAGGTAACCTAATGTAAACCCCAGCTGAAATTACAATGTAGGTTCCAAATACAGAACGAATGAATATTTATATCATAAGGCTCTAATCACTTGAAATAACTCAAACGATTTAACGATTGCATATCCATTTTTTAAATATACCTATAATTATGTTTTTTTATTCCAGTGCCTCCTTCCAAGCCCGTAATCTACGACTCTAAGAGGCGCGATATGAGCAAGCACCAGGAAGCATACCCTGAGGGTGCTGATCTTCAGCTCAATTGTGAGGTTCACGGAGGTAGGTCCATATGTGTGTCACGTTGGATGCTATTAGGAGCATTATGATATTCAAGTAACAATGCAGTTCGCACTGGCTCATTCTTATCAAGTATTCCATTACCTATATAATGTATATGTACTAGGGTGAGTCGACAAACCCAAATTTTATAAATCCAATTTGTAACTATGTGGAGAGGTAGTGTATTAGAACCCTGAAAAAGTATAAATTATTTGGTGTCGACTGATCAAGGCCTTCCAAGAGGACCATTTCGCTGGCCCCACCACCCACGCAAATTCCACTTTTTCTGGGCCCAATATTTAGTGCAGAATTTGTTCAAATTTGTTCAACCAAAATTAGAATTTCTGCAACACTGAAAGTACCAGATAACTCAAAAAAACACTGGCGGGTCCAGCGAAACGTTTCGCTGGCCCCGACATTATCCAAAATCAAATTTATATCAGCGTATTATTTTTGTCTTAATTTTTTCAAATTTGTGCCACCAAATCCAACCCCTAAAAACTACCTCCTATGCGGTAAACAATATGGCATGACCAGCGAAACGTTTCGCTGGCCCCGACATTATCCGAAATCAACTTTATATGAGCGTATTATTTCCGTCTTAATTTGTTCAAATTTGTGCAACCAAATCCATCCCCTAAAAACTACCCCCAATACGGCAAAAAATATGGCCCCGCCATAGTGTTTGCCGCAAAAGGGGTAGTTTTTAGGGGTTGAAGTTGGTTGCACAAATTTGAACAAATGAATGCGGAAATAATACGCTCATATAAAGTTGATTTTGGATAATGTTGGGGCCAGCGAAACGTTTCGCTGGTCTCGCCATATCGTTTGCCGTATTGGGGTAGTTTTTGGGGGTTGGTTTTGGTTGCACAAATTTGAACAAATTGAAACAAAGTAATACGCTCATATAGATTTGATTTTTGACAATATCGGTGCCAGCGAAACGTTTCGCTGGCCCCGTCATAGTGTTGGCCGCATAGGCAAAAATATGACCAAAAAAAAATGTTTGAATTTTTCAAAAATTTTTTTTCATGTGATATTTTGGAGATACACCTACCATTTTTTCTCAAAAATATCTTCAGATTATCAGCTTTAACATATATTTTTGCTGAATTTTTCGTGGAGGTATAACATGAGTAAAAAAAATAAAAACCATGCATGCAGCGCTACGCTCATACGGCACCCTCCCACACGGCTGCGGAATGCTATACCATCAAGCGGCTCAATCTATTTTTATGAAAAAAGTGTCATCAATATCAACGAGACCATTAAAAAAAAATTCTGTTGAAAAATATATCTCTTCATTTTCTCGCAGGAAAATCCTTACGTTATCTGCAGCGCTGGCCAGTGCTACAAAGGACTGAAATCGAGAAAAAAGACAAAAATATATGTTAAAGCAGATAACGTAAGGATTTTCCTGCGAGAAAATGAAGAGATGTATTTTTCAACAGAATTTTTTTTTAATGGTATGAGCGTAGCGCTGCATGCATGGTTTTTATTTTTTTTACCCATGTTATACCTCCACGAAAAATTCAGCAAAAATATATGTTAAAGCTGATAATCTGAAGATATTTTTGAGAAAAAATGGTAGGTGTATCTCGAAAATATCACATGAAAAAAAAATTTTGAAAAATTCAAACATTTTTTTTTGGTCATATTTTTTATCAAAATTTTTTCATATTTTTTGTTTGCGTTACTCTCATTGATGTATGTATCATATATTTTGTTCATCAAAATCGGTTGAGTGGTTTTCGAGAAAAACCACTTTTTTGATTTTTCTTTCCCCCTCCATAAGTCACTCAAAAATGCAATTTTAAGGTCATCATTGGGGGAAATTATACTTCACATGGGCATGAAACTATGACGTAAATTTGAACTTGATACGTGCGGGGGCAGATTTTACATGCTTAACCGGCTAGGCCCTTTGAACAAATTAAGACGAAAATAATACGCTCATATAAAGTTAATTTTGGATAATGTCGGGGCCAGCGAAACGTTTCGCTGGCCCCGCCAGTGTTGACCGCATAGGGGGTAGTTTTTAGGGGTTGGTTTTGGTTGCACAAATTTGAACAAATTAAGACGAAAATAATACGCTCATATAAAGTTGATTTTGGATAATGTCGGGGCCAGCGAAACGTTTCGCTGGCCCCGCCAGTGTTTTTTTGAGTTATCTAGTACTTTCAGTGTTGCACAAATTCTAATTTTGGTTGAACAAATTTGAACAAATTCTGCACTAAATATTGGGCCCAGAAAAAGTTGAATATGCGTGGGTGGTGGAGCCAGCGAAATGGTCCTCCTTCCAAGCGCGCTTTATGAAAATGTGTTTGCAAAAATTATCATTCTCATAGTTTTGATATTATTGTGTGTTTCAATTTTTGTATGTCCTTCAGCGTCTTCCTCGTCTCCGAAAATTTTGACAGTTCTTTAATAAATGTTCTCTAAGAAATATTCTACATTTAGTAAACACCTGTTTCTGAAAAACATGTTTAAAATCTACTGCAACGACGCATCAAGAGAATTATTTCAGGTATTCAAGGTTTTCTACTTATACAAATACACTAGAAAAAAATTTGGCATGCTTGTAAATAGATAATTTGAAAAGATACAAAACTCAGTTTTTCAAAAATTTACTGTGCTTACATTTATTGATTTTCTAGCGTGTCAAATTTTTTACCAGTGCATTTGTATTAGTTGTTTTTTTTTTTTTTGTAGAGGAGGTGAGAATGCATTTACGCACTGAGTGTGGGACTCGACCTAAACACGGTAA
Source organism: Andricus quercusramuli (assembly GCA_932178445.1). Classification (NCBI taxonomy): domain Eukaryota; kingdom Metazoa; phylum Arthropoda; class Insecta; order Hymenoptera; family Cynipidae; genus Andricus; species Andricus quercusramuli. Next base: position 227,071 of record CAKNXH010060452.1, read on the forward strand.
TACCCAATAACCTCACCTACTCTCCTTGCCAACCCATGTTCCCGTAATACGCTTTCGCATTACTTCAGGAACACGGGTTATAGGCATTCTACGACGCGCTTCGGCATGTTGCCAACCTGGACTTCTTTTTTCCTCCTTTCCACCCAACCAAGATGCTTGAATCGTCCTCAGTGGTGTGGTGGTACCACAACCCAGACTCGTCGGCCTTCGGCATCCTAGTTGGGTGTAATCAGCTATTTGCGTCGTTCATCCGGCTTCTTCACAGAGGCCTGCATCCCGCCGCCATGTGGCCAAAGCCCAGGCAGCGGTGACACCTTACGGACTCCGTCTTCTTCTGCACGCGACAGGACACCCAGCACACTTTGAGGTGTCCCCTGCAGAGAAGTCTTGCCGCCAGTTCCTCCCTCATCTGGACATAGGCCTTCAGATTACCTCTGAAGGCCTTTTTTGTCATGCTCACCTTCATCTCTCCGGTTGCTGCTTCTCTGAAGTGATTTCGGACTGCAGCCTCAACTTCTTCCGGCTCCGATGTCATGTCGAGGTCCAAAACCTCGACCTCGTTGCGGGGAACGAACTCGCATACGTTTCCCCCGACACCGACCGCTTCCCTTATGGCCGCCGACAGCTTTGATGCGCCATCCGCAGCCGGCCCGACTTCCACAAGAACCTCTCCTTTCCGGGTCTGCCTGACACCCCTGATTTTCACGCCAAGGGCGTCCGGCTTCACCTTTTGCTTGAGGTTCCTGAGGACCTCCGCATAGCTCGAACCCTCGGCTGTTCTTATCAAGACCGCCTCGGGTCGGGCTCTCCTCTGTAGCTCCTTCTTCATGAGTGCGGGTGCATCTTACGTCGCCCCTGCTGAGGCAGCTGCCGTGCTGCGCGTCCTCGGCTTCTCCGTCGATGGTTTAGAGGACCCTGCCTCAACGGTGCTCAGTGTGGGCTCCCTCCCTCGCTTCGCAGCTTGGGTAGAGAGAGCTTTCACGGCTTAGTCAGTCTGAATCCCCGTTTGTCTCGTGCCGTTCTTCTGCATCGCTTTTCTCCTTTCCTCTATCCTGGCCTTTTTGCCTGCGGCCCATCCGACTTCTACCGGCACGAATGAAAAATAGGACTGGGCTCTAAATATGGCACTTTTTTTTCCGCCACTTTTTTCGCTTTCTGCTCTGTCCTCCAATACATTTTTCATCTTTTCGATGAGCTCTTCAGTGTCTGACAACCGTTTTTCCACCTCTATGATGTCTTGTTTAGCACTCGTCTTTTGACTTGGGTCAAACTCCTCGGTCACGTCCAAATCTCATCCAAACTCCTCGCACACACTCCAGTCTGGTTTTACTTGATATTTCATCATTTTTATCCCTACGAGTAGCTAGGGAAATAAAAAGTCCACCCCTGTAGAGCTCCGCATTCAGGGGTAAGGTCTGCATGCTCTAGAAGGCGACCTGGTATCCTAGAGACACCGTTTAGAACACCACGCTCCTGGTGCCATGCAGTCTTCGGCACGGTTGAATAACGCCTTGACTTGGAGGTTTTTCCTTCGGGACCATCCCTGGACCATTGCCCGCGACTACTTATTGAGTAGTGTAACCGTATTCAGCAGAAGCCCTCAGTACAGGGCCACAGCAGGAAACGGTCGCGGTTTTTTTTCAGTGTGTCCTTCACCCAGTCTGTTTGGTCCGCGGGGCCTATTTTATTTCAGCCCTACCCTCTGTTTCCAATAAGCATTCCTCTATCTGCCACCCAGGGACGCGCCAGGTATGGGTTACAGACTCCCACTGTGGACATTTGTATTAGTAGGAAAGTCTCAAATATCTTCAATAATTTTCCCACCGTTTCTGTAGGCTTAATTTTTTTTTAAACAGGGGTACATTTAACCTAAATTATTTTCTAGAGAACATTCATTAGAGAACTTTCAGAATTTTTAAAGATGACCAGGACCCCAAGGAACATAAAAAAAATTCAAACACACAATAATATCCAATCTACGAGAATGATATTTTTTTCAAGCACATTTTTATAATGCGCGCTGTCTTAATCAATAGACACTAAGTTATTTATACTTTTGTAGGGTCCCAATACACTACTTTTTACACACTTCCAAATTCAATTCCTGAAATTTGTTCTTTTCGACCACCCTAATATACACATGCTGCTTATAAACACGCTAAGCTTCACATTATTACATTCATCATATTATTAACTATACTAAGGCTTCGTATTATGTATATTATTTCTTCAATATCGATACTAATCAAGGACTGGGCGTTAGGCTTGAGCCAGAAGAGGGTCAGTACTGGCTGATTAGACCCCGTAGCACGGGCACTTTGTTCAATCACGAGCTATACTCACCTGCTAACAGGAAATATTTTTTGATTTCCGATAAAGTTATCTTGATTTATCCTGACCACCGCAAGGATACTTTTTCCAAGGGGTCTTTGAAAATCAGGTCCCAACAGCTGAATTTTCCAAAATTTTTGTTGAAAATTTTGGAAAATATTGCTTTAATGTCATTATTTTATATACTTAACAGTTTGTATAAAACAAATCTTTTATTAAAAAAAGTTGAAGATAATATGCCTTTTTATACTTCAAACCCAATGTAACCCATTAAGAGAGTTCCTGCAGTACGCTGGGATTATCCTAACTGAATATCAACTCTCATTTACTAGTTTTGAACCTGGAAATGTAAGATAGTTTCAGTAGATTATGTTTTTAGCAACCTGGTGCAAGACCAGGTACACTCTGGTTATATCAACTGCATGTAGAGTCGTTTTTGTTGTTGTTAAACTTGAAAATGTAATACAGTTTATGTAGACTATGCTTCTAGAACCGTGGTTCACCATCAGGTCAGCAGGAGTCGCCCTAGCTGCATCTATAATTGTTTTTGTTATTATGAAACTTCCAAATTTGACATCATTCTTTCAGACTATGCTTTGAGTAATACGGTGTTCGACCAGGTATTCCACGGTTATTCGTACTGTATTTAGAGTTGTATTTGTTCTGTGATAAACCTTAAAATTGCAGAGAGTTTCTGTAGACTGTCAGCTTAGCAACCTGGCGCACCGCCTGGTAGAACGGGGCGTTCTGACTGCGTCTAAAATTGTTTTTATTATTGCGGAATTCCGAAATTGAAGATACTAATGTGAAAACTTCATCTAAAGTTGATGTTGATATTGTTGCACTACTCCACTCTGATCCACTCTGCTCCCCTCTGTTCCACTCCGCTCCACTTTGTTCCACTCTGCTCCTCTCTGCTCCACTTCGGTCCACTCTGCTCCACACAACTACACTTCACACCACTCTTGTAAAGCACATTTGATAAGTTAATGCTCAAACTGATTCTGAAGTAATTGAAATTACTTTGGCTGCGTAATTGAAATAAATTAATAATTGGACCTTATGTATTTGGTAGGAAATGCAAATTCCATATAAATAATTTGTAATTTAATTAAATCAAACTGGAAAAACCTAATTTTCCCCAAATGTCATTCAATTACATTGGAGTGAAATACACGTAATTTGCCGCGTGTATTTGAAATACTTTGTGTCCAGCTCTGCCCCAACTATCATTACAATCATAAAAAAAATGGTGAAATAAATCTTAATTCAAGCTGTACAATATATTAATCTTATATATATTTTATACATTTGCACGAAAATAACTTAACGTGTTTTCCCGAATCCAGAAAAAATAATATTTCAGGTGGTAACTTTCCTTAAGACTCTTGATCATACTTTTGACATCATATGCAGCAATTACGAACAAAACTAATAAATTACTTTTCGGTTCACACGAATGTAACATTTATAAACTGTTTGGTTAAACCCTTAAATTGTATGTGGTGTGAACAGCGCTTAAAGATGGTTATTATATTTATGTAATAAGAATGGCACCCCCTGAAATATGATTTTTTTTCGGAAATCGCAAAACACTTAAACTAATTTTCTTGCAGATGTATATAATTTCTATTCGTTTAATTGTTTTGCTCCAATTAAGATTTATTTGACCATTTCTTTTATAATTGTGCTTAGATATGGGGGTAGTTTACAACTGCAAAACTTTGTAAATAGATTGGGCGAATCCCATTCTTCTTTCCTCATTGTGATAAACCCTCTCCAATTTGTTTTGATCGAAAAAATGTCATATTATTACACTGAATAACAGTAAATACGTTTAAGGGTAGTTACCCTCTGAAATATGATTTTTTGCAGAAATCGCAAAACGCGTAAACTTACCTTTGCGTAAATGTATAACATATATTTTTTTCAATTTCTTTACTTAAATTCAAATTTATCGGGTCATTTTTCGTACGATTGTGAACATGTCCGAGTGTGGCTTACCCCCATAAGTTTTTTTTATCAAATTGAGGAAATGTTATTTTTCAACCCTTATTAAAATGAAATTCTCACCATTGGTTTTGTTGAAATTACATTGTGTTTTTGTGCATGAAGAATCAAATCGTTACGTGACATCCCTATTTTTGAAGGGTGATTTCAACCCCAAAAAGCGTTTTTTCACATATAAAAAAATAGTTGTCTCTTAATTTTTGATGTTCTACAACATATTTCAGTTTCAAAAAAATCGGAGGTGGACACTTCTCAAGGGTTCTTTTTTAGTAACCTCGTGCGCCCCTAGGTACACTAGTGTTTCCCGAACTGCGTCTGCACTAGGTTTGTTTTTGTTGAAATTCAAAATTGATGAAATGCACGATAGAATACTTTTAGCAAGCAGACGCAGGATTGGATACTCTTGGATCGTGCAAATTACATCTACAGTTCCCTTTGTTATTGCTGAACTTCAAAATTTAATTAAGTTTCTGCAGACTAACTTTTTGAAACCTGGTGCAAGACCAGGTGCACCGTGGTCATCCCACCTGCATCTAGAGTAGTTTCTATTATAACTGAACTTCCAAATTTAATAAAGTTTCTGCAAACTATGCGTGAGGCCACTTTCTGGACTAGCAGGTACACGAGAGTCATCTTGACTGCATCTAGATTTGATTTTTTCATTGTTAAGCTCCAAAATTCAATAGATTTCCTGCGAACTATGCTTACAGCAATCTGGCGTATGATTAGTTACACCGAGGTGGTTCGTACTGCATCTACAATTATTTTTCTTATTCTTAAGCTTGAAAAATCAAGAGAGTTCCTAGAGACTAAGCGTTTAGCAACTTTATGCACGACGTTTATTGTTGTACTTGAAAATTGTAGAGAGTTTCAGCAGGCTATTCATTTAGCAAAGTGTAATACGAATGAATAAATATACCGCTGTTGTCCAAACTGCATCTAGCGTTATCTATAGTTGTGTTGGATATTGTCAAAAGTGAAAATTTAAAAGTTTTCTTGCAGAATATGCATTAGGCAACCTAATGTTTTTCCAGGTACACCGGAGTTGTACCAAGTGCATTTAAAGTTGTGTTTGTTATTTTTGAACTTCCAAATTTGAGGAAGTTCCTGCAGAATATGCTTTTAGCAACCTGGTGCAGGACCGCATATACCGGGGACGTTGCAACTGCAACTAGATTTGTTTTCCTCATTGCTGAACTTCCAAATTTAAGAGATGTTCTGTAGACTAAGCTTTAAACCACTTGGAGCTCCACCATGTACACCAGGGGCATTATAACTGCATCTAGATTAGTTTCATGTTACTACTGAGCTTCAAAATTCAAGAGGGGTCTGTGGACTATGCTTGAAGCAATCTGGTACATGACTAAATACACCAAGGTCACCATAAATTCATCTGAAGTTATTTTTGTTGTTGCTGAACTTCCAAATTAAGACAATCCTTGACAATATGCTTTTAGTATCCAACAGGTTATGGGCCCAGTCGCTCAGTCTGATAAGTGTCAAAAAAGGCTGTGAGTTCAATAAACAAGACAAACGTCCAACCCTGGAAGTTCCAAGTGAACTCTCAGATCAAGTTTTATAAATTCTTCTATAGCGTGGATGCTAGAAATCCTAGAAGAAACACTCATTAAGAAATAAAGTCGCGTAACGATAGACGATGTAGCGATAACCGCCTTTTCTGCCATAAGTCTCGATCATAGCCGAAAAACTACGAATTCAGAGCCGAATGGTGAATCGTCAGTGAAGAAAAACAAGAACGTCGAGTGGTACTGCCGCACAAATGAAGGAATCTACGCTGGGGAGTGTCGCAAAAAAGAAACGAGATAACAAATGTGGCCAATGTAGTAGCAAAACGAAAGAATGTCCCTTCATCGCAGTGTTCATTAGTAATTGTTGTGAGTCATCGAATCGAGGAGGGAAAAAAATTCCTATACGTGAAGAGACCGCATGGTTGCGAAATTTCGAAAATGAGGATGATTGACTTGCCGATAATGGGGCATCCAGACACAATACTCACCGATGCCAGTGGTTTATTTAGTGTCATCTGAGGTGAGTGGCGTGCGTCACGAATCAAAAAAGTGCTTTCCGTTCCGGCTTTACACACCGATTCATTCTCTGTCGGAGTGAGTACATCCAATGGTTCCGTTGCTTTGTTCCGTGGTCATCAGGTTATTTTTACGCGAGACCGTAGGGCTAAGCTATTTAGGACATGTTGACAAGCGAGCAGTTCGTGATATGATGAAAAATGGTTCGGTCGAAGGACCGATGTTGTGAACGATGGAATATTTTTTCTGCGAACCTTGTCAACTTGATAAACATCACAGCCTCCCCTTCAAAAAGTCTGTCCACAGTCCCCCAAAAGCCGGAGAATTCGTGCACTCTGACTTATGTGGTCCTATGTCCTTTTGAGCAGAATGAGAAGTCTGAACGTGTAAATACAATAATCGTATAAAATTTTCGTACGATGCAACCTCCAAATTTTATAAAGTTCCTGTAGACTAAGCTTTCAGCAACCTATTGCATGACCACGTACAACGACGTGGTCCTAACAGCATCTGAAGTTGTTTTTGTTATTGATAAACTTCAAAATTTAGGAACATTATTGTAGACTATGATTTTAGTATCTTGGTCCGCCAGTAGGTACACCGTGGGTGTCCTAACTGCATCGAAAGTAGTTTTTGTGAATTTTATTTAAATCATTGAACTCCAAAATGTATTGGAGTTCCTCTGAGCTGAACTTTTAGCAACCTTCCGTGTGATCAGATACACAGGGTTTGTCTTAACTGCATCTGCAGTTGATAGTGCTATTGCTAAACTAAAAAATTTAAGAGAGTTTCTGTATACTGAGACTTCATCAACCTGTTTCACAACCAGGTACACTGGGGTCGTGGTCGACCTAAATGCATCTAGAATCGTTTTTGTTATTTTTAAACCTCGTAATTTAAGACAGTTTGTGTAGACTGTGCTTCTATCAACCTTGTGCACGATCAGGCACACCGTGCCCGTCTTTAGATGCTGCAAACGACTCGGTTTTCAGAACAATCCAAAATACGGCTACAAGGTTGAATTGTTTCATGTAATATTTCCACCACATGATCTGAAGGCTTATAAGTGTGCAAGACTAGAGCCCTTTTTTCGAAAAATGGTCTTGTTCTTGTTTTTTGTTATTCATTAAAACGCACTTTGAAACGATGAGCGCCTGCTTTCCGTTCACCATGAATACACTCCCAGTGGCGCGTTGACCGTTTCCAGATGCAGAAAATTCAGCATACTTTCAATTAACAAAAAAAAAAAAAAAACAAGACCATTTTTGGAGGAATGGACTCTAGTCATTCACATGCATAAGCCTTGAGATTACATGGTAAAAATATTACATCAAGCAATTCATCCTTGTAGCTGTATTTTTTATTACTCAAAAACCCGACTCGTTTAAAGCACCTTAACTGAATCTAGAGTTGTTTTTGATACTGTTAAACTATAAAATTCAATACAGTTTCCGTAGACCATGCATGGTTCACCTTCAGGTAAACCTGTGCCATTTTTACTCCCTCTCGAGTTATTTTCTTTATTGCTGATATTCAAGATTTGACGGAGTTTATGTGAGGCATGCTTTAAGCCACTGAGTGTACCATGTCCGTAAGGTTAGCACAACAACCATAAAATATCTAACTTCTGTTTGATGGAATCGATTGGTCATCGTTTGGTCATGTTTGAAAACCATATTTTGTCGTTTGGACAGAAATAACTCAGAGAGATATTGAGTTTTCAAAATTGGAGTGCTAACTTCACGCTATAAAACCAATACTCAGTTTTTTGAAAAATTCTCCTACCAATCGTTTGGATCATCGCGAGCGGCGCCTCCCGCCTTCTCAAGTTGTAGTGACCATCTTTGGTGAGCCATGCCCTTAATTAGAATATGATGAGTTAGACATTCTGACAAGAAAATTTGAAAAAAATCAGATTTTGAGAAGACATGCATGATTTCAGCCCTTTCTTATTCCTGTGAAGCGGGGCTCAAGTTCTAGTTTTGAGTTGCAAATAGTGACTTCATATGCAAACGATAAAAAATAATGTACCTGTGAGCACACATTTTGCGTTATTCGAGCCCCTCACTGCAAAAACTGTGGTAAAATTATACAAATTATCAAAATTTCTTTACTTCATAAAATTTCTGAATTTTCTAAAATTTCCCAAATTTTCTAAAATATTTAAAATGTTCAAAATTTCTTAACTTATAAAAATTTCTAATATTTCTGAACTTCATCAAATGTTCAAAATTTCTAAAATAATGACAATTTCTAAAATTATCATAATTTCTAAAATGTTCAAAAAATGTTTAATTATCAAAATTTCTAAAATTTCAAAAATGTTCCAAGCTTATAAAATTATCAAAAATTGTAAAATGTTCGAAATGTTCAAAAAAGTTTACAATTCTAAAATTATCAAAAATTCCAAATTTTTTGAATCACCAAAATTTCTAAAATTTTAAAAATTTCTAAAATATTCTAAATTTATATAATTGTCCAAATTTCTAAAATTATGAAAACGTCTCAAATTTTCAAAATCGATAAAATTACCAAAATTTATGAAATTTCCCAATTTACTAAACTTTCTAATATACCTTAACTTTTCGACATTTCAAAAATTATTAAAAGTAGAATTATCGAGATTTCTAAACTGTTCAGAATTTCTAAAATCATGAAAAATGTCTAAAATGTTTAAAATGTTTGGAAATGTTTCAAAAAATTTTTATTACCAAAATTTTTGAAATTTCTAAAATTATTAAAATTTGTAAAATTATTAAAATTTGTAAAATTATCAAAATTTATCAAATTTTAGAAAATGTTTTCAAAAATTTCTGAAAATTTTTAAATATTCTACATTTCTGAAAATATCTAAATTTGTAAAATTATAAAAATTTTTTAATTTTTCAACATTTCTTATGTTTCAAGAAATTTCTTAATTTTCAAAGCTTCTAAATTTTCAGAAATTCTGAAATTCACTATTATTTTCTATTTTGTTTTATAAGTTTGAAAAATTTTAGATATTCTATAAATTTTGATACTCTAAAGAATTTTTAACATTTTCGAAATTATGATAATTTTAGAAATTTGAATAATTTCAGACATTTTTAACATTTGATAAAATTCAAAAATATCAGAAGTTTTAATAAATTTATAAAATTTCGAACATTATAGAAATTTTTATAATTTTGATAATTTTGAACATTTTGAAAATTTTTGGAAATTTTGAAAATGTACGGAAATTTAGAAATCGACCTGTCTTGAATGTTTGTAAATTTTCGGTACCACGGTTCTTCCCGGATATTAACGGATAATGTGTGCTCACAGATGTATAAAGATATGTAAAAATGTATGTGTAAATATTTATAAATAGATCTTTAGTACCGCTTCATAGGAATGAAAAAAGGCTGAAATCATGCTCGCCAGTATGAAGCTAATGACTTCTTTATTCCATAACTCACACAATTTCGTCGTCCAAACGATAACAATGAGTTTTCAAATGCGAACAAACAACATCCGAATGATTAGACAAAGAATTTTTGAACAAAAAAATTAAAATTTTTTGTTTAGCATGAAGTTAGCACTTGAATTTTGAAAACCCAATACCTTTTTGAATTTTTACGTCGAAATAACAAAATTTGGTTTCCAAAAATGAAGAAACGATGAACAAACGATTCCATTAAACAAAAGTTGAATATTTTATGGTTGTTGTGCTACTTTCATAGACCAAGGTGTACCTGGGTGTGTACCTTGGTGTATCTAGAGTTATTTTTCTTAGTGCTGTACTTAAAAATATACAAGAAAATATAAATATAATATAATTCTCGTTTTTAGACGTCTTATTTGAAAACATATAACCCAAGAGATGTAAAAGAAAATTTCAAATTATACTTTTGATGTCCGGAAAAGTGTCCAATTTTGACCATAACTCTCAGTGTAATGCCTCCACACATATATGCATTCAGAAAAAAGATTGAGTTGATTCAACAAAAGTTTGTAAAACCTTATTTGTTTGTTGAAACCAGAAAATTTGGTTAGCGCAAAAAACAACCTCTGGTTATTTTTAAAAAACACAACGAATTAATTTGGTAAATTCAAAGTAATTATTCATTTGAGTATGTTTAGTTGATTCAACCAAATAAATGTGTTGAGCGGAATATATTATCCATTAGAAAATGATTTGATTAATGTAACGAAATAATTTGGTTGATTCTACCAAATACTTCGATTAACTTCATAAAACATACCATAACAGATGATGCCAGCCCACACCTGTGACCAGTTTGCGTGTCGAAAATTTTCTCATCGTGCGTCGTATCGCAAAGCAGTGAAAAAGTGTGTTATACAAACGAATTGACGCAAAAAATGTAAAAGTTCTTTAAAAACTGGGGTCTGAAACATGCACAACATTTTGCGCGTAAGTGCAACGTTTAGTTCGCAAGGTTCACACACCGGTGCAGGCAATCTAACCTCGAAATTCATAACTAATGAAAGAAACCCACACAAATTTATGGAAAAAGCCTTTCTGTCAAATTTGGTGAAAGTGCGGTTCTCTAATGCTGCAAGTCATGCTTATAAAAAGTTTCTCATCAAAAGCTTTTGTCCTAGAATACAATTGGTTGAAAATCAAGATCTAGATACATTTTGATTAAACGAAACGACCAAAATATTTCTTTAGATTAACCAAAATATTCGGTTGGAATACCCAAAATATTTATTACAATCAACCAAAACATTCATTACAATAAAATAAACTTTATTAACAAAAAATTTGGTTGAATCAACCAAGCATTTGATTGATCATATAGCAATGTATTTATTCGTTCAATCCAACCAAATTTCTGTTGAACTTTCGATGTTCGGAAAAGTAACAAATTTAACAAAACCTGCCCACGTGCCCACACGACCTTAAAAGTTAGAGCACATAGACGGTATGTTTCAATATAAAATCAAAGAAGTGTATTATTTTCGGATTTCAGATTTAAAAATATGTAACCCAAGGGATATGAAAGAAAAATTAAATCAAATTTTCGAGGTCCGTAAAAGAGCAAAATTTGACCGAAGCTGTGAGTGTAAATGCCTTCACGCATATATACGGTAAATTTTAATATAAAATCTGGAAATGTAATCATTTTCAGACTATATATTTGAAAATATATAACCGCGGTATCTTAAAGGTCCTTTGTTGACAAATAGGAAAAATTGTATGATACAAAAATTGTTCATTTTGCAACCAGTGTTTTGAAAATGATATTATTGGAATCTGCGAATTTTTCCGCTTCCAGCGACATGTTGTGTTTACAAATTCTGAAAATTTAATCAGTGTCAAGTATTATATTAAACACTGAGCTGGAGTTTCTTAAATTAAACCTCACCGAATGTTTAACTTCTCTAGGTAAGTCATATATCTTTGGAATGGGAAGAAGTCGTAGATGTTAATGATGCTGTTCTCAAATCGCTACTCACAAAATTGAAAGCTTTAGATTTCCTTACCTTGACCTGATTATGGAAAAAATAAACCTGCCGAAGAAAGCTCACCCAAACTGAGGTCCTTGAATAGACCGAAAAGTAATAGAAAACGTTAAGCCGATTCAGGCCTTCCCATACCTGAAAAGTGAGCAACATTCTGCTGATCACTATAGCTTACAAGAACGAGAGAGTGACTCCAACGTTACGAATAACGGCCGCCTCTTGCGTTGATGTTATTCAAACAGGCTCATAAGACAAATTCCTTTTTTTATAGTTACTTTAGCGTCACCGATATCGACAAATCAAAGCACAACGACCATATAACACTGAACGTCATTCGCTGAATTCGAGAGTGGTTTACCCCTCGCCTATAGGAGGTATTGTTGAGTCTGCAACTTAGTGGGTCTAATGCTAAACAAAACTTTATTGCGCTAAATGAATCACTTCGGAAGATTCCTCGTTTAATGGGCAAGGACCCGGTATCCCTCATCACCCCACAACTAAAACATTTAACCTTTGTGCACCATAAGCGCATAGCGTGATCCAGAAATTGCATGACACGTCGACAGCCACACACTGTCAATCGTGACTTTGTCCTTGCAGCCACGGTAGCCTCGACAGCAGCCCTCTTTTTCTTTGGTGAGGACGTTATTCTCCTGACAATCTTTATAGACGAAATCAGAAATGATGTCCGTGAGACAATTGTAGAGGGTCGAGAGGCAGGCGATTGGTCGGTAATTACTAGGACTACCAGTATCTACCCTTTTGGATATCACGTGGGCTACTCCCTCTGTCATAAAAGAGGGCAAGTGATTTAGGGTCTCCAAGATGTTTAATTGGATGTTTAGGATCAGGTTTAGGATTAGGATTTAGGTACTAGAGGGCAGGGCAATAACTGCACATAGAACTGCGGTAAAACCTATTGTACTATACCCTAAAATTTACCCATCTGTTTCGCAGGAGATGTCATGAAAGACATCTGGTTTGAGAAAATAACCCCTCAGGTATTTGTTTCTAAGGCACGCCAGTGCATTATATTCAAAAATTATGTGGTGAGCTGTCTCCTAACGAAAATCACAGTTTCGACAACGATGGCTGTCTCTGATCCTTACGTTTGTCAAATACTTTCTTAGTCGGCAGTGTCCATCCTAAGTGTCCATAAGGCAGTAAGTATCCCTATGATGACATCAATCTGTCACCTTCCCATGTTCAAGAGTTCATTAGTCCTCTTGCTACATATTCCAGATATTAAAATCTTAGAATGAACAATTGTTTTGGTCCCTCCCAATATCTCGCTTGCACCTCCGAGAGCGATTTACGAATGACTTTCAATTTTTAAGCATGCACTATAGAATTCCATGTTAGGTTCCCCGATAAGAATCAAACTACTTCACGCCGTTCCGATTCCCTGAGACGTGTACGTCGCATGTTAGATTCTTCGCATCGCTGACGCAATATTTTATTTGAAATAATAAAGAAAAAGTTAGGGTGGGCATAGAATAAAGGAGTTCGAAAAGAAAGAGGAAGGGTAATGATGGTAAAATAAATTTGTAAAAGGAAAATGTAAATTTGTTGATATAATAAGAAATATCCATGGATAATAATGCAAGACTTGTGGTCATATCTCAAATTAACTCAAAAATAAGGCGGTCTCTGAAAAACCCACCTAAGTCCATATTAACATTATTATCTGTTAAAATTGTTTTATGGTTTGAATATTCAATTTCATGATTTTATTTTATTGTCCAAGAGTGCATTTGCGTATTGTAGAAGTTCAATTCTTCTAAAATGTATTCTGGTTTATGAAAACACATTTTGAAGTCTATTTGACAATTTTGTGCAGAAGCCTAAGTTGACTCAGGTGGTTTTTCTAGAGAACAGCTTCTTAAGTTTATTCTGTTAACACGCTGTTTCAGGGCATCCAATAAGTACATGGTGCTTCAGTTTCTTTGTATGAAGACGTTTGTTTGTTGTATGGAGAACACGCTACGCATTTCATGATATAAAATAAATATCGTAACTCACAACCGATTAAAAATGACGAACTTCACAAACTGTCCCTCCATTTATATTTTTACATGGAATCCACCAAGTTACATTTGCCTGTTCTCTGCATTTCGTAGGATTTTACGAGGCAATAAAATAAATTAGAACTCCGTCCGGATCCTTTCTAGCAGTATCCCCAACTATCTCAACCATCGCACCGTCTCTCTTCCTCCGTTCTACTGAAAGCTTTCACATATGCATGCACGTATTCATGCACACATTCACTGTAATAGCGAAGTACATGCAACCCCAGTACAATAAAACTTCATTGTACTATAAGACCGACGATTTTTCGTTATTTTATATGGAGGATGCAAACTGGGCAGAGCAATTGTTGTACGAAATTTTTTAGGTGTTTCTAGGCGATGACACAGCGTGTACTGAATAATAATAATAATCATAACGAAAACACAAAAGAGATTTTTCACAAATTTGGAACTAGTGGGCTTGAGAATTATTTAAACTTCCCGTCAATCAATTTCTAATGTTATATATTGCTGATTATTGATCAAATCATTTTCTGGAGAAAAAAGGAAAAATCAGCCTTGGGCCGGATTGAAACCCTGAACGCCACTATACACGAGTGGAGCGTTAACCAATCACGCCACCGGGGCTCCAGCAAATAGTTTCTTGTTTCTCTTATATCCATAGGATGGTGCGGATCTGCATGTTTGTAACTTATAAATTTGTAGTGAATAATTCTAGTCTGCACACATTCACCGAATCTTAATTTAATTTAATAATTGATTTTACTTGGTCAGCCAGGGTAATCAATTTATTAATTTCCGATGTTAGATAGTGCCGATTACTGGTCCAATAATTTTCTGGAGAAACGAGAAAAAATCTGAATCTGAATCTTCTGCACTCGCGAATGGTGGCCAGTAATCGGCCGAGGCAGATTTCTCCTCGTTCCTCCAGAAAATTATTTTACCAGTAATCACCAATATCTAACATCAGAAATTAATTAATTAATTACCCTGGTCGACAAAATAACATCAATTATGAAGAAACCCGTCAATTATTTCAGTTTGGAAAATATATATTGACAGTTACACGATCAGTCTAGAATTTTTAGCCGTTCAATGAAGTCCGCAAGCACATTTAGACAGATAGTGTAATAGATCAGAATTTTTACTACTTGTCCAATTATTTTAGCCATTTTCCTCAACGGATAACATGTTATCCAGCACGCAAAGTGAGCCGGAAGTCCCGAAATCTTGGCCAAAAACCAAGTACGGAATTTAAATAAATGAAGTTGTTTATTACTTCTTAGATATTCGCCTATGCCTATTATGACGTGACATCTTGAACTTGTAAAACCGCATGAAATCAGTAATGAGAAGTATAATGCAACAACTAATATATTTTTGAATCATTTTGTAATATAAATATTTTCGATTGTATTTTCGCATTAGTGAATGTTTATAAAATACGAAATATGCATAATGCCTCACGGTGGGCAGGAATCAACTTTTATTCAAGCTGAAATGTCAACCAAATCGGTTCCCGCAAAATGATAGGTTATCATTAGTAGAATCATGATCCATAGTGCATGAAATCCTAGCTGATCATTTTTTTATAATTTAAGATGATTATTTCCAAGAAATTGCATATTTATGCATTTTCACACGTATCTCACTCATTTTGCAAAGAATTAAGTACATGAAGCTTCAAACTAATATATAAAGTAATAAATACAAGTTTTTTGCACTTCTTAATGAAGGATTATTTATGAAGAGGATGAAAAATATTTCTAAAAAACGTAAAAATAATAAAACAATAACAAAAAAATAACAAAAAGAATGAAGGATTAGTTTGTATCACAACACAAATGAATTACACTATAACTATTTGAAATTTATATAGTTTTATACACATTGAAAGAAAAATGAAAGAATAATAAACGAAACTAAAGGTGAATAAGGAATCGTTTAATTTGAGTATATAGAATTTATCGACCAAAATAAAAAATATACATTTGGCAATATATTTGAACCAAGTTTTAACTGATTTTTTGAATTTTCATGTAAGTAGATATAATAATTTTATACATTTAGAACTGGTGCATTAAATTTGAACTTATAAATGTATTAAAGAAAATGCAACGTATGCTTATTTTAACTTCATGAAGCAATTTGCATATTTTGTTGAATTCACTTTTTGACGATTTAAATTTTTCTGAACAAAAATTTTGTGGACGAATTCTCCAGCTTGTTCAGACCATGTACCAAATACGCCTTCATAAATGTTTTCCAAAGATGAAATAAGATTTTCCAAAATGAATTCTAAAATGAATGAATTCTACTGTAAAATGGAACAATTTTTTATTTATTGTGTGTAATTTATTTATATTGTAATACAAACTAATCCTCCATATTTCGTTATTGTTTTTCTTCCACTTTTCCATTTTCTTTTTTCTTAATTTTTGATCCTCTTTATAAATAATACTTTATCAGGAACTAGAAAAAATACTTCTGTTTATTATTTTACATATTGGTTTGGAGCTTTATGTACTTAATTTTTGTGCAAAATAAGTAAAATACGTGTGAAAATGCGTAAATGTGCATGTCATTCGAAAATCTAAACTATTACTAACAAAGAACAATGGAAACTATTCATAATTAATATTATTTGAGATGATGATAATTATTTGTAGTTATTATAATAGGTTATTTAACAGAATTGAAGTTTAATGTTAATTAAGTATAAACATATATGATAAATAAAAAATAGAATCTATATTATTTAATGTAATATATCACATAGTTTAAATTAATATTAATAGGATGAATAATCACATAATAATTAATTACAACACAAATTACTATTATGTTATTATTATTTTGTTGAAATATTAAGTTTCAAAAATTTCAATGCAGTTTTAGAAAGCACTTCTAGCCCAGCCCGTTAACTTTTCTAAATTTCAGCCATCATTTTGAATCCGTCATTTAAATTCTTCATTTTTAACCAATGCTTCACAATCAGGCATTGATTCTCCTTCAGTTTCAAATTTAAATTTTCGACATTCCCGTCTGAGCACTTTTAGCCCGATTTTTCGATGTTTTTGAATTCAGTCGATCTTTCGGGTCTTCCAGCCCACTGGGCGCCATTTTGAGCCCACCATTTTTATTTTAGCATTTTTGACCCAAAAGTGGTAATCATAAACTCCTAAAGCCGCCGAGTAAGCACTTTTAGCCCAATATGTCAACATTTCTTCATTTTAATCCCTATTTTGAACTGCTATTTTGAATTTTTAATTTTTTACCAAAAATTTGTAATCAGCGATCCTGAAATTCTAGAGTAAGCATTTTGCCCGATTTTTGGATAGTTTTTAATTTTGGCCAAGCTTTCGGGTATCCCGGCCCACTGTGATACGTAAGGTAATAAAGTTCAATGAATATTATTATTATTATTATTATACCATTAAGCCTTTTCCCTTCCGGGGTAGGCGTGACTTGTTCGGTTGGAAAGTAGTGGAATAGGTATATAGGTATGAGGTTGATCGGTATATGGGTATAGGGTGGATGGGTATGTAGGTGTTATGTATAGATGTTTTAGATTGATCTGGAGTTCTCGTGTTATTTATATAAATTACACGTTCACTCCGCAACACTGCTCCGACCCAGGTTGCTGATCAATCTCTCTAGCGATCACCCCAAGTGAGGAGCCTCACAAAATTATTATGTATGGTTCCCCACCTGGGCCCATTAGTATCCAAGGTCTTTGTTTCAGGTATCATTCACTCTATTGTCACTCAGTTTATAAACTATTTGTCGCCACATATTTCTGTCCTGGCATACTACTCTAGCTTCATTCACGTCCATGCATTTTTTCATGCAGGCTCTGGTATTTCTATGGCTTCTTATGTCTCTTCGTATTAGTGTCTCTTTCACAGATTCTAACCATTCTTTCGGCGGTCTACCTCTGGGCATTTTGCCATTTACTTTACCTTTATACACTTGCTTGGTCAGTCGTTCATCTTTCATTCTTTCAAGATGTCCGAACCACCTTAGCTGATTTCTTTCCCATATGTCAACTAGTGTCTCCCCTGTACCACATTCTTCGAGGATTGTCTCGTTTCGTACTTTGTCCGTCAGTGTTTTCCCGCATATTATGCGCAGAGGTTTCATGCCGATCGCGTTGATTTTACTCCTGTCTTTTTCTTGACAGGTCCATGTCTCGCTACCGTATAGTACAGTCGGTACGAAAATAGAGTTATGTATGGCCATTTTAGCTTTTCTTGATATGTTTTTATTTGTGAGGATGGACCTTGCTCTACCGATAAC
Organism: Andricus quercusramuli; assembly: GCA_932178445.1. Taxonomy (NCBI): domain Eukaryota; kingdom Metazoa; phylum Arthropoda; class Insecta; order Hymenoptera; family Cynipidae; genus Andricus; species Andricus quercusramuli. The sequence continues at coordinate 245,237 of CAKNXH010060452.1, forward strand.
CTGCTTACCCTTATTTATGCGCCTATCTAATTCCCCATCTATTTTTCCGTCGTTAGTGAATAGACTACCTAGATATACGTACTTGTCAACTTGTTCTAATTTCTCATCATTTAGAACTATGTTGCATATTGTTTTCTCACTTTTTCCCTCAAACACCATGACTTTCGTTTTATTCACGTTAATTTTGAGGTCCATGTTCTTCATGCTTGTATTAAGTTTATTCAACATTCTTTGCAAGTCTTCGACTGATTCTGCCATAACAATCTTGTCATCCGCGAAAGCCAACCCACGTACCTTGACGGTTTCGAGATCTACACCTTTTTCGTCGAAGAGGGCAGTTCTAAGACACTTATCCATGAATATGATAAAAAGCCACGAGGACATAACGCATCCTTGTTTCACGCCTTGCATAATATCGAACCATTCACTCTTTTTCCCATTTACCCTTACACTCGCTTTACTACCTGTATATATTGTTTTTATTGCTTGTAGGAGCCCTCCATTCACTCCATACTCTTCAAGGACTTCCCAAAGTTTACTTCTATTTACCGTGTCGAATGCTTTTTCTAGATCGATAAATCCACAGAAGACTTTCTTGCCTACTCTCAAGCTTTTTTCTGCGACCTGTCTTAGGCTAAATATCTGATCCGTACATGATCTTCCTGGCATAAATCCACTTTGGACTTCCCATATTTTCTCTTCTGTAATTTTCATTACCCTACGGATAAGTATTTTTGAGTATATTTTACTCACGGTACTTAGTAGGCTGATACCTCTGTAATTACTGCAGTTGCTTTTATCTCCTTTTCTTTTGTATATTGGTACGATAATCGCTTTTCTCCAATCGTCTGGGACTTCTCCCGTCTCGATACATAAATTTATTAATTCGCACAACCTGTGAGGTATGTACTCGTCACCGTATTTAAGCTTTTCAGCGCTAATATTGTCTATACCCGCAGCCTTACCGTTTTTCAAGTTCTTAATTATATCTCTGACCTCAGTGACACAGACTTTTTCAATTGGGTTTTCTAATGCATTATCTTCTATGTCACAGTTTTGTTGTCCGATATTTTCACCTCCCAATAGTTCTTTGAAAGACTCTTTCAAAGCGTCTACTATTCCGTCTATATCATATAGCATTTCGCCTTTGCTGTTTCTCATGCTAGCAAACTCTGTACTTTTACTTTCCTTCAACTGTTTATATAATAGTTTCATAATTCCTTCAAAGTAGTTTATTATTTTATTCTCTTCTTCTGTTCTGATTTTATCTTTACTCTCTTTGACTAGTCGTTTAACTTTCCTATTTTTGTGTCTGTAATCATTTTTAAGTCTAGTTCTCTCCTCATCGCTAAGACCTGTCATGTTCAGCGTTTTATTGTGCGCTTCTTTCTTTTCTTTTTGGGCTGCCGCAATTTCATCGTTCCACCACGCATCGCCAGACTTTCTTCCTACAACCGCTGTACCACATACTTCGGTCGCAGATTTGACAATGACATCCCGTAATAAAGTCCACGCGCCCTCTATATCTTTATTGCTTATAAGCGCTTCCCACGTTGCCCTATCTATGCTTTCAGTTAACCTCTTTTTAAACTCTCTTGGCACTTCTTGTCTCTGTAAATTTTCAATTTTTATTCGTGTTTGTTTAGTTTTCTTTGTTTTCTTTGTTCTCCATCCCCGCCCTAAGTTTATTTTGCAGACTAAAAGGTAATGATCAGAATTGCATTCGGAACCCGTCATGACTCTTGTATCTTTAACTAGTTCTCTTAATCTTTCATCCGCAATAACAAAGTCAATTATGCTGTGGCTATTTCCTTTACGCCAGGTGTACATGTGGATCATTTTATGTCTAAACCAAGTATTCGTAATAAATAGGCCCTTTTCTAAGCATAAACTAACTAGCTTTTCCCCGTTATAATTTTTTCTTGTTGGATCTCCAAAATTACCTAGCACCCTTTCTGTATCTGTATCCTGACGTTGGACACCGAGCCATCCGTTCATATCTCCTAGCAGAATTATTCTTTCACCTTGATCGCAAATACTTATTGTATCATTTAGAGTGTCCCAGAAGGCGTCCTTAACTTCCCTCGAATCGCTATCAACTGGTGCGTAGCACGCTACGATAAATAATCTTCTGATTCCTACCTTCATTCTAGCCCACAGCAATCTGGGTGATACAAAATTATGCTCTAAGAGATGATGACTTGCTTTTTCACTCATAATTAAACCGACCCCTTGACTACGATGTGATTCGCTATCTACTCCTGACCATATTTCACAACCGCCTTTCAACACCCCATTTCCTATTTTTCTAAATTCGCAACCCTTTTTCTTTGTCTCAGGTACACAAAGAATGTCTAGTTTCCTTACGTGCATAGTTTCTCGTAGTTCTCTTATCTTAAGATCATTCACTCCTCTAGCATTCCAAACACCCAGTCTCCATTCATCGCCCGAAACACGACCTTTACGTTTACCGTGTGCATGTCTTTGGTCAATCCGAGTTTCAGTCCATTCCGAGGCTACTTTATTGTTTGTATTATTCATGTTTAGATTGTACTCCCAACTATCACCTGTATGCGCGAGATTTGTTTTGCGAGTCGAAATCATGTCCGAATTAAGCAGTGATTTGTCTTATGGTGGAGTCAAGCTGTAACGTCAGTCCCACCGAAACTTCTGTTACTGGGGGGGGGGGGATAAGGACATGAGAAAGGAAACCGAGAGTCTCAATAGGTGGGTGATTTATGCTGAGAAGGTCACCAGCCTTAAGCAGCGTTTTATTAGATAGGAGTTGATATGCTCCCATTTACCGATTGCCGGCCGACCTCTAAAACATGAGCCAATAACTCTTTTTTTTTTTTTTTTTTAAATTAAAAGTTTCACTTTAGTTACGCGGTTTTAAAATCTTTTATTGAATGAATCTGCACACATAAAAAGAGTTCATAGAAAAATAATGAAAATTTCAAAACTTCTTTCAAAATCTTTTGAAAATTTTCTTTTAAAAATTCTTTCCCTATTTTTAAATAAACGACTGACTTCTGAGAGTATTTTAAGTAATCATCACTTAACTGTAGGTTTTGGTTGTTTAATAAATATCAATAGATTTTGTTAGAAATCACGGGAGAGTTTCCAAAAGGCAAGTGAATAATCGCAATAAAATCATAATTTCACAATTGGCTTATTCATGTTTTAAATCCTATTTTACTATGTATAGACAAAGAACCAAACACAGTATTTAAAAACACATGTTAGTGTGAATAATTCTCTTCATCCAGAGATCCGACAAATATAAATTTTGTTCCATTCTATACAGCCAAGAAGACAATATCCTCAGACATTTGGAGTTTTTTATATTCTTGAACGATTTTTTTATGTAAGAAATATTTAGACGCAGATGATGAACTGCCAGCAAGTTATGTAAATATCGGCAGTTACACTATCAGCATCAAATTTTTGTCTGTCTTAGGAATTACAAAAATACAGAATTTTCAACAAAAAAAATGTTTTTCTTATCATCATTGCCAACAAATGCGGCAAAATTTTACACAACAAAATATTGTATTGCGTGAAAATATTTTATTTTACACGCAAAATGCTCTTGTTTTAATAAAAAAAAACATTTTTAGGTACTCCGTTTTTTTCTTCAAATAGATTGTGTTTCACTTTTTGAATATGCATGAATTTAAATCTCACGTTCGAAGACATACGAATATAAGGCTACTCATAAGAAGTCTATTACTTGTATGTAAGCGAATACAAATTTATAACATATGGAAATAAAACGTATCCAAAAACATTCTATGTGTGACAAAAAAATCAGTGATCAAGATAATGGAGAGTCATTTCCATTTCATTCATAAAAACAACAATAAAGATTAAGCAAAATTAATGTTAAAAAAAAATTAACACCTATAGGGTTAAGTGTTGATTACTTAACATTATATTCATGGACGTTATTACATTATGTGCTGAATAGGGCGTTAGTCGTTTCATAAAAAAGTCGATTCGAATTCGGCAAGACAAGAAGTGTTACTATGAGTCTCGATAAATATAAGTGGGCGCCCGCATGAAGAGGGTCCTTACGGCCGGTTCTATACTCATATACAGCAAGTAATCAAAAGTAGGTATATTTCATTTTTAAAGGAAAATTTGAACGTGTGCGCTTACAGTACTCGTCAAGTTCAGATGCGTTTTTCTCGACAAACGATTTTTCGAAGTTCCAGCTTCAAAAATGCCCAGGTGACTCGTTTTTGAACTTACAAAAGGATTGCTTTCGGACCTGAATTGCCGGTAATTTATCCCAGTGCATAGACATAACTATTAGAGGGGCTCTTATTTACACTTGACAACAATTTTTTTGCGATTTTTTTGGCGCTACCCCCCAGTTTGATTCCATTTCATGTAGAAATGATTTCTGTAAAATTTGAGCTTGAGCGGACTAAATAAAAGGGTACCCCTGGGCCCTTGAACATAAAACAAACCATATAATTGAAGAAAAAAATAATTTCGTTTATTTATTTTGCGAAATTTCGATTATACAAAAAAAGCTCTATACAAAAGTTGTAGATCTAATTCAAAATGCACATATTATTGTCCATGACTTTTTCTCGTATGACTAACTGTTTTCGAGAAAAATGTGAAAAAGTGCACTACGAATAAAGCTACTACAAGTACTCTAGTAAACGATAGTCTAGAGGCTCCCATTAAGCCCGTAGAACTCTTTTTCTTTTAGTCCATCTGTGTCTTTCCTGTTTCCTAAGTGTTCTTGTCCAAGCGCTACCTAGTGTGTGCCTACCTGTCAAGAAGGTACCAATCTACCCCATACGAATCTAGTAATGTAGTATTGTAGTATACTAGTATAGTAATAATATAGTAGTTGTGGTGAGCAGATACAGATACTTAGAGACAAACCTGACGCAGTTCTCTTTTGGATATCGGACAGATCAGATCAGAACCAGTTTTTATTCCACAGTTTCCTCTGCCCATCTATCACATGAGAACATTTATTCACTTGGATATTACTAGTATAAAATATCTGGAAATAAATTTCCATCAAATAGCCGTTTAAAGTATATTATTTTTCAATCTCAGTGTTGTGAAGTTAACTTTGCGCGAAAGTGCCAGACTAGCATGGCAGAAGGTTTTTGTTTTTTGGGAAAAAGCACGAATTCCGACCCAGGAAGTGAGAAACTGCATTCCAAAATCAGAATGTTTGTATCAAGGATTGAGACACTGTAAAAACACGCTGGCAGAAAATCGGAGGCTAACAAGAAAAAAGAAGCAAATTCCAAATCGAAGCTCGAGGATCTTTTCGAAACTGCACAAGCGAACGCTTTGCAAAATATTCCTATAGAAGAAGATAAGAACTTTTTAATAAATCAACGGTTAAAGTATCGACAAGGTTTATGTTCAGAATCAATTACAAGGAACTTTTACGAGAAAGAAAAGTTTCAGAACGAGAAGAGAGCGTTGATGCAAAAGGACCGAAGCAATCTTGAATTTGAGCGACCAAGTGAGTGATGCATGAACAATTGCAATCATGCAATACTCCTAATAATTTTTACATTTCAGTTCTCAAATTTAAATTCGCATCATTACAATCCTTCTTTTACTTTTGAAGATGAAACTGCCGAATTGATGTCATCTACAAGCAACAGCAGTTTGGAATCAGGTATAGCTGTAAATGTATCAGTTGCTGCGAAATTCACTGATAATATTGTGGTAGAAACCCCTCCCCGCAGAAGATACGAAAGTAGAATTTGCACCACCAAAAGCAAAACGGGCGGGAGGGAGCCGTACGCTAGTGACATCTAAGCTTGCTGCGGCCTTGGATAAATGTAAAATCAGTGAAAAGGATGCAGTTAATTTTCTGATTGCAACTACTGAAGCACTAGGCCATGGTTTCCAGGATCTTGTCATCAACAAGTCATCCATTCATAGTGCAAGAGAAGAAATACGAAAAGAAAAGGCGACTTTAATTAAAAAGCAGTTTATGGACACAAAATCGCAGGCTGCTGTCGTGCACTGAGATGGTGAGTTACTTTCTGCGTTAACAGGTGAGAAGACCGTCGATTTACTTCCCGTGATTCTTCCGAATCGCAATGCTGAACAAATTTTTGGAGTGCCTGTACTGCAATCTGAGACTGGAAAAGAGCAGGCGTCCGCTGTTTGTGAAATTCTTTTCGAATGGGGTCTCCAAGATTGTGTTAAAGCATTATTCTCTGATACAACATCATCGAATACTAGAAGTGATAGAGGTGCGTGCGTTTTAATAGAAAATTTTCTAGAACAATATCTTTTGTACTTTGCTTGTAGACATCATATATATGAAGTCATTCTTAGAAGTGTTTTCGAGGAAAAAATGGGCAGAACTACAGGTCTGACTGTATGGATCTTTAAAAATTCTCAAAGGGCTTGGTATGGAATAAATGCTTATAATTTTCGATCAGGGATTGAAAACTTGAAGGTCAAAGGACACTTTGATCAGGGTGACGTATCTCCAATCCTTCACTTTGTTAAAAATATGTACTCTGAAGGAACAGCAGCCTAGAGAGGATTATAGGAAATTTTTGGAATTAATAATAATTTTCCTTGGCGAAGTACCACCTCGTTGACTATTGCTCCATATTCCGGGGCCATCCATCTTACGAGGTGGATGGCAAAAGCTATTTATTGCTTGAAAATCTTTCTCTTTCGTTGTGAATTGATATTAGCTTCAGAAGAAGACAATGCGATATGTGATATTTGTATTTTTAATGTTAGTCTGTACGTCGAAGCATGGTTTTGTGCGCCTTCTGCTACTGAAGCACCTTACTTAAATTTCAGGGTTTTGTCAAGATTTTATGAATATCAAGCTGTCGATCCCGGTTTCTCTCGTTTTGCATGAAAAAAGGTGATGAATCATTTATGCTACTTAAGCTATAAAACTGTTGTATTAGCTTTCTTTGATCCGAAATTGTCATCAGAATCACAAATCAAAATGGTCAATGCTTTAAATCGCGAAACAGAATCATCAAATGAGAATGTAAAGCGAGTAAAAGTTCAAATCGATGAAATTCCAGAAATTATTGAAAATGGAATTGAGCAAATCGTTTCTGCCGACACTAAACGATTTTTTGGATGAAAGTTTTGTTAAGGGACTGGACTTAGTAAGCAAATTGAAAGTTGTGAATGATTCGGCTGAGAGAGGCGTTAAACTTATGGAAGAATATAACACATTATTCACAAAAAATGAACAACAGAAGCAGTATGTGCTTCAGATTGTGAGTGAATATCGGAGAAAGTTTCCAGGGTATAAAAAAGAGTCATTGTCTAAGCTTCAAGAGTTGTAGTAAAAACAAATGATTTTCGAATTTTTCTCGAAAAAGGTTAGCCATACGAGAAAAAGTCATAAATAATAATATGTGCATATTGAGTAGATCTACAACTTTTGTATAAAGCTTTTTTACATAATTGAAATTTTGCAAAATAAACAATTAAATTTTTTTTCTTCCATTATATGGGTTTTTTTGCGTTCAAGAGCCCAGGGGTACTCACTTTCTTAGTCCGATTAAGCTCAACTTGAAAATAAGAGCCACCCTAATAACTATACATAACTCCATACCTGCAATATGACCGTTTTTATGCGGACGCCCACATATTGTATTTCGCTTAAAGAAAATTAAATTGTCAGTTTATAATTCAGACCTTTAGGGATTAGCAATTAGATGAAACATTGCGTGGGTAAAAATGACAAAAGTTTTCGTTTGTAAATTTTATTGGAGATAGGAGAAAATGGACAACATTGTTAGATTCGCTATCAAAGGAGCATAGTGATAGCAGGTAAACAAACATACTAATTCATGAAAAATAAATACCATGAATATGAATAATATAAACGCTGTCAAATTTAAAGCTTACTAGTGATGATCCTCGGAGACCTTGGAAGCCTTTTGGGATGATGTTGCCCTTATCTTACTTGCACAGTTTATGAAATGACTAAAAATTCTGAACAGATAGTGTAGCTGTCGATTATTGTCCAATCTGCAAGCAGTTCATGCACTGTCTAAACATTTGATGAAATGTCTAATTAAACTATGTGGGTGCGAGCTGTATTCAATACAGTTACTTAATGAGGTTTCTGAACTTAAAAATAAAGCTCGCTAACTATTTGCGGTGAAGTACCTAAATTATCCTTTGACATAAACTTGTAGACCGTAGAGCTTAAATTAATGGCGTGTTCATTTCCTCTATTTTTTCTGAACTGAATACTTCTACCTCGAACCATGCTTCCCAGCTTAAAATCCCTGGCCGAGAATCTGTACAGATTCCTGTACATGAAAGTGCAAATGAGGTGATCCACTAGGTTTCATGAGATTGAAGTTTTCAACGTTTACGATAAACGAAAATGAAAATTTTTTTTTTCTCTAAATTTGTGAAATTTTATCGATGACGATAAGTCTTCTCAATGATTAAAGACACTCCAAAAATTAACAACCCCTCAGCTCATATGGAACGCACCCTATATCATCCCTTAGAACTAAGAAATTCACCATAAATTCCCTAATTCAAAGGGTCAAAATTTTATCGATGCTAAACAGTCTTCTCAATGACTAAAGACACCCCAAAAATGTACAACCCCCCAGCTCATATGGAACGCACCCTATATCAACCCTTAGAACAACAAAATTCACAAAAAATTCCCTAATTCTAAGGGTCAAAATTTTATCGATGATAATCAGTCTTCTCAATGATTAAAGACACCTCAAAAATTTACAACCCCCCAGCTCATATGGAACGCACCCTATATCATCCCTTAAAACAAAAAAATTCACCATAAATTCCCTAATTCGAAGGGTCAAAATTTTATCGATGATAATCAGTCTTCTCAATGATTAAAGACACCCCAAAAATTTACAGCCCCCCAGCTCATATGGAACGCACCCTATATCATCCCTTAAAACAAAAAAATTCACCATAAATTCCCTAATTCGAAGGGTCAAAATTTTATCGATGATAATCAGTCTTCTCAATGATTAAAGACACCACAAGAATTAACAACCCCTCAGTTCATATGGAACGCACCCTATATCATCCATTAAGACAAAAAAATTCACCATAAATTCCCTAATTCGAAGGGTCACAATTTTATCGATGATAATCAGTCTTCTCAATGATTAAAGACACCGCAAAAAATTAACAACCCCTCAGCTCATATGGAACGCACCCTATATCAAC